>JAPMOQ010066436.1:0-62851 GCA_026543055.1 Argiope trifasciata
GCTGTGCTAGCCAGTCAATCAGAAATCCATCGAATTAAAAAAAAAAAAAAAAAAAAAAAAACAGCATTTGATCGCCATGTCTGATCAACATGGTGATTTATATGCTTTAAAAAAATATTAAAATTTTCCGAAAATTTAATAAAAATTATAGCTATATATGGACAACTTTTTTATATATGGAGTATTGCGAAAATCTTTAAACAACCGAGTAATTTTTAATGATAAAAATGTAGCCTGATTTACCCATTTCAATGGATGCAATAAATGACAAAAGAGCCGTATATTTTTTGTTTTCTTTCTAATAATGCTTTTAAATTTAAAATTTTGTGTACATTTTTATTAATACCTTTAATTAAATTTGTTCTTTTTTCTTTGTTTATTCTGCTGTAATTTATAATTCGTCACTGTATCATTATGCATCTTAAGGGAGATTTTTCCCATTGATAGATGGCACCACGCATAAAAAGAATCGAAACTTAACGAATGGATCAAGTAATGATAAAAGTTTTGAAAATAACGAGTAGACCACTATAAATATGGAAAATTCCAGGATGTCTCTGGCCTATAGAGAAACGGATTTCATCGTCATAAATCTGAAAAACATACTAAATAGCAATCGTAATACTTTTGAATTCTGTAGAAAGTCTCTTTTAAAATTAAAAAATTTGAATGAAGAAAGTATTATATTGTTAAAAATTTTTGGGACTTTTTCTTTAAAATTCTTGACAATGTTAAAATAATTCATTAAAACTGCATTGTAAAAACTGTAATTTCTGTCTTTGGACAGAATTTTAGTATTTCGCATTATTTTCTGTTAGTATTTTATATTTATACGTGTATATAATGTATGTATTGTATGGGTACTTTATGTATGTACGTACAAATAAATGTTTTAAATATATATGCAATAAGTTACTTTTGTGCATATCTTGTACTTTATTTGTAAGTGATGGGAATTTCACTTTTATTGTTGTATTAATCTTTTTTATATGTTATGTTTATTAATCTTTTTTATATTATTATTTTATTATATTGGTGTTTGTACTCAATGTTTTTGTAAATAAAATCTAGTTTGGGAATTATGTTGTATTCGGTTTTTGAATGTTAATCTTTAAAATTTTGTAAAAATCATTTCTTACTGACTTTTTAAATTTTTGTGGGATTGGAAATCGTAAAGAAATAGTCAAGAGATGCTAATTGTTCACTCTTCATTAAACTTTAAATGGTGACCAAATGAGATCCAAATTTGCATAGATAAATTTGCAGTCACAGTCGTAAACAAAATTTGGTATTTTTAAATCTTCAGGTTTTTATCGCGTTTACATGCATCTGAAAATACAGACTGACATATAAACAGATAATCCTTTGTTGAATCTAGTTCAAAATTTGACATGTGTCTGAATTAACAGAATTTTAATCAACTAGTTTAATTCGTTTTGCAGTCAACAAGATGATTTATTTCTGAGAGTCGAAAAGACAAACTTCTCGTGAAGATTTCACTCAAAATGGGTTCGAAACTTCCAATTAACTGGCTTAAGCAATACAACCAAATTTCCTCTGTCTGTTTCAAATTGCTTTTGGATATTTTGAAAAATACGTTTCAAGATGCTTTCTCGATTTCAAGAAGGTATAAAATGAGAAAATTCAAAATATCGAGTTCGAATTTTTTGGATTAATTCTGGATTGGGATAAATTTTGGATAAATTTTATTTCATATGTTAGAAAATGAAAAAGCACAGTTGTACGAATTTATTTCATTACAGAACCTGCGTTTCAAACGTCTGCACTAGGCGTTAATAATTTTTCTTCCTATGAAATAGTTTTTTCTTAATATTAAAAATCCTTAATCGAATGATTGTTAGCTTTTCTTCAATATACTTCACACATTAGAAAGTCGAATTTATTTGGTGTTTAATCAATTCTTAAATGCCACCTAAATCGATGTATACTCTTTTTCGCTTACTGTGGAATTCTTATTTATTTGAATGAATTTCTTTCTGTTGTTTGAAATAATTTAATTATTTTATAGCATACATTTTTACTATTTGAAGCCCAAATGTTTTTAGTACATTTTAGAGCTTCCGGTAATTCGAAACTTCAACAATATGTCACTCTTAAGAGCTCTCTTTTGAAAGTCAGTTTATAGCAATGCCGGCATCATTGTGGATCTTATTAGTATTCAACAGGAATTTTAAACAACCGCCGTATTTGCGTTTGAAATCGTGAAGAAATATACCAACAACAGCCCATACGAATTTAAAATTTATTTACTAACAGAACTCCTTTTCTCCAATATTGAAAATATTAATTGTGAAATTTAATATGTTGCTTTTCCAGAATATTCAAATTAAAATTTTGTTTGGTTGGATGGAACTTATGCATGTTAGATAGAAGAAAAAATAAATGGAAATTTTTTAAAAAAATTATCGGCTTTTGTTACGAGGTGAACCAATATATACTCCTTTCAGCCATTTTTTTCTTAAATATCATGGTTATGCAATTTTCACAAGAAATTTGAATTAAGCATATTATTCACGCTATCGAATTACAAAGTTAGAAAGCCTACCATTTCTGGAGAAATTCTTAAAAAATTGTGAAATTTGAAAGTAACCGATATTTTTATCAAAGTGGAGTAATTAATCTAAGATATATAGTAAGGGCCTGTTCAAAGCCATTCAAATAATTACCGATCTAAAAAAGCAAAAATGTTTTTTACATTTCCATTAAAATATTTTATTAGATGAGCCTTAAATGTATTTTTATTTGTTAGACTCAAGATATTCCAAAATAATTTTGAAATCATGGGAGTGTTCTCCCCAAACTATCTCGTAACTATAAATAAAGGTGTTGTGACCGAGAATTCTTTGCGTGACATTGGTGTACAATAGTTATGAAATATTATGCTTTGTTGTGAATTTAGCATTTTCCTGAATCCATGATTCTTGGTGAGTGTTTTGGCAACTAAACTATGGCATGAGGTCTGTGGAAATTGAAAACTGAATTTTTCTTTTAGACGAGGGTTAGTCCAATTTTGGTTTTCAACCGTTGACAAAGAATTACAATTGTAGTCCCAAAATCCCATACAAAATTTGATAAGTTCAAGTTATTGTGTTTTTGAGTTTCCATTATGTGTGCGTTTAACGGCATTTGAAAGAACATACCAACAAACGGTCAACCCGTTGTCGGATTGGGCTCAAACTTCGACAGGTGCCTTCACTAAAGATTTTAAAAAGTTGCACTGAATTTTATATGTTTGAGTTTCTTCGTTTTGTAATTATTCTATTGACAGACATTTAAACATACAGACACACACAACACCACATCAGAACGGAATTTGTCCATAACTATAGAAATCTACATATTTTTAACTAATGATAAAAAGACAAATTTCGTACCCCTATCTCAAAGAGTTCGTCCATTTAGCTTGTTTCATTCATGTAACTAGATTTGAGTCTTTTTCGTCACACACTGATAGACAGTCGGTCATATAAACATGATTCTAAAAATGCATTTTTCATTCTCAGGGATGTCGGTAATGTGGCTATTTTTCAAAGTTTCAGGCTCTAATTTTTTGACAAATCCAATATTTTCTCTCTACTTCGGATACGAGAAAGAAAAGGGGGGTTGCTCTTAAATTGCAATTTTTATGGCCATGGTTCCTTTGAAAAAATACATCCAAAATGAAGTGAAGAAGTGCGAAAAAGATATTACCAATTTTTATAATCAAATAAAAGAAAATATCTCCACTCCATTTCTGAACTATTCACTTCTAATTCCTTTTCCAGTTCAAATAATAAAAAAATTTTTAACAACCATTCAGACTTTAACTAGACGCATTAGATAAAGCAGTGCTCATAATTACATAGAAATACAGCGCAGTTTAAGTACATTCGGGGCTCCGAAAATCAGTATTTTTTTAAAAATATTAATTTCTTTTAAATATCAAAAAAGTGATATTGAATTTTTGATGTCATTTCGCATTAAAAAATCCTTCCTGTGAAATCATATGCTAATATGGATATCTTGTTCGAGTTTCGATGCGTGGGAATAGCTATATAGATTTTAAAACTTTTATAATGCATTTGAACATACTTTACGTAACAGTTTAGCATTTACAATGAATGATCCAAAATATATATATCGGAATTAAAATTTTATTTTAAAATAAAAATAAATTTATAAATCAGTAAAAGCGATTGTGGCTTGAAGGATAGAAATAAAGGCAATTTCTTTTTATTTTCATGGTCTTCAGTTCGATTCCTAATATGCTGGACAAGTTTTATATTTTTGAAATTTAAACAAACGTTATAATTTGAGTTCGATTTTTTGTATAGATTATGCATATGCGCAGTTGAATGACTTTAGCACTTAGCTTTGTCAGACATTTCTCTTATAATTGTAACATGGAAAGAAAATTTCAAAAGCAGAGATATTGCATAGATCACAACTTAAAATTCAAAAATAAAATATATCGTTAAAATATTTATAGATCTATTTAAAACTTAAAATAGGAAGTTTATGCAAAGACAAAGAAATCATTGGTTTTTTAGCATTGGACTTTTGGACCAGATTCCTAGTGTTTTTGATACTTCAATTGTCTTTTTAAAAAGAAAAGAACCCTCCGCCGCTGAAAGAATATGTGACTTGGTGGTTATGACGAAAGAGTTGTTTAATAATTTTCGCATAACCTCGAAACAGCAAAATCTATTTTTTCTTTTCCACTTTTTTATTTTCAATAATATTTCTAATACTAATTTTGTAGTTACGCTGATATATTTTAGTAGTTAAAATTCAAAAATAAAATATTTTCTTAAAATATTTATAGATTCTGTTGAAGTTTCAAATTCCAAATTCACGGGCATACGTAGACTTCATTCGTTTTCTTAGCTTGAACCTTTTGATCAGATTCCCAGTGTATTTGCTACTTGGATTATATATTGGAGAAGGAAAGAAAACTCTGCCACAGAATGAATGTGTGGCAAGAGTGGAAGAGCAGATTACAGATATTTGAGGGTCATCAGTTCGAGATACGAAAGAAAAAAGATTTTATTTTTATTTTTGCATTTTTTAAAAATTTTAAATAATATTTCTAACACTAATTTTGTAGTTATCTCACATATTTCACAAGTTAAAATTCAAAAAATAAAATATTTATGGATTTTTTGAACTTTCAAATTCCAACTTCACGAACATGCGCAGACATCATTCATTTCCTTAGCATAAGATTTTTTGCCAAGATTTAGAAAGTCTCCGAAACTTTGTTTTGGTTTATATACAGTCGAATCTAATTAATTGGACCACCGGATAATCGGACCAGCCGCTTATTCGGACCGAATCTCAAAGAACCGAAACAAATCCTATGTACATAAGCCTAATATTAATCGCTTATTTGAATCAAAATTCCGTTTAAACGGACCAAAGAACGTGGCAGGGAAGATGAAAAAGAAGCCACAAGTCGCATGTGTACAGCAGGAAGTCCGAAAGGGAAAAGAACCAGTGAGAGGTGAGCAAGCCCTTTATTTCTTACAATTTGCAGCTCGGTAGTAAGTTCTTCAAACATTGACTTGAATTTGATAAAAACTTTTTTTATTGTGCTTCGCATGCTGCGTATCATGTAGATCGTTTCGAAAAATTTATTTGTAAATTTATTTTTCAATGAATACAGTTCATAAGCAACAGCAGTTCTTGTTTGTATGTTTTCCATACGCGTGTACATCACAATAAAGGTCATAATGAAATTTAATATATTACGAATAGCACATCTCGTCTTGTAAAATACATTGTTACAAGATTGTTTACAAGACGTTCGCTGTGTTTTTAACTGCGCCACATCCATTTTTCCTTCAGGCTCGAAAAGGTTTTCAAACACTAACTGAAACCAAAACCGGCCCCACGTTGGGCGCCAAAAAATTATGTAGCGTAGTTAAGCTGCATATAATTATTATTACTATGGGCTGACATCTACCCGATGTCGGGTTTTGGCTAAAAACGAACTAGATACTGAATAGGCAAAGGATGTGGCACACAAAGACTTTTATTCCAAAAAACACGGACAAACACAAAAGTTACATAGAAAGGTTAAAAGAGACTTCGACTTCGATGACATGCTTATCGGGGCACCTATCCTCGGTGGAGGATTATCCCCTTAATAACTGTGACTGATAGAGCATAACGTTTATTAATATTCCATGAAATAGGAGAATTTAATGAGCATGAATTTGGTTCGTTTGCACGAAAGAAGATGGTGAAGCGATGAATGTGAATGGTTGAGCTGCGTTGAAAGAATGCAGGGCGTGATGCTATTGGTTGTCAGGGTTGTTCCGCCCGCCGGCAGGAGAATTAGATTAAAGAGAAGAAGAAAAACAAAGGGAAACAATTTTAGAGCAGGACATTTTTGGGCCTTTTAATTGCTGGGTTTGGATCGTATTTAGGTATTTGATTTATTGCCTCATTATCAATATTGTCAAGATTTTTGAAGAAGTTCGTCGAGAGCTTGATGATGAAATCTTTGAGAGGAGGGTAGCCGATTGCTTTATAGATTTCTGTATTGGAGAAATAGCTAGGAGCTTTACAAATACCTTTGATTATTTGGCTTTGCTGTTGGTAAATTAGCTTTAGATTACTTTTGGCGGCGTAGCCCCAGACTGGACAAGCATATGTGAGTACTGGACGCAAATAGGCTGTGTAAATAAGTAATTTATTTTCCCTAGTCATTTTGGAGTTCCTCGATATAAGGGGGTAAAATTTACGCGCGAGATCTCGGAACTTGCTTTTTGTGTATAGGAAGTGCGGTTTCCAGGTTAATTTCCTGTCTAAGATAACACCAAGGTATTTACAACTCTGAGACCACGGGATATACTTGTTATTGATTTTAAGTTGGGGAAAAGAATAATTTCCTGGTGCCTTGTGGAATATGATTGCTTCAGTTTTGCTAACATTGATTGCAATTTTCCATTTAGCGAGCCAAACTTCTAGTTTAGCAAGATGCCTATTTAGAGCAATTTGGATATAATTAGGATTTTTGTTTTTTGCAAGGATAGCAGTGTCATCAGCGAAAATACATAGCATCGTATTAAACTGCTTCGGGATATCGTTTATAAACAGGGAGAAAAGTACTGGCCCAATTTTAGACCCTTGGGGGACTCCTGCAAGAATATTTTTCTCCGAGGAGAGTTCATTCTTGACCCTGACTTTGAGTTTTCTGTTAGTTAAATAGGAAAAAATAATTTGAATGAGAAAATTTGGGATGTTATACTTAATTAATTTGTAGATTAAGCCAGTTTGCCAGACCCTATCAAAGGCTTTTTGAACATCTAAGAAAACAGCCGCAGCTTTTTGCTTGTTATGGAATGCATCTTCGATGTACTCAGTTACACGGTATAATTGGTGAGTAGTTGATAAATTTTTTCTAAACCCGAATTGCTCAGGGATAAGGATGTTATTGTTCTTAAGAAAATTGTTTAGTCTTTTAAGTATAATTTGTTCAGTAAGTTTACTAATTGAGGGGAGAAGGGAGATTGGTCTATAGTTTGTCGGGTCGGTTGGGTCTTTACCGGGTTTATGTATTGGAACTACAGTTGCTGTTTTCCACCTTTGAGGGAAGTATCCAATGATAAGGATTTTATATATCAGAACAGTAATTTCAAAAACAATATTATTTGGTAAATGCTTGAGCATTTTGTTATTGATACCATCATGGCCGGGAGATTTTTTGTTTTTTAATTTTTTGATAGCCAATAAGATTTCACTCGGCAAAGGGGGGTCTTTAATTTCCTTGAAAGTATTCTTATCAAATTTGAATCGAGAAACTGATTCAACAACCAGTGCTTCATTTTCCATGTCCATGGTTTCATTATTTTGAAACTGTTTCTCGAGACTTTCAGCGAGACATTCAGCTTTGTCCTTGTCAGTAAGAGCAAGTGTGAAAGAGCCAGTTAGGGGAGGGATATTTTTGAATTTCTTTTTAAAGGGGCGGACAAGATCCCATAGTGTATTATCTTCAGTATTAGCATTAGTAATTTTGTCAATAAAATTGTTTTGTTCAATTTTGTTATTAAGTTTAGCAATTTGTCTATTTAATCTATTTGTTATTCGTTTAAATTCAGGGTCTCTGGTTGATTGGAATTTTTTCCTGGCTAGGTTCTTTTCTCTATTAAGTTTTTTTATTTGAGGATCGAAGTATGGTTTATTGGTCTCAATGGGTTTAGATGCGGCGATCTTATTTTGAATGATTATATCTTCAAGTTTTTGAACAGCTTCATCAATGTGTTTTTCATTATCAATCCTGATGAATTCAAGGTTTTTAATGGAGGATAGGTTACGTTTAAAGAGATCCCAATTAGTTTTGCTTTTACAATTATTATCAGGCAGTGTGTATTTTAGAAAGAAGTTAACCATAACCGGGTTGTGGTCAGAGCTAAGCTCTGGGATTGAAATAATTTCGTGGGGATACAGGAAGTGTTTAACAAGAACCAGATCAATGGTGCTTGATGAATAATAGCCGAATCTGGTGGGAGAAGTCGGTGCTAAAATGTCAATGCCTGCTCTGTTGCAGAAGTTATATAGAGAATTGCCTCTTGTATTATTAGCTAAACAGCCCCAATTTGTATGATGAGCATTGAAATCTCCCGCAATGACCTGGTTTGGACTGATTTGAATCAGTGTTTCTATATCGAAGGTAAATAATGTGGGGTCTGAGCTGGGAGGAATATAGATTGATGTGAGTGTGATAGGGTCTTGGTTTTTGAAATTAAGTACAATGATATTTGCTTCAACATACTGAAGGTTGGGAGGAATTAATTCGTAATGAGGGATATGACTTTTAACAAAGATGGCAGTGCCACCTGCCGCGTTCTGATTAATATTTAAAATTTGTCTGTAACTGTAATAACCAGTATAATTGGCGAGAAAGATTTTCTTTTGTGGTCTCAGATGAGTTTCTTGCATTAAAATAATATCTGGGTTATACTTATTTACAAACAGTCTGAGCTCGTTAACTTTGCTCTTGATCCCATTTGCGTTCCAGTAAATTAAAGAAAGTTTATGATGCGCGAATTAGCCGACTAAGTTGTTTGCAGGGCTGTCGAAAGCCATCATAATAAGTTGCATTTTGTCTTCCATGGTTGTGGCGTATTTGAGTTGTTTCATGGAATTAATGAAGTTGGGGTATTCCATAAATATTTTTTTCAGCTCTTTGATAGCTTCAGCGAAGTCTTTAAAGATATTAAAGTCACTTGTGGCATTTAGATTTTGAACAGCTTGAGCTGGTTTGTTTATTTTTGGTGCAGCAGTGCTGCGTGGCTCCCTCTGTTGGGGAAGGTTACCGTTAAAGAGTTCAGCATATGTTTTGTTTCTGGTTTCATTGGTTTCCGTGTAGGTATTATTAAAGGGTTGTTTATAATAGTTTTCTCTAGGGTTATTGTTGCTTATTTTAGGGAATAGTTCACATCCCCTGTAGGATGCAACGTGTCCAGTCTTTTTGCAATTAATGCATGTTGGGTCTTGAATTTTTTCTTTAATGGTGCACTGATTGGTGAGATGCTGTTCGCTGCATTTTAGACACCTCGGTTTCATTTCACAGCATTCCGCTGTGTGGTGAAATAGGTTACATTTGTAACACTGATTAATTGTTTTCCTCCCCCTAAAGGGTTCAACAGAAATTTTAAGATAGTTAAGGTATTCCAGGTTGAAAATATCCTGTGCATTGCTATTTTTTCTTAACTCTATGAGAAAAAAGGGGAGTGGCCTTCTTGATCTAATTTGGGTAAGCTGAGTCACTTTAATAACAGGAAAATTATAGTCATCAATTAGCAAATTTTTAATTTCCTCTATTGGGAGGTCAATAGGCAGGCCTTTGATCACAACTTTAAGAGGCCTTTCATCTCTCGGTTTTATGATATAAAAATCAAATCCCTGGGTTTTGCTGAAATTTATTATGGATCTATGTTGTTCAGCACTATCAGGGTAAATTTTGACATAGCCGCTCGCAAGTTTGTTTTCCGTGGCTCCGCAGACCTTTCTAATTTGAGCCAAAATATTTGTGTATTCTTTAGAATACTTTAGCATTATGGGGGGCATTTTTTTTATTGTAATGGGGGCTGAGTTATCCTCGCTGTTTGTAGTTAGGTTAGTGAGGGGGGAAAATTTGTTCGCTGTCTGTATTTTATTTTTAAGTGATAAGGGAGTTTCCTGGGAAGATTTAGCTGATTTTCTTCTGGGTGACATTACAAAATTATCAGGCTTGCATTTAATAGCTCTATCATAGTCGCAGCATAAGGGAATAAGTTCCAACTCACCAGTGATGGCGCCGATCTTGTCTAGGAGCTCCTTTTGCAGGTCAAAAGTGGTGGTAAACTCAGGGCTTGCTTGGTCGAAGGCATTGTCGAGGTAGTAGGTGAGCGCTCTGGCTAGCCCCTCCTCCTGCATGCTGAAGAACTGTAATTGCTGCTCAAGCATGAGCCTCTTATCGCAATAACATAGTTGACTGTATTCTGCGTCCATTGACGTTTCGTCAGTTTTCAGGCGCTTAGCGCTCTCATCCTCTGAATCGCAACCGTTCATGACGGTGGCTCAGAAAAGAATGCAAATTCGAATGTTCTACTCAAGGTTAAAAGAGAAAAACCAACGACTGACTATATACAGAACTCAACAGTTGACGTCAGTTCAGGTTAGCTCTGATTGGTTGGGTGAGGCGCTGCCATTCGCAACACATAGAATACAACCTCTCGTCATTGGTAAATCATTGAAGCCAAGGTGCTTTAAGAACGTGAAAAGTCTTCCCGTGGAGTATAAAGCAAATAAGAAGGCTTGGATGACGTCAAAATTTTTTTCCGAATAGTTACAGAAGTTAGACAATGAAATGAAGAAGAGAAAGAAAAAAATCGTTTTGTTGATAGATAACTGCGGTGCTCACACGTCATTTCGTGAGCTACAAAATATCGAAATCGCTTTTTTCCCTGCCAATTGCACTACAATTTTACAGCCTCTTGATATGGGCATAATTAAGTGCTTCAAAGGATATTACAGAAAACGGTTGGTGGACTCCATACTTGTAAACTTTGAAAATAAAATAGAAGAACCTTTCAAAGCTGTAAATGGCAAGGAATCGTGTGGCAATATTGCTGGAAGTTGGCGGGAAGTAACGGAAAAAACCATTCGGAATTGCTGCAAAAAGGCCGGTCTTTGTGTTATGGAAGATAAGAAATCTGATAATGATGAAAATTCCATAGACAATGATCTCTCAGATGATCAAGAATGTGTTTTGCACATCAAAAAATCCGTATCCCAAGTTGAGGAAACAAGCGGTAAAAAGTTTATAATTAGTATAGAAGACTATTTAACAGCAGATGATGATCTCATGGTTTTCTCAGGAGTTACTGATGAAGATATTCTCTCTGAAATTACTGATGAGATAGGAAACAATGATGAAGATGATGACGATAATACAGGTCCATCGCAGTCCTTATTGTCATCCCAGGAAGCTCTTCAATATGTGAATTCTCTACGGGCATTTTTTTCAAGCCTTCCTTCGACAAATGAAGAACATTTTCGTGCACTAGACTCAATGCATACAGTATTGGTGAACTTAACAGTTAAAAAAATGAATAAACAAACAAAAATATTGGATTATTTTCAATAAAAAGTGTTTTCAGGTATGTGAATATTTATGTGCTTATTTTCTGAATTTATCTTTTTTTTTTTAGTATTTAAACCACTATTATTAGTATTTTACAAATTAATTTCTTCTAAATATAGACTTAAAAGTAGTATGTTATGCACTTTAAACTAATAATAATAAAAAAAAACTCTTATTAAATGCTCAAAATATGTGGGCCCTCGATATAACAATATGCCTCTCTACAACAATATATTTATTTGGTCCCTAAAATATTGTTGTAACGAGGTTTCACTGTATATCCAACTCCACCAATTACTGACTTTAAACTTCTTAATTCTTTATATTCCGGTCATGGTCGGTAAAGCAGTAAAGTAATGTGCATTGCTAAGAGCTGATCGTTTAACGCAATGTGCATTGCTAGGAGCTGATCGTTTAATGCAATGTGCATTGCTAGGAGCTGATCGTTTAATTTATTTTCGTTTTACTTTTGTTTGAGCAACTCAATGTAAACAAACATACATAAATGCACACATAAAAAAATATTACATTAGAGGCAGAAAAAAGTATATAGCTGATGATTTACAAGTCATTTGAACCCAATCTCAGCACTCAGAAGTCACGCTGCTCTGTCTTAACATGTCTTAAGGGGATTTCTTTATGCATAAATCACTCAACTCCCTCCCCTTTTTTTATAAGTATCACTGCTATCATTGCCGAATACAGCATCAGTTGACACTCAGCCAGCCACATGGAATCAAACTTGTATACTTTCAGAAAGTGTAAAAACTATTATTATTTAGAACACTGTTTTAATCCTTAATCACGGTGGGGCTCCCTTCAGTAGCGGTTCCCGTGTGCTTATCACTCCCTCTCCCCTCAAATGGCCGACCCTGGTTCTGACCTCTATATCGAAATAGTCATTATTTTAGGTTAAGGCTGTGTAGCGATCCTTCTCTTTCGGAGAAAGCGCGCCTATACATGACAGATGATCCATCGTAAATCATATAAATGGCCTTGAACGCCACATAACTTAGGATTCCCTCCAAACAGAGAGCGCGGAGAATTACTTGCAGAGTGAGCTCCCCAGCGGCAAGTGAGCGATGTTGTTCGGGGAAAATAAAATATATTTTTGATTTAAAGAGAGAGTGATTGTTTCCATAACATCAACATGGAGCCACATAAAGAAACTTAAATCATGGATTAATCAATCCTCTTCAACTGCATTTGCTAAACATGGTATTAAAGTTTTCTCATGGTCAGGAAACTCGCCGAATTTAAACCTCATTGAGAATTTCTGGAGTGCAATGGAAAATAAAACAGGTGAGAATCATCCCAGAACAAAAAGAAAACTTGGAAAAAAAATAATTAAAGTTTGGCACCATGAAATATCGCAAGAAGTGTTGCAAAAACTTGTGGATTCTATGCCTAATAGAGTCGCAGCTGTGATTGAAGCGAAAGGCAAATTATTACAAATATTAAATGCTTTCCAGTTCACTTCAAATATTTTATTATCTTTTCTGATCAAAATAACATGATTGTTTTTTACTTCCTTTCAATCCAAGGAACCAAAATGGATTCTAATACTGCAAACCTGTACATTTTTGTTTGTATTTTATTCTTTTTGAAGTTAAATCCTTTTTTAATTCATTAATTTAATGGGGTCAATTCATAGTCACGTATCATGTACCAAAAAAACAGTTTGTGTCCAATTTTCAAGCGTTCTGCGCATGTCGGGAAGTCTGCAGTTAACGTTAATCCGATAGATTAACACTGAAGTTAAATATTAATCTTGCTTTAAGACTAATTTAATATATCGACATAATTCTTGAAAAAAAAAGTGAAATTTCTCAATTTTGAAATAATTTTGACCAGTAGTATGTGTATATGAGCGAAGTTTTTCTTACTGCAGATTGGAGCTCATTACAGTTGTAGAAATTATTTGTGATATTTCCAATGAATGAAAAGAACAAACAAGAAATACGAATACGAATTTATGTTGCTTTGAATGCGTGGTTGAATAGAGCATCTTTCAGTAAATATAGGAAATTCCATGTTTATGACATTACTAGGATAGGAGAAGGTAGGACTAATTGTTTAGAATATAGTGAAAAGTCAATATTCCACAATATTAAATAATATTGCAAATATTGGTCAATGCCATACAATATTGTATAATATTTGTGTGCTACTAGGGTTAGGCTAAGTCGGGCCCCTTCCATACAAATTTATTGTAGTTATCTTGTTAACAAGACAACATGGGAAAAGCGTTATATGCAGATGCATGGCAGAAAGTAAAAAGAAGCTTTCGAAATTTTATTTCACTACTGGAGCCATAATACAAATAAAGAGATATTAGAGATGCGTAAATCTATATCAGCCAGACTACCAGTAAAGAGACAGGAATTTGTCCCTTCAGTGAATTTACTATGAGATTCCACTAGGGATTTCTTTGACGTGTAGTCTTAGATAAAGAGAAATTTAGGTATCTTTAAAAGAATGTTGCAAATATTACGGATTTTCATCACTTCGCTTAGAGTGAATTGATGCACAATTATCCATTTTTTAGAACTCATTTAGAATTAATCGAATAAAAAAGTGAAAATTGTATCAAAAAGTATGAGAACATTTTAGAATGAAATTAACATAGACTAATTTAATTAGAAAACTGATTACATTTAAATTAAGAGATATTACTATACGCACACATACATAGACATAAGTACATACATATTTAATAATATTTTAAAACCCAATTTAAATTTAATTTCCTAATTTTTAGCATAATTTAGCCCATATTAACTTCATTCTAAAATATTCTCTTATTTCCTGATTCAATTAAGCCTTTTTTTAATTATTTTATTAATTCAACGGAAGAGGCTGAATGCTAAAATAACAGTTCCCCGCTTCGAGAGAAGGGATAAAAAATTATCAAGCCAAGCACATTCATTAAAAAGATCCCCATGATTCCCTTACCTAACTCGGCACATGTAAAGAAATCCCTATCAGAATCTCATAGCGTATAATCTTGAGGATAAATCTTTCTTTAGCTTTTAATCATTTTGCTCTTGTGTCGTTAATTTTGCTTTTTTAGGGTTCGTGATTGACGAAAATCAGCGAGAGATTTTCTCAAAGACTTGTCACGAAATTCATTGTATGCAAATATATATTTGTTAATTCTTTCCCTCATTCAAAATTCCTAATTCAATTATAAATACAGTGAGTTTACTCTAAGAAAGGTTTTAGTTTCAACATCATCACATTCTCTGAAATATTACAAAATACGAATTCAAAATGCTTGTGATTTTATAATATACCAGTCGCCTTTTGTGATCAGCCGGTTTGCCAATTTTAATGCTCACAAAAATTTTCATAATTAAATATTTTATGTAACTCCCATTTTAATAGCTTCTTCATCCAAATACTTTAAAACTTCAAATTTAGATAGCGATACAATTCGCTCATAATATTATAAAGGCATTCAGCTATAACGTACTACTTATTTCTCTAATTTTCCGTTAGCTCCCATAAAATTTATGCTTTAAATTAAAATGCAAGTGATTAATCTGCAATTAATATGACAATATTTTTATTGAAGCGACTTTTCAATATTCATATCAAAAAGCGAACGATTTTTTGATATGACTACTAAAAACAGAGTCGCTGAATATTTAAACCTTAGAGACACTAAAGAATATCTTTCTTAATTAATGTAATATCTCATGAAATTTTCAATAAAAGTTTCTCAGATTCATCATGAACGGATGAATTAATTAACAATTAGTTTTAAATGCATCAAACATTAAGAAAATAAATAGAATCATTTGAAATATTCGGCCGAAAACTTGTTAAGCCTTCAAAACCAAATCCGTTGAAAATAATTGTCAACAATCAGAACACAATGCGCATGCTTGAATCACAGAGAAGGTACTCTTTCTCTGTGGCTTGAATTTTCAACGCCAGTTGGGGTAACGTTATGCAGATGAGAAATTTTAAATTTCCCGTATTCTGTTATTATTTAAATTCAAAAGTACTTCAGAATGAATTATGAGTAGATGGATTAAATAACAATGTTTGAATTTAAATGAATCAAACATTAAGAAAATAAACAAAATCGTTTAAAATAATCGGACGAAAATATATTAATCCTAACCTCTAGCGTAGGGAAGGGGGGGGGGGAAATGAAGCCTTACTCATTTGGCGATGAGAAAATGATAAATGTTTTTGGCGGTAAAGTTAGTTTTTAATTAATAATTAACGAAAAATACCATAGACAAGTTCTATACACGGTTCTTCATTACTGAAGTAGTGAAGCAGAGGGGGACCCCAAACGCTTTTCCTCAGGGCCCCAATTAATCGGGCCCTGCTATAGAGGAGCTTGAGAGTATACTCCTGCAAGAATGGTAAAAGATATTTCAATGATACCGCAAAAATGTTGATTTTGTCAATGAAGAATAAATTACAATCATAAATATAAAAGGCATCCTACAAAATATTTCTCCCCCCGCCCCCTTATTTTATTTCTCAAAGATATATTGAAATGGAATTTCATTATATTCGAGTTTTCACTGTGATCTGCTTCAGTACATTTTACTTTAAATAATCAGACACGTGCTGGATTAAGTAATATACACTGATGGAAAAAAAAAATCCCAACACCAAGAAAAAATTATTGTACAGTAATGAAATTTTAGGAATGCATATTATATTGATTAACAACAATATAATATGTATTGTTATATACATATATATATATACATATTATTGACTTAGGTAACATATTTAATTGATTAAAGTTTCAAGATCACAGGTAGAGCCATTGGCGAGAAGAGCCATTTCAAATGTGAAATGTTGGTACATTAGTAACCGGTGTAACCGCCAGAATTTTGAATGCAAGCATGCAAACATGCATGCATTGTGTCGTACAGGTGTTGTGTTCAAGGCAGGACACAACACCTTTGTGGGATGGAGTTCCATGCCTGTTGCGTTTGGGCAGTCAATGCAGGGACCATTAATGATGGTTGTGGATGACGCTGGAGTTGTCGTCCAATGATGTCCCATACGTGCTCGATTGGAGAAAGATCTGGTGATCTAGCAGGACAAGGCAACATGTCGACACTCTATAGAGCATGTTGGGTTACAACAGCGGTATGAAGGCGAGCGTTACCCTGTTGGAAAACACCCCCTTGAATGCTGTTCAGGAATGGCAGCACAACAGGTTATATCACTAGACTGACGTACAAATTTGCAGTCAGGGTGCGTGGGATAACCACGAGAATGCTCCTGCTGTCATACGAAATTGCTCCCCAAACCATAACTCCAGGAGTAGGCCCTGTGTGTCTAGGCCGCAGACAGGTCACTAGCTGGCGTTCACCTGGCCTCCTTCTAACCAACAAACGGCTATCACTGCGACCAAGGCAGAACCGGCTTTCATCAGAAAACACAACAGATCTCATGCACAGTGGATGCATTCCCGCCAAGTCTTTCAGCAATATCGCGGAAAGAAAACCCACCTTCTCGTAGCCCTACAACACGACCTCGTTCAAATTCAGTGAGCTGTTGATAATGGCTTCTTCGTCTTCTGAGAGGCATCCTTGACTAACATTAACCCACTACGTCAAATCTCAACTGTAAATAACGATCACGAGCCTTACAGCGCTTATTTAAAGCAAACCTCATTTGCATGTTCATAGTGTCGCTACTAGCGCCACACTTAAACGCGTAGCTTGAAATTTGGATCGACGTCATCTTTCAGATGTATAAACACGCCTACCGAATTTCGTTTATCTAGCACAGCTCCTTCCTAGTGTTGGAATTTTTTTTCCATCAGTGTATTTAAACATGGGCCAATCAATATATTTTTTATCCACTGGATGCTTAGTAAGCGATGCATTCCTTATTTCTGATTTCGAGGCAATCTCATAAATCAGGGCACTTCAATCGTTTCCAGAAAATAAATAAAATTTAGTTAATTTTAACTATAATTATTCTTTGATTATTTGCAATTTCGAAAAATGTGTCAGAGTTCTTGAACTCAAGGAGTCTCTTTCGAATTCTTTTTCCATTGTTGTAGCAGAAATGATGACTCATGAACGAAACATATATTTCAAATAAAGCACACAAGAAAAAAAATCAAAATTTCTTGGAAAGTGCAGACATAATAAAAAAAATATTGATGAACAAATGATAAATTCCTAGAACAATGACACTGATAAATTTTGCCCAGACCTTTCTCCCGTTGTCATTGAAAGATAAATAATTTGCCTGAGTAGTTCGTTCTGCAGTTCCAAAAATGTTATTAGTTAAAAAGAATGCATAATTACTGAAAGTACAATAGCAGTGTGCGAGCATTATCTGTTGTCTTGGATAGACTTTGTTTAGAGAGCTTGTAAGGTAAGAAAATATTTACGATATTATACCTGTAATTTTTTCCCATTAAAATATTATTAAAAAAGAAATAATGATACCTACTTCTAAACGTATATTAGGCAGTATGACTTTAATATAGTTTCCGACAGCCCAATTATTTTTCAAAGATATGATTCTAATATATAATTTATGATCCCCCCCCCAAAAAAATACACAGTGTTGATTTATTAATATTTTTTGAAATAAAAATCAGGCTATTGAAAGATTGTAACATGATTTAGAAATCACATTTAAGTATGGATTACCTAAACAATCGGCAGCATCTATTCTTAAAACGTGCGATAGAATTCCTTTCGAATAATAAAATTATTGATGGCTAGCATAATGCTTCACAATTCGCTTAAAGCTGCTATTAATTTCCATGAATTAAAAGCTATTCAGAATTAACTGAATACTTCAGGATATTTATTGTATAATAGACAAACTTGTCAGTGAAAGTTTAATTAAAAACAACAACACTAATTTTACTTTTAGTTTAAGAGAATGCGATTCTTTTAACAAGCTTATACAAATTTCTAAATAAAGAATCTGTATTATGTCTATATAATCCTAAAAGTACAACAGAAATCCATGCCGACGCAGTAATAGATGGTTTAAAAGTGAGATTGTTTCAATAGTCTATAGTTGATATCAGTTGCATTTTGCCTATTTATATGAGCCGTAAAACGTCGTTTGATACTAAAAGTAAATATTTAAAAGCTATGAGATCAAAATATTTTGAAAAGTTTAGACCATTTGTATTAGGCTTATTTCAAAAAATAATTACATAATTTATGACATTTAAATGAACAATGATTAACATCAGTTAAAATTATAAGAATATTCTATGTGTTAAAAACATGCGTTTACATCACAGCACTTCGACAAGGAACATGTACGTTGCATACTAACACTTTCAGTACAAAAACGAGTTGTATGATTAACCAAGATAGGTTATTAGATTTTAAAAACTCAAGATTCGGAAGATAAATTTTAGCTATTTGAACTACGGAAATCAAAGCCATGCATCTCATCACTAGGGATGACGAATATTTTCAGAACGGTTATTACGTAACCAATATCAGAAAGTCACAGATACCAGTGATCAATACTTTTCATAAAAGGGTGTGATTCAAATCACACCCTTACCATGATCGTATCGTATTGTTGATATTTCAACTACAGCTCTTGCAGTCACGGTAGAAAGTTACAATCGATACGATCTGTCCAATAGAAGCTCTCAAACAAGAATTCTATTATTCATAGGGATAGAGAAAGTCCCTTACACAATGATGCATTTCTTGGAACAGACCTGCCACAAATAGGGGTGGGGCGGGCAACGGAACCTATTGGTCACATGTAGACACGTTTCTCCTTTCACAAAGAGTCGTAGTTCTGAGCTGCTTCGGTCTTATCGCAAGATAATGACTATTGCTGGAAGCAATTGCGTGGCAGGTCTTATTGTACGAAAACAAGATTTCTTTCGCACTCAAGTCTCCGCAGAAAGATTTTTTTAAAAAACAAGTTTTTACTGGTATTCAACACTTTGTAATAATTTCATATTTGATATCCTTAAATAAATATAAACACCATAACCACTGTTAATACTGTATTTTTCTACATTTTCATGATTGCAACCATTTGATATTCGTATAATTAAATTTTCTGTGCTTAATCAGCATGAGAATACCTTTGCACGGAATGATAGCTCGTGTTTTTTTAAAGCTCTTTTAAAATTAAAAGGGATATTTTAAATAAATTGCTAAAGATAAATTTTTCCTCGTGAATTTTTTAAAACATCTTGGGCAAAACAGAAATTCAAAAAAAAAAAAAAAAAAAAAAAAAAAAAAATATATATATATATATATATATATATAAAATTTATAACAGAAAATCTAAATGCTGGCGTCACGTATATATCAATACTTTTGTTTATATAACATCAATTTTATCAATAAATTGAATTGAGTTTTTGATTATTTTTGTTAGGAATGTTAAGAGACTGGTAACATCGTAAAAATCTTGTAACACCGCAAACTCTCTTTTTTTTAAAAAGTTTATCAAAGAAGATATGTTTCTTAGATAAAACAATAGATTAATAAAATATTTTTTCTAAAAAAAGGAATTTCAAAGATTCTGTATTTATTTTACAATATTTTGAAGCATTTTTTTGTTGATTTGCAAATGAGAATATTCATTAAAGGATAAAACCTGAGTGGATTAATGAGATAGATGTATCTTTTGTAAAGAGCAGCAGGATTTTTAATTCCATGTCTCTATGCACATTCTAATGCAAAATAATCCAGATAAATGCTTCAAAGATGCGTGGGCAATAAATTATTTTTGAATATTCAAAAGTATAGCATTCATAATTATGCCTTGAAATAACAATCTGTTGTTTACTCGTATTAAATAAGGAATTATATATTACTTCACTCATATTTTGTTACTGATAGGGGTGTTACTTATGAAACGAGACTACAGTTGCCCACATTGGGGCAGTAACAACCTTAAAATTTGCGGGTTCCAAACTGGAAAGCAATTTTTATCAGTACTTTATTATTATTATAATTAAAAGCAATCTAACAGTCTAATACTACCATTAATCTTTGCAATTAATGTAAAGATCAATGATAGTGTTTACCTCTCTACTTTCTCTTATGCATATGTTTATGCAGTGCAGCGTATCCGTATTTCTTTATACTGTTAAATAGAATGAAGTATGTATGAAGCACGTCTTCCTATCCTTTTAGATTGGAGCGAAAATTGGATACGTGTTTGTAATAATGATGTCAAAGCAAAGCAATTTCATTTATCCTATTTTTAAATGATTAATCAAACTCTCATGAACAGACAGACTGACGGATAATCATTCCTTTTACAAATTATATTCAAAAAATTAATACAATTATATATTTTAATAAAATTGCAGGATATATTTAACTTATCTAGTTGCTTTTTTTTAGGTATCATGTTCACTTATAACCGATTCTGCAAATTTTTGGAGTATATTTAAAATTTTGACCATTAGATATGTCATCAATGATCACCTGCTCTCCGTACTTTTTAAAAGAAAATTTAAGCATTATAAACTTACCGAAATTTATGGGGAATAAAATACTCTTGCATAATATCTTAAAAGAATTGTTTGTTCATTTTAGCTGCATTTGAATGTTTTTAAAAATACCAATTTCATTGAATGTGAATTTAAAGTGGTGGAAATAAACGAGAGAAAAAATTGCGATAAAATGTCGATTGTTTTAAGTTTTACTAAGACTTTAAAATCATTTGAAAAGTATACAACAAAAATAAATTCTGGATAAATATATTTGATATGCATTTACATTAGTACAATTCATAAGGTTTTGAGTTGTATATTTCATTACTTAGAATCATTTAAAAACGAAAATGTAATTATTTTTCAATAGAGAATAATGATTATAAACAATATTGAATTCTGATAAAACAGCTATGAGATTTTTTAGGGCCTGGATAATTAATATCTAAATAGACAATTATGAGCCTCTAATACATTTTTTTTAGCTGTCCAACCAATTTTCTGACTAATTTTTGCTAAAAATACCTAGAAAAAGTTAAGAAAACAATTCTCCGTGCAACGATTCGCAAAATGATGTTATCAACTGTCGGGGTTTGACTAAACAGAACAGTCGTCTCATTCACTGTTCTTAGAATCTCTTAGACTTTGAAGTAGTGCACAATAAACGAAAGCGATAACATTTGGCTTGAATGAGCCTTAACTGTCCTACCCTTAGGGACTCTTGACCCCTCGTAAATTTGGGGGAACGCAAAAATTCGCCCAACTCTTTTGCAGTGCTTCTCGTTTGGAAAACCGATGCGTTTTTATGACACAAGTCTCGCATCCCTAACTTTTCAGAAGTTTCACATGTAGAATGAAACCATCCAGATCGAAGATGGTAATCTAATTGAAAGAAATCTCCATGAATCTCAAGGCATCTACATAATTTTCAATAAAAAAAAGGCTCTCTTCAGCAGAATTTTTTAAATAATAATTTTTGCAATAATTTAATTTAATTTAACTTAACAACAAAAAAAAAAGAGTATCATTTAAGATATTCCTGACCTTCAAATATCCGGTTTAGTCAGTGTCAATAAATGATTAATAAAAAAACAGATTAAAACAAAATATAATAAATAGAAAAAAAAAGTTTTTTGTTCATTTTATTACTACAAAAAGCTACAAATCTTTTTTTATATCTTAAGCACAAAATAAATTAAATCATTCATGAGAACTGCCATAAAAAGCAAAAAATATCGAATTATTTATTTATTTATTTATTTTTTACTGGCAAATGTCTCATTGATCGGCTGAACGTTTTTCAACGAGCCAATCCTCCTGAATTTTGATACAATTAGTTGACGAAACTGCATATCAATGATTGATAACCGATTGCTGTCAAAAGAAAGTAATTGGTCTTGAAATCCTACATAGAATATCTGCTGGAAACCTGAAATTGTCTCAGACCAATAATATATGTAAAGACGCTGTTATTGCAATAAAATTTACGTATTCTATCATTTTCGGTTTCGCTTATAAGTTTAAATAGAGATGTGAATTTTCAAGTTTATGAATTATTTCTATTACTTCGTACTGTTTATTCAAAAAATTCAAAATGAATTTAAAAAGAAAAAAATGAAATTTCTTTTACACAACAATGCAAGGAAAAAAAGTATTGGAATTTTTCGTAATAATTAATAAAAATTTTGGGAGATTAAAAACAAAACAATGGCTTTGAAATTCTTTTATAAGTTAGATTCATAAGACATTTGAAATTATTTTTTGTTTATGGAATACTTTGAAGTGTTAGAAATGACGCCTTCTTAAATGATATAGAAAAAATAACTTTTTAAAATTATTTTTTCATATAGAATTAAAGTCAATTTTTCTATAAGAATTAAGATTTAAAATGTGAAAGCAGTAGAAAAGTATTATTTAAAGTAAAATTTCGTCATGCCACTTTTATCCCCCCCCCCTTTTTTTTAAGTGTGTTAAATATGAAACAACGCAACGATTCAAAATGCTTGCTGATTGAAATCGGTGTGTGGATAAAAGGTTTGCGGAAAATCAGCAGATGATTTGAGCTTGGGAGGTCCGTCCTTTATTCGCCCTTCCCCTGAGTTACTGGGCCCCTTACCACCTTTTATGACTCGACTTCCGGGAAAAAACACTATCTGAAAAAAAGGATCAATATCTTTCGTTTAAATAGGCAATTACTAAACACACATGAAGACTTCAATATGTTTTTCCCACACCAATTTTTCTGATATTTGCAGTTTTATTTTGTTTTCGCCTTTTCAAGTTTTTTTTTTTTAAATAAAAAAAATTGTGACCAGAATAATCTTATTTTATTGTTAACCATATCTTAAATTGATAATTTTTTAAGAATGTGTTAAAAACCGCTGCAGATATATTCGATTAACAAATCTTGATTATGATTATTGTAGATTTAAATTTAAAATGTTTTTAAACTATAACTTAGATTACTTAATGTAAAAAAATGAATAACAATGAAGTTAAAATTTGAATAAAGCTGAAACTTTGTACTTGAATCATAGTCATCAATTGTCCCATTTAAATAATTTGCCTTAAAATAGGAAATAAACTCATTACTAATAATGCTACCTCTATCATTCCACCTGGCAGCAAATCAAATCGCTTTTTAATCAATTGCGGATTTATTTATTTCGTACTCATAGGCAATACACAGAATGAGACCACTTTTTCTGATAAATTGGTCAATTATTTATTTTGTTTAAGTTGTTTGTTTTTTTATTTCATTAACTAAATAGAAATACATTTTTTTATTGATTTATTATGACTCTAGATTTTCCGGATTCGCATCTGCACAACAGTATTGAGACAAATTTTTTAATTACATTTATTCATTATTCACTTGTATCCAAATCATTCCTCTATGTATATCAGAAATATTTTCGATAATTTTTACGCAATATTTATATTACAGAAATACTATAATAGAAATAATAAGACTGACACATACGATAAATTGTTACTTATGCTAGTATTTTGTAAATTTTAGAATTTGTATTTTTTAGTTACTTATTATGCAACTAGAAAAAGGAAATTCTTTAATTTGACCTGCTTGTGGCCTTTTCTCATCCTAGAGACATTAGGGCACTGCCTCGCTTGACTTGTCGGAAATTTTGTAATATTTTGTTTGTAAAATTTGTAAATTTTGCAAGTTTATTTTAATGTGGGTTTTTTTATATATATCGAATAAATATTCAGTTTAACTTTCAAATGGTTCTAAATAACATAAATAATATTTTGTTATTTTTATTTTGTTCAATTAATAAAGTACTTCTAAAAAATTATGAATAACAGCAAAAATATTTTATTTTGTGTTCGTTGAATAGCCTTTTACTTCACTTGTTAAATTTGACATTATTATATAATCTATCCCATAACATTAAAATCATGGTTTTTAATATGTACCAATGTGCATTTTTGCAAAGTAAAATTTAAGATCTTAAAAACTTTTTTTAGCCTAGAAACTAAATATTTCATTAACAGCCAATTGTATGTTTTCAGTTTCAAACAATTATTTTATGTTTGCTCCGAGATTGAGGTTAAAATTATCATTTACCTGAAATTTTTCCATCAGTAATTAATTGTGGTTAAGGGCTCTTAAAACTTCATAAAGAATTAAATATAAAAACTGTGCGACGTAAAAGTAAATATGATTTACTTTTTCTTGTATATAGAAAAAAGTAAGTGCAAAGGAAACAAATAAATATGGGTATAACAGCAAGTTTGTTATAATTTAATTTTAATACAGTTGTGCATTATAAAAGATTTTTACGTGGCTATTTTTTATTGTAAAATCAAATTACTATTTCCTTCAACTTAAAACTGCAATGGAACAA
Organism: Argiope trifasciata; assembly: GCA_026543055.1. Taxonomy (NCBI): domain Eukaryota; kingdom Metazoa; phylum Arthropoda; class Arachnida; order Araneae; family Araneidae; genus Argiope; species Argiope trifasciata. The sequence goes on from JAPMOQ010066436.1 coordinate 24,950, forward strand.
TTCCCCGTATTGACTCTCGTGACCTTAGCAGACACCTTTGAAAGATAAAAATGGATATCATTTGATCCCCTGATCCTTCTAGGAAAGGAAAGGAAATACCAGGAACATAAAACATTCTTTTCTTGCATCCTCAGATAATGCCCCATCTCCTTCACTGAAGCCGCAAAATCCTAACATTTCATTAATTACAAAATGTTAATTATCAAAATAAAAGCATCCTCAAATTGCCAATTTTAAATGTTAAAATAAATGCAATACAATTATTTTTTTTAAATCTAGCATATTTCTTAATTATGTTTCATATAATTTTTTTACAAATTGTATATATATATAATTATAAATATAATTACAAATTATAATTATATTTATAATATATATTATTTTGCTAATATAAATGATAATTATAGAAAAGTGCAGAAATAATCTCATATTTTAAAGGAAATATATAATTTCAAAATACTCTTCAAAAAACCATAAAAGTTTTAAAGATCGTAATTTGTAAAAATATTTTACTCCCTTTGTGTATTTTACCCTCTAACACATTAATCCAGCAGATGCTAGCATGAAACTCATTCCATTTATATAATTTCCGAAAAAAAAAATCTTACTGTTGCTTAATATTTCAAATAGAGATTTAAAAAATAATTTACAAAAATGATACTATGTTTTGTTTATTCATTAAGAGTGCAACAATCAAACTAAGTCTGTTAGACTCGTTTATATAATTCTCATAGCACAAAAATATGGTTCACAAAAATTTAAAATATAAAACTAATAACGCCCACGATTGGTTTTTGTAAATTATTAATAACTCTTTAATAAATCCATTGAGTTAAATACAATATTATTTATATTTGTTGTTTCCATACAGATTACTGAAAATTGAAAGCTACTCTAACCTAAATGATAAATCAGTTAATAATTTAATACAGTTGAATTCAATAACAGAAAAGGAATACCACATAAGAAATTACCATCCCACAACGATGCGATTTTATCATTATCAATAAATGATAAATAGAAAGTTTTCTTCAAATATTTACTACAAAAAGATAGAAAGGTTTTTTTTATAAATGTATCTTATGGATGAAAAGAGTTAAAAGGCTCTAGATGTCAATCGTAATAAAACATAACAATATAACAATAAAATAAGATATTTAACTGCATCTACCCCTAGTAAAAGTTCACTCCTGAGTTCCCAAAGAATTATCTGACGAAAAAACGCATCAATCAATGTCAAAGATCCCATAGAGAACACCTCCAGTCAGAAATAACCCCTGAAGAAATAGGAGGAAACAGAAGAATGTCCCCAACAGGAGGACAATAAACATCAAACCAGATTTTCAACTCCAGACCAGCCATTCTTCCCATCCCCTTAATTGAACCGTAAAAGGGAAATGGAGAAATCTGTGAATGGATCACTTTACTCATAGAATTACAAAATCATTCGAAACCGCATATCACTGTAATTGGTGCTATTCACAGGAAGTGTTAGTAAGAGTGGAGTAATTGCTTATTTTGTAGTGTTTGTGATTTCTTGACTTCAATGATTTCTTGCTTGACAATATGAGTATCCGATAGAGATAGTGATGGGAAATCTCGTTCATTTGAAAGATTCGGTTCAAAGTCGTTCGTTCACCAACTTGACCCGTTCGTTCAAGGTCGTTCGCGAACGACCGATTAGGACTTTTTGAACGAAAGAGTTAGGCTCTTTCGTTCGTGAACGAATGAGTAGGCTCTTTCGTTCGCGAACGAATGAGTAGGCTCTTTCGTTCGCGAACGAATGAGTTAGGCTCTTTCGTTCGTGAACGAACTGATACATTGCTTTCGACTCACTACGTCATCATGGGACAAACCGGAAATTTCCGGTTGTATTGAGTGTCAAAGGAAGGCAACTTCTACCTGTACTTTTCAACGCATGCGCTGTTACTTAGCCATATGTAGTTCGTTCCGAGAAGATGGTATGCACAAAACAGGGAATGGGGGAATGATAACTAATGATTCTTTTCCCCTCTCACAGAATGAAGACACAGGCTTTGTACTTTTGATCATTTCACAGTTATTGTACTGCTTGAGATTACACAGTTATTTAATGATTTTTAATGCTTTTTTAGAAGCGTTTCTTAGGTCAGTTTTTATTTTATATTTTATTATGAAATATAAGATTGGTTATTTTGACAGTGTGGAGTTTTCAATTACGTTTAAATAATTCCTTAAAAATCTAAGCTCACCACTGTTTACTAAGTATAAAAGTATTTCGTTTTTCGAGATTTTACATCATTATAACATTTTTCAATAAATTTTAAAGTAACATTATAAATTAGCATTTTGTCATAATTTTAATTATTCAGCTTTTATTTTTAAATTTTATTTACTTTTATTTCCTGGAATATATGCCAATTGTCTTGTCTACTTAATAAAGAGCAGGATTCACTTAGACCATGAGTTTTTGGAATATTGATATTCCTATTGTTTTATACTTGCACAAATTTGATTGAATTTTTATTGTTTAAGAGTTATACTATTGCATTTATTCCTATAATAATAATAATAAACAATAAATAAACAAAAGTTTTTTTCTATATTGTCGTAATGCGCGTATGTATAGATGCAATATCTGAATTAATTTTAAAAATACTACCGAAAAAATGTACTTTAAACTTTTTGAAAATTTATTTAATTAGCAAAAAAAGTTGTACTTCAATACAATTCAAAAGACTGGGAAGTAAACGCACATATATTTAATTTTAAAAAAGATGCAAAAAGGGGTTTTGTGCAATTAATTGCAGCAAATTCTTAAATTAGCACCCTTCAACTCAAGAAATAACCACGAGCCAAAACTGTTAGTTATAGTTTCAATGTCAGTCAATCGTCTAGAGAATTTTGAATATTGCATACAGGGATTTGATACCGTATGCACAGGCCGGTCCAGATAATCAAATAGACGTCTAAAGAAAAAAAAATTGGATTTTTTTTATTCAGGGGAAATTAAGTTTTTACTTTCATTCCATTTTTGAAAGCTGTGCATTAGGGCTTATTCAAATTAAAATCAAGAATTTTTTAGATTTAAAAACATTATTTCCAAGTGTTTTTTTTTTCATGCTTTCAAATTTGAACTATAAATTTGTGTGTTTTTACTGTTGTTGTTGTTGTTATCGGTCACTGACTATCACTGATACACCAAAAGCTCTGACAAACTTTGAATTTATGCTTAAAAAATTTAATTAAAATTTTTCAAAAATTAATTATTTAATTTTAATTTATTTTTAATTTAATTTTTTTTATATCCGAGACACTGAACTCAAGTTTTTTGAAGATGAACCGTATTTAAAAGTTTTGTATGTAAATTTTTATAACATTTAATATTAAAACAAATTGCTTGTATAAAGGTTAAGTTAAAAAAAACATAGGTTTTAGATGTTTGGATAGGAAGATAGTGATGTTGCATTATTTAATGATCCAGACAAAGCTTATTCCGTGTCTGCATATTCAGCCCATAATCATGATGTAGTTAAAATAGTACAGTATAAGAGAAAAACCATTTTTTCCTTTTTTATTTAAACATTTATTTTATATCTGTAGCCTATATTACAATTAATGAACGTTTTCTTTCTTGGTCAGCATCAAAAATTAAACAAGACATTTTGCAATTTACGAGAGCAGTGTAATTAATGTCAGAGTTCTATATAAAAAAAATCTCTAATCGAGAGATTTTCTTTTCAGAAATGAAGATAAAACAACATTGAAATAAGGAGATTCATTTGAAAGAAGTAGTAGCTTAATAAGATAAATATTAAATATTATTACCCCTTATTATTTGTCCTTAGATGCTAAATCGTTCGTCTTCTCCTTTGTGTAGTAATAGACAAGATATAATTAGTATTTTTTTAAAAATAAATAATTTATTATGATAGCAGTTCAGTTCAGTTCAGTTCAGTTCTATTAACGTCCCGTTTAAAGCAACACGAGGGCTATTTTGGGACGGACCTCGTAATTTTGAACCACAGTCAGATGACGAGGACGACAACTGAAGTGGCACCCCCCTCTCCACACCACACCACACCAGCGGGAGGACTTTGGCCTGACAGATTTAACGTGCAAGAGACCCCCTCACACGACGGATCTTCGGTGGAATCGAGTCTCGAACCTGAAACCCTCCGGTTCCGAAGCCGAGACTTTACCACCGGGCCACCGCGGCCCTTTATTATGATAGCAATGCTCGTCATTTAAGCAAAATTTATTTCTTATTTTTAAAGGTAAGAATAAAAGAGCATACGAAAAAAAAGAAGAGTAAAATAAAATATTCGACGTAATTCATTTTATGACAATAATTGTAGCATAAATAATTTATGAAATATTTTTTAAAAAGTATTATTATTAAAACAAAAAGTAAAATTTAGTATCATATCAGCAAAGTCGTAAATGATTCGTAAATCTTTTACTATTAAAACTCCCTGAAATCTCTAGTATAAAAAAAATTGCATGCCGCCGCCCCCCCCCCTCCCCTCGAAAAAAAATCTCACATTTTCTGATTCTACGAGTTGAGCACTTTTACCTCCCCTGAAGCTTTCCTTTTTGCTAGACGAGTATCCAAAATTTGTAGTGATAAAAGAGTCAAACACCATGTAATCAGCTCAAGGTCAACTACCAGTCTTCCTAAGTGATAATGTCCCCCCCCCCCAGCTTTCACATTCTTTTGCGGACATAACCACAAACATCTGTCTTCTTATCTCTATGCGGTTCAAGCATGAAATTAGCAAGTTCCATATTGTCGGTCGTGAACGAAAACAGCCAGGTCCACACAGTTAATGAACTGGAATAGCCGGGTCCACACAGTCGGTCGCGAACGAGAATAGCCAGGTCCGCACAGTAATTGAACTGGAATAGCCGGGTCCACACAGTCGTTCGCGAACGGTAATAGCCAGGTCCACACAGCTAAAAACGGGAATAGCCGGGTCCACACAGCCATTTTCGAACGAACGACTTATTCAGAAGATAGCGATCCGATTCACTTCGTTCACTTAGATGACCCGTTCGTTCGCGAACGACCCACCTCTAGATAGAGATAATTCTTGATTGCCCGTGAAGTAACCTTCTTTCGGCATTCATTTTACAGGCGCCATCTGTTTGCAGAATATAGAACTAAAGTAAACATTTTAAGAAAGGATCAATTTTTTTCAGAAAATACTTAAATCCAATGAATTAATTAATTAAATGGTTGTGAGAAAAAATCAAGCTTAAAACTTTATCTCAAATAGATAAATTTTCAATCCTACATTACTTAATAAATGAAATATTAATTATAATTAAAAAAGATTATTTATTCTAATTAGTAATTTTTAATTAAAAGTGTGATTAAAATAACAGTTATTTGGAACAAATATTTAAAAATAACAATAGCAAAAATATTTGTTATTAAAAAAATCGTGGATTATGTATCCCTACTCATCATATGATGCGACTTTGAATGCAAGAAGCGGAAATACAACATTCAATCTTACAACCCAAAACGAAATCCTCGTGAGTAATATTTACTTTTTATGGTTCTACAGTCGATTTTTTTTGTAGGTCCATTTTTACTCTGGGGTTTGGTTTATATATTTCAGCTACATTTAAAAATCCATTTTCCATCTATTACAAACATTTAAATCATCAAGTTATTAGCATAATCTTAGTTAAAATTTTGAATTGGAACATACTTTCGTTTTGCACGCATACAAAAAAAAGCCTGAATTTTAGTTCTTAAGTGAAAATATAAGACGAAATCATAAGGACTTGATTTTTTTTTTTTTTTTCTGATGACAGCAAAAATTACAAAGATTAACTAAACTGCAGAACAAGAATTTTTTTCTCAATTTTATGAGCTAAATGATGAAAAAGAATGTAATAAATTCTTATACAAGGAAAAAAATTCATTTGCAGTCGATGCTTGATTTGAAGAAAACCTATTATGAAACAATGCAGAATCTAAATTTTTCTAGTTGCAGGATATCTTTTATTTCTTGTGTATTTAAATTTCTAGAGCTGTGTCACTGTTTTTAAGCAACTTTATGCCGATCCGTATTATTAACCAGGTAAAAGTGATAACTACTGGATGCATCAATATCTTTTCTGTCTACATTCAAATCTGTTGCTTTCATTTAAATTACAAAGTTATTTAAAAATAAATATTTAAGTTTAGGAGCAGCGGATGAACAATATTCCTAATTTATCACTTATTTTCAAGTTTTATATTGTGTTTTCATTTTTGAAACATATTTTGAATTGATTTACATGTAAAATAATGAAAGCTATTCTTCAGAAAATTACTGATAATTTAAAATGTTTTTAGCGAATGGAGAATAAAAACCAAACTTCATCCGTAAGAAAATAAATAGCTAATTAATAATTACTAAAACATTTTAAATATTTGATGAAATAATATGGATACATATTAATGCTTCACTAAACTCGAAGTTTAAACGGCAGTAACATTAAATAGGAAAGGAGATAACATTTTCCAAGTTCCGTTAGCCAGTTATTCCAAAATAATAATAATCACTTCCTGTTGCCAACGCCACATGTTTTTTTCTTTCATTTTTAAAAAAATTGCTAATTCAAAATTACATAGAAATTAAATTCAAATTAATAAAAATTATTTTTGAAAATTAAGAAGGGGGAAAGGAAAGCTTAATCTTAAGCCTACCAGCTCGATCTGAACTTGGTTGCATATTTGGTATATTTTAATTACTTAAGCAATTGTTTTCTTAAAACATTAAGAAGTTTGAAATATCCGTTCTTTGTGAGCCTCTAATACCCAAGAATAACATTCTAAATTTCATATTCTTGAATTCAATGGTATTGCTCTCTCAACTAGATCAATCTTTTAACTGGGCGAATTAGGTCTAACAAATAAGGATTTTCAAATGGATGAAATCATTCAAAAAATACATCGTAAAAAAAAAAATTAAGATCTTTTAACACTTATCGCTACAAATTAAATTCTCATTATACTTGATTTTATGCGATTAATTAGAATAAATACACAGCACAATAAATTTCACTTTGGTATAGTACATTAAATTTAAAGTAATAAGTTGCCCAAAAGAATTGTTCTAAAAAAGAATATTAAAGAGTAAATCTCTTCAAATGAAAATTCTTGTCTGGTGAATGAAATTTTATTTTCGTGCATTTTGTTCTACTCCAAGTTGATAATTACAGATTAGGACACCTCTCTTAATACTAGCTTTGACTATCATGTCTCGAACACAGAATACATTCTTCAATTGAACATTAAGATACATACATACATACAAAAAAAATCCTTTACACGATAGAAACGCCATCTATGGGCGTGAGCTTGAATAAAAGAGAATGATCGAATAACGTACTAAAGAGGCTTCAATGCGTGTTTTCATGTGCCTTCTACCATGTTCTGTATGCACCTAACTCTTTACTGACGTATTTTTGTTTTCTGTTATTCGGACCAATCTGCATATTCTTTAACAACATATAAAAGGTTAAAACATACATCAACTAAGCATAGCTTAAATATATCCTTCAGCATCTAAAATGCTGAAAATTCTTTTAGTATTTAAAAAATTTATTTAAAAAATTTTTGTGAACTTTTTTTTGAGCCTCAACAAGTATGGCACAAAACATATTCCAGTATTTCAAGAAATGCATCGTTGAAAAAAGAATGAGAAGGGAGAAAAAAAAAAAACCTCATGAGTGTTATCTTAATGTGTTGGATTTATTTCAAAATAGTATCCTTGTCCCAATTCTTGATACATCTGGTAAATAAGCCTTTGTGACCATGCTTTCGAATTTTCTATTCAATGTGTGGGGAAACAAAATAAATAAAATGCTATCTTTGCATTTTAGAAGAAAATTAAGCACTGTTTAATGTGATTGAAAATGATTTTTAAAATTAAGAATTTTTTAAAGATGCTATGCACTCTGTGTTAGAACTTTCTGCAGAATTCAGTCTCAGTTTATTAAAGCTAATATTCTCCAACAAACAACAGTCAATTTTACAGCTTACAATGATCTGTAGTCATCCGAATTTTCACAAATAAATTTTCCAGCTAAAAACAGATGACACTATATTTAAATGCATCAGTTTAATGCTAATAGAATTGTATTAAAATAAAAAAAATTTAGTTTATTTTATTATAAAAATAAGTTATTATATAAAAAGAATACCATAATAATAAAAAGTTAAAAATTATAAAAATAATAAGTTATTAAGCCTGGATAGAAAAAAATACCAAGTGTGATCAATGGCATCTTATTCAATTAAGGACATATCAGATATATACAAAGTTTTCTTAGCAAAGCCTTGTTTGAGTCATAGGTAAACTGTTTTGCTAATAGTTAAATCCATATTAATTTATAGAGTTTATATAATATGCTGCCTTTACTGGTAGCTTAGACAAACTAACTTGCCTACTTAGACTTTCAACAAAGCGTTACTTCATTTTCTTTTATTGCTTTTATATATTATTATTTTAGAAAACGAGTTATGAGGCTTTCATGAGTTAACAATGTTTTTAATTTACCCCTATTTCCAAAGTTCAGATATTGAAAGTTTGAGCTTATGTAATCTCAAATTTGCTTCTCATATAATCAAGATAACATCTGAATTGCAGAATGGAATCAATTCATAGTTCAGTGAGTTGAAAGCATACTAATTTTTAAATTTATTGCATATCTAGCAGAAGTTAAAATGAACTTGATACAGCAACACAGCTAATATAAAACAAGATCAGCATGTGATGAATGCAACTGTTATAGAAGAATACACAGTCTATACTTATAATACAGTTCAATGTGTGTGTTGTCATTCTATAGGCCAGACTGCTACAGCTACCAAACTAGGCATATATACAACTTGAAGATCAGAAATATGCACTTCAGAATGTTGTTTTTTTGTAGCATTTTTAATTAGAATTTTAATTAGGTATTCTGCAAAATTTTGGTATTTTTCCTTCATAGCTTTCAAAAATATTGCACAAAAATTTTTACATCATATTAAAAGTTCAAAAAATAATCGTTCAATGATATTAATGTTATAATATAAAAATCAAATTTATATTTTAAATGAATTAAAAAAATGTATTTATATATTTTAGCAATTTAAAATAATAAAATACACAGAATAATGATAAAACTTAACCTACACTGGCATCTTATGCATCAAAGGGAAACAAGTAAGCTGTTACCAATATTTTGCCATCATATTGACAAAAACTCAAATTACAAAAACAAATCAACTGTTATTGAAGATTAAAAATTTAAAAAATGCAGTTTTCAGCACATATCTTCATAGATTAAAATAAATATGAATCCCTCCTTCCCCCCAAAAGAATAAATGCAAAGAAAAGTTTTCTGAGATTTTTACAATACATACATTATTAAATCAGTTTTGTTGAAGGTAAATATGGTTTTGTGTGGAAAATTTAGAAACAGCCTATAGATGGCGCTCTCGCCAGTATAGGAATTGAACTCCTCACCGAGAACTTGACAATTTTCGTTTTAGACTTCGATGGCGAAAACAGCCAAACTTTCGCGGAACTATAAGTTCCTTTTTAGATTCCCCTTTTGAAAGTTTAAAAGCAGTTAAACTTAAATATTTTTATTGTGTCGTCATGTGTGTGTACGTGTCTCAAATAAATGTTTGTGTTAAAGATATGATCTCTTTTCTTTCCCGAGCCGTTTGCTTGCAACACTGAACCACGAACTTTAGAAAATTTTTTACATGGTGCATCGGCCGGGAAAGCGATCATATTCGATTGAGACACATTTTGCCTTTGGATACTACATTTGCATCCCCTATGTAAATTGCGAAGACTGCAAAAGGTAGGAATTTGACATTTATTTATTTACGTTGAAGATTGATTTAAAAATGGAACTCGATAAATTGAAAAAAGCTAGATCGTTAGGCAGAAGTTCCGTAACCAATTGGTAAATAGTATAGAAGAACTTTTTCAATCTAATGATTTGGATAAATTAGAAGAAAATTTAAATCAACTGACTATTAAAAATAAAGAATTAGAAGAAGTAAATAAACGAATAGGTAATTTATGTAGTGTCGAGGAATTCGAAGCCGAACTATCTACTGTTTCTGAATATGCAGATAAAGTATCGTTAGCTATATTTCGCGCTGAAAAGAAACTGAAAGAGAAAAATGTTGTTAATACTGTAAATCACGGTGAAATCGAAAATGTAAATATTGATGTAAATCAAGACTCTCTCATGGAACGTAAACAAGTGAAATTACCTAAATTGAACATTCAAAAATTTTTTGGTGACATATCTCATTTCACAAGTTTTTGGAACACATTTAAAGTTTCTATTCATGATAATGGCGGTTTGACTAAAATCGATAAATTTAATTATTTGAAATCATTTCTAGGAGGTCCAGCTTTAAACGCTATTGAAGGCTTCGAAATATCAGATGATAACTATGACTCAGCAGTGAAAATATTGAAGGATAGGTTCGGTCGTAAAGACCTCATAATTAATCATCACATGAATGAACTCTTAAATCTAAGACCAGTTTATGGATCGAATGACCTCTTAAGATTAAAGATATTGTATGATGATATAGGAAGGAATGTGAGAAGTTTACAATCGTTGGGTGTTGAATCAAATTCGTACAGCACTATGTTAATTCCTATTCTTCTAAAAATCCTACCCCATGATTTGGTTTTGGAATTTAACAGGATTAACGTGAAAGAAAGATCCGAATCAGATATTCAAAAATTGTTAGATTTTATTCGGTTGGAAATCAGAAGTAGAGAGACTATTTCATATTCGTCTCGTAAATCATTTGATCAAAAGCCAGTCAAGGCCATTTGCCACATGGCTCAAAAGAAAGAACCGTTTCCGAATACTACGTACGACTTCAACGTAGTTTCGAGAAATAATAAATCTTGTTTGTTTTGCAAAAAGAATCACCCATCAGAAATTTGCAATATCAGCGTCGATGAAAAAAGAAATAAATTAAAAACATTGGGCAGATATTTTTTATGTCTGGGTTCAAAACATAGAATTAAAGATTGTCGGTCGGGATTATTATGCAATCTTTGTGGGGGAAAGCATAATCCAACTATTTGTTTTAAATCATCGAAGAACAGAGATAAAGAGATACAGGAAACGGAAGTTGCTGAGTCATCCATTCTTTCTGCAGTTTCTCATAATAATGAAAGAAACAAAAAATTATTGCAGACTTGTTATGTTCGAGTTAAAACTAATTCTGACGAGTATTTTACACGAACACTCTGCGACTGTGGATCTATGAGGTCGTTCGTGTCTCAAAATTTAGTTAAATTATCAGTGTTCGTTTTCGGCCATAAAAAAGCTATTGAAAAAAATTATGATGTCGTGCAAATAACGTTAGAACACAGATTTTTTCCGAATTCAAGATTAACTATTGAGGCTTTAGTTACTGAAGAAATATCAGGCAGTAACATATCGCCCCCTGAATCAGAAGAAATACTTAAAAATACAGAACTGAGGAATTATATACTTGCTGATTCCCCTAATTGTGATGAACCTATAAATATTTTGATAGGAGCAGATTAATATTATAAAGTAGTAACTGGAAAAATAAAGCATCTCAACAAAAATCTTGTTGCCGTTGAGACCATTTTCGGTTGGTGCTTACAAGGCCAACAAAGTGATAATCACACATCTCTTGTCTTTAATGTAGTTGTAGAGGAAAATTTGATATCCAAACAAATAGAAAAGTTTTGGAATTTAGAAAATTCAGGTTTAATTGACTGTAGTAAGGAATATGATTATCTTGACAAGGAAGTTATGTCTCACTTTGAACCAAACATTTAAGTATGACAATTCGCGATATACCGTTCGGTTACCTTGGAAGTTAGATAAACAAAATTTGAATAATAATAGAAAAATCACGGAAGCAAGATTTTCCAGATTTAAAAGAAGACTTTTTAGAAATCATGAATTATTTAACCAATATAAAGAAGTAATTGATGATTATATAAAACAGGGCATCATAGAATTAGTTTCCAATCCGGATGAAACTGATAACGTCACATTTTATCTACCGTATAGAGAAATTGTCAGAAATGACCGAGCAACCTGTAAATTACGTTTGGTTTTTGATGCCTCCGCGAAGTCTTCAAACTCTTTGTCATTAAACGACTGTTTACATGTCGGTCCAAATTTATACCCCGAAATTTTCGACATACTTTTGAGATTCAGACTCAAACCTGTAGCTTTCACGACCGACATGCGTCAAGCCTTTTTGAATATTTTAGTTCATGAAGATGATAGAGACGTCACCCGATTTTTGTTCACTAAAGATCCAATTGACAATTCTGATTCATCCGCAGTTTATAGATTCACTAGAGTTTTGTTTGGGATTAATAGTAGCCCCTTTTTATTGGCCGCAACAATTAAGCACCATTTAGATAAGTTTTGTGAAAAGTATCCTGAAACTGTGTCATTCTTGAAGGAGAATAGCTATGTCGATGATGTCATTGGTTGTCTCAACACTGTAGAACAAGGCCTGTCCGCTACATTACAATCGAAAGAAATTTTTGATAAAGCAAGTTTGAGCTTACACAAATGGCGAACTAATTCTGAATATTTGCAAAAATTGTGGAAAGAGAACAATATAATTTCTGTTGATGATTCCGAAAATATTGGGGAAGGAAATCTCCCTTACAAGGTTTTAGGTATAGCTTGGGACCATCGCAAGGACTTGTTCTATTTTGACGTGAATGGTCTGATCGAATTTGTGTCTAAGAGAATAGACACGAAGAGATTTATCTTACAAGTTCTAGGACGTATTTTCGATCCTATCGGTCTATTGGGGTCATTCACATTACGAATCAAGCGTCTGATGCAAGAAGTTTGGTCTAAAGCCACTGAATGGGACGACGATTTACCTGCAGATTTAATCTCGACATGGAAAGGGTGGTGCAATGAAATTCCACAAATCGCAAACTTTTCTGTTCCACGTTACTATTTCACCACAATTCCATTTGATAATTTCGAAAGTCTTCAACTACACTGTTTTTCCGACGCAAGTATGAAAGCATACGCAACAGTTGCGTATTTACGTGCAACGACACCTGATCAACAGATTGAAACAATGTTTGTTGCTTCTAAGAACAGAGTAGCCCCTTTGAAAACCTTGACTTTGCCTAGATTAGAGTTAATGTCTGCCTTATTATCTGCAAAGCTTAGTAGTAGTATCCTTAAAGCTCTGAACTTTAAATGTCCTTGTTATTTCTGGACAGATTCGAAAATAGTCTATTTTTGGATCAGAGGAACTCCTAAGAAATTTAAACCCTTCGTTAGAAATCGGATTGAAGAGATTCACAAGCTGTCGTCTCCTTCCGACTGGTATCATTGTCCTGGAGTGACTAATGCGGCTGACATGGCTTCAAGAGGTGCAAAGATTTCTCAACTCATTGAAAATTCGTCCTGGTTACATGAACCGGAGTGGCTACGTCAACCTGAAGAATTTTGGCCCAAACCTGAAAACCCTGAAGTGACCGAAACAGATGAGTTGGAATACAAGAAGGGTACAAATATCGTCCAATATGAGTGTCTGACTGAGGAATTGTCATACCCTGTAGACATCAGTAAATATAGCAGCTTCGAAAAACTCGTGCGAGTTACAGCTTGGGTGTGCAGATTTGTCATGAAACTGAAAAAACTCAGTAATGTTCAAGGTCCATTAACTACGGAAGAGTTAATAGATGCTGAAAATCACTTGATTAGAACCGAGCAAAGAAAATGGTTCAAAAAAGAATACGAATCTTTAAAAGAAGGTAATCCAGTACAGAAATATTCTCCGTTAATTAATCACAGGCCTTACATGGATGAAAATAAACTCTTAAGGCTTGGAGGAAGATTAGAATTTTGTGATTTGACCACCGAAGAAAAACATCCGATTATCTTACCTAAAAACTCATGGTTGACCACTTTGATTGTTCGCAAAGAACATGATGTAATCATGCATGGTGGTGTAGCCTACACTCTTGCTAAAATAAGATCCCACTATTGGATTCCGAAAGGTCGACAACTCGTGAAGAGCCTTATCAGAAATTGTCTCATCTGCAAGAAATATTCATTGAAACCTACTACCCAAGTAACTGCACCCTTACCTAAAGATAGGGTCAGTGAAACACCACCATTTGTCGTATGTGGATTGGATTTCGCAGGTCCGATTTATATCAAAGAAGCCAAAAGTACTCGAAAATCTTATATCGTATTATTTACCTGTGGTGTGACGAGAGCTATACACCTGGAATTAACCTATGATATGACCATAAATTCTTTCTTAATGGCCTTCCGAAGATTTCTAGCTCGAAGAAATAACTGCAAAGTAATCTATTCCGACAATTTCAGAACTTTTCAGCGAGCTAAAAAGGAAGTAGATATTTTGTGTACTATAATGTACAATGAAAAATTACGAGATTTTATCGCCAAGCAAAGAATAAATTGGAAAAACATAATGGAACGAGCTGCATGGTGAGGAGGTTTTTATGAACGACTTGTGAAATCGGTGAAAGATTGCTTAAGAAAAGTCATCGGAAAAGCTCTACTGAGTTATGAAGAACTTTCTACCTTGCTCGTAGAAGTTGAAGCTGTCCTCAACCTTCGCCCTTTATCCTATGTTTACAATGAAAATAATGAACACTTACTATGAACAGTTTTCACAATTTTAGAGACTCTAATTTGAAAATTTATTCATTACTATTATTATCGAAGTTGCTTAATTATTCCTTTAAATACCCCTTTTTTTTCTTCTTTACTGAATCTTTATGTGCATTTATATGTTCATTGATTTATATGTGTATTTTATGTGTTCATTGAAATATAGTTAAATTTATGTGTGAATAGTTTAAATGTTAGTAATTGTTAATAATTATTCGTAATTTTTTGTTTTTGCTAGTATTTGTATTGAAGTTTAATTTAGATTTGTGAACTCTTAACAGAGTTCAGGTGGGGAGTGTGTGGAAAATTTAGAAACAGCCTATAGATGGCGCTCTCGCCAGTATAGGAATTGAACTCCTCACCGAGAACTTGACAATTTTCGTTTTAGACTTCGATGGCGAAAACAGCCAAACTTTCGCGGAACTATAAGTTCCTTTTTAGATTCCCCTTTTGAAAGTTTAAAAGCAGTTAAACTTAAATATTTGTATTGTGTCGTCATGTGTGTGTACGTGTCTCAAATAAATGTTTGTGTTAAAGATATGATCTCTTTTCTTTCCCAAGCCGTTTGCTTGCAACACTGAACCACGAACTTTAGAAAATTTTTTATTAGATACCTTTTCAGGACCAAATGACTAAACCTTTAATAACAGAAAGGGAATCTTTATAAACCTTTAATAGAAATATGTGTTAAGGTAAATATGGTTTATTAGATACCTTTTCAGGACCAAATGACTAAACCTTTAATAACAGAAAGGGAATCTTCATAAACCTTTAATAGAAATATGTGATAAAATTATCTTAATGGGAAATAATTATATTCTAAGTAACTGGAGTCAATAAATATTCTAATCAATTATGGATATTTAACTTTCCTCTAGATTTCCTGCTCTGTGAAACATATTTAACAAAATAATCTTCAAACATTAATATTTTTTTTTAAAGAGTTACAGCCCAATCAACTAAACCAATAGTTAAACTGACTGATTTATGAATATTTGAAAATCACTGATAATGATGAATCTGAAAAATTTGTGTTGAATAATTCTAGAGATATTACATAAATAACAAAAGATATTCTGTATAGCAGAGCATTTAAATGCAGAACAACCCTTTTTTCAATATATTTAAAAAACAAACGAACTACTTTTTATATTAATTACTGGTTAATTATTTCCACTTTAATTTAAAGTAGACACTTTATGGCAGTTGACGGAAAATTAGTGATACATAGTACATTATAGCTTAAAACCTTTTTAATGGAATGAGTGAATAATATGACTATCAAAGTACGAAATTTAAAAATATTAATAAGCATTAAGATTTGCAAATTGGCAGGTTGTCAAAGGCAACTAGTTTCCAATAAATGGAGATTGAAATTCACTAAAATATTTTTAGTTCATAGCTTTTTTTTTTAAATACAAACATAAATACTGTAAAACTTTTCATTAAATGTAGACATTGAATTTCAAAATGCTGTTTGATTTTCCTCTTTTTTTTTTTTTTTAATCAAACAAAATGAAAATACTGAATCCAATTACATTCTTAAGAAACTTTTGATTTTGCTGATTGTGGTATATTTTTTCACCCTTTGTATTACATTTTTTTTTTCTCTCTCTCTCTAAATGAAATCAAAATACAGCTTTTTAGCCTTCAAAAAATGTTTACTTTTGTTTGACGGCAGACAATGACAATCGAAAAAATATGCCCCTTAAATCCCATTTCAGAGATATTTGGTTGAAAAATAGAAATTTGTATATATATTTTTTTAAAAAAAATCTTGTTTTGAATTAAAAAGGAGTAAAGTACACTAATGAAGGATTTGATGCAAGGAAAATCAATAGGCAAATCAAATATTTTGCACTTGCATTAATTAACATTCACCAAAAACATCACTCCTTTAAGTAGATTAATTATGTTAGTTTTGGTTAAACTAAAGGCTTTGAATAACTATAGATTCATTTTATTTTTCCAGCAGTTAACAAGTACTTCAGTTAGTTACAAGTTCACAAACATGTTGAATAACATTTTTCAACCCCACCTTTGCAACAATGAAAGTTGGCTTAAAAAATATTATGTAACATATCCCACAAATGAAAAAATTTTATGTCCCAAAAGCATTATATTCCTTATATCTGTGTAATTATTGCATACAAAGGCCAAAGTAAAGTTTAAGGTACGGCGCCAAATTTGAATTTTTCTTGGCGATATATTGCCAAATATGGTAACCAGTGGCAACCCTAAAGTGTTTTAATACAAATCCTTTATCCTGTTTTCTAATACAAATTATTTAAGTAAAAATTGCTTCCTCTCTTTAATGATATGTTATTATCCTGTGTTCTAATACAAATTATTCCTTAAAACTTTGGGAAAATTCGTTGAATTTCATGGAAATGTTCTCATTTTGCGTTAAAATGTATTAATTTCTACCCTTTTTAAGACCATTATCAGTTTTAAAGACTAATTTTTTCTTCCTTAATTTCATTAATTCACATGTGTAATAGCGCCATTTTGGAGTAATCCAAGATGGAGGACAATTGGCGAATTTTGTGTAGAATTTGGCGATATTTTGGCGAGGGTCTGTAGCTTGAACTGTACTTTTACCCAAACAAATAAATGCAAATGATCTAGTAAAATCTTTATAAATGAGGCTACTAGGAATTCATTACTTTACTTTTATTTATTTTCATGAGGTACATAGATATAACATCAGAAATCAAATTTGATGTAAGAGATGTTCAAATCTATTGAGGAGGAAATTTAACATTGGATTTAATAAACTCATAAGTAAACTTATGTTTTAATAAGTATTTCACAACAGGAAAATCTACAAATTAAATAAATAAATAATAATAATCAGAAAAGATCCTAATATTTAACTGTAAATTTGTTGTGGGGAAACTATGTATACACATACATTCAAAAACCGATTTAAATAAACAAATCCATAAAAAGAAACCACAGTATTTTTTCCCTCTTTGAAATGATGGCTGACATATGAAGAATGAAACACTAACTAACTACAAATGAATTAGTCACGATGCAAGAAAAAAAAAAATTAAAAACCATAAATCAGGGCCAATTGCATTGGCTGTACAGTCATTTAACTAGTAGCAGCCTCGGCATCAGTACTCTGTGAATACTGGGCTTTATTTCTGATCAGGAAATCTGCCAGAAACTGTATAGGATCACTTGGCCTAAAAAAAAGTAATATAATTGAAACATTACATAAGTTAATAACTGAGGAAAATAAAAAAGCAAGAATAAATACAATTAAGAAATTTTTTAAAAACATTTAACAGAGGGTAATCTTGTATGTGCTTTAAATGTTATTAAGCAAATCTTTTAAAATCAGATAATTAAAAACACCTCCAGAGTTTATGACATCATACACAGTTCTTAGACTAATTAAAGATCTCCCCCCTCCCCAGATTTTTTCACAGGCATTTTACTGATACAAAATCCACTTTCCAAGCAGCATTATAGTATGAAAGTAAAAGCATAATTTTTACAACTTCCGATAAATTAGGAAGTTTTTTAAAATTTATATTAGAACAGAAGCCATCTAAATAAATTTCTTCATTAAATGAATCAAGCTATTCTTTATATTCACTTTCGAGTTATTATAGGTAAATTTCAAATAGGGTCTTTGCATGTTATGAATGAGCCAGCAAAAATTGAACTTTAGAATAAAGAAGTTAAAGCAAATCAACCATCCTTCATATAGTAATGCATTATCCTTCAATAAACATGAATTTAAACAAGATGGAGCTTTTAACACTGTACAATTTTTGGATATGCATTCAAACTTTTTTTTAAATAGAATTTTTCACAAATGTAAAACATTGCTGGAAAGTCCCCCCTTTTCTACTTCAATAGTTCCTTTCATCAGTAATTCAGTAGCTAATTCCAACATCAGTTTTTTTTCTTCATAGCCTTAGATTTTGAGTAAAATTCTAAATAAGATGAGTAATCTTTTTGCTTCTTCAACTATGCCTCTTTCAACTATATTTTTCCTTATCTGTTTAATAAGAAGGGAAAGATTTGTATTTAAGAAAGGCAACACTGGTAAAAGAAAATAGTTGATGAATATTACAGGGTTACCACTAAAATCTAGGGGGAATCCCATGTTTTCTTTATATGTATGCTCAAAATATGAGGAATTGTAAAAATAGCATTCATATGCTAGTTATAATGCGATAACATGGAAAATCAGCAGCAAATTAACATTTGAAATAGCATATTTCAAAACAAATTTTGATTACATACAATTTTTTTAAAAAAATTATTTATTATCTAGAGTTTAGAAAAACAAAATTTATATATCAAAGAAGGGGGGGGGGGAAGAGAGGAGGATATATTAACTCGGATATAGTTTAATTGTAATAACACACAAAACAATATTGTTACCATGATACAAATAATTTAATAATTACTTTTTTTTTATTTAAAAAAAGCAAAATTTTTAAAAATTTTATCTACACATTTTTGCCAACTTAGTATTTGGGCAACATTTTCTGCAGATTTTTCACTTATCAGTTTCATGGAAATAATTCTTAAATAAGGTGCATATATTTTTAGCCCTTTCACTTTCAGTGAACATATGTGAAATTCTGATGTGAATTTCTGATAAATCATTTAATTGATTAAAGAACAATTCAAGTTTTAATGCCCATAAAAATTTAGCCTTATCCCTTTCTGGTAAAGGACAATAAATTTTTTGAGGTTTAAGGGAAAATCACAACCAGCATGATTGATGGGTACATATAAATTTTACAATCATTTTTTTTTTTTTTTTTGAATTTTCTTTCTTACACTTTTTCAAATTTTTTTTCTTACACATAAGAAAGTGTAATGTTACACGCGTAAGAAAATCTTTCGAAATAATTGCAGAAATTTCTTGTAACAATTACAGTAATTATGAATAATTTCAGGTTTATAGACACTTTTATTCGTGTACTCGATAATTTGAAACATTTAAATAAACGAAACTATTTACTACAAAAATTAAAATCATCTGCTTAAAATGCTAAAAATAAATATTTACAATTATTTATTAAATAAACATTAATTTTACTGATTAATAAAGAGAAAAATATCAAATAAAAAATAACTTATTTGGCATGAAATTTCACAAAGCATGTGAAGTGCTTTTCATCTAACACTCAATAAAAAAGTGTTTTGCACTTGGTTTTTTTTTTTTTTTTTTTTTTTTTTGATATTATGCTGAGAGTTATTTTCAAAAGACAATTGATGAGAACATGCTGATTTTTCTTTAAAAATCTTTCACTGCTTAGTTTTCACATGCTGAATGTAATAATTATGAAAAAGTTTAACTATAAACATTGGTCATATAAAACTAATTATTTACAAAAAAGAAAAAATAATAAAGTAGAACACGAGGAGGAAGCATAGGTAACAGCAGAGGGGGGAAGGGAAGGTGAACCTTAGTAATAAAAGGTTTTTTGACTTCAAATATGGGTTGTTTTTCGCAAATCTGAAAATAAACAAATCTCCCTCCTGAACACAGAGTCTACACCATGTTCTTCCCAGGAAAACATCAAACTACACGTTTTACATGAAGAAATAGATATAAGACATCTATTCCTTGGTGGTGTCCTCAATTGAAGACTTACATGGTCTTGTTAATGTCTTAAATTAATTTGAAGATTCTACTAAAACAAATTAATATGATATGTAGAATGCAAATGCAGCTAAAGTCTGAGAAAACTAACCCATTTGAGTACTAACACAACTCTGATTTCTTAAGAGATTAAAAGAAGTATTTATTTTGATTATTAAAACTTAAATATTGAATAAGAATATAAAGATTTTGATAATTTCAGAAATAGATCATTCTGTATTCAAGTAATACAATTTGATTAATATGAAGTTTTGTTTTGTTTATTTAAATATTTAACACAAATTTCGGAATCTTGCAATAATTTTTTGAAACTTAATGGCAGATGAATTTTTCAACTGAAAATAATGAAAATGAAATACCTTTCTCTAGCAAGAGCAGAAAGAGCTTGGAGTAAAATGGGAACAACGGTGGCATCCAAGTATGGCCTGGTAGACATCACTGAATAGTCTGTGCGTGTCTTCTTGGAACTTTCTCCTGCCGATTCCTTTTCAGAAGCAGCAGCTTTCTAAAAATAAGAATGAAACAGATCAATAAATAAATAATCATAAATAGTAAATTCCATTTTTTTAAAAAGAAATTTCAATCAGAAATCTTGATATTTCAGATCTTTATAAAACTTGGCACATTTTGAAAAATACTGTCAAAGGCACCAAATTCTAATCAAGACAGGAAAAATTTTCGTCAAACTTATTAAACTAACCAATATAATAAGAGATTTAGGAAAAGCTATGCAAATTTGGTAATTTATTGTCTTAAAAATGAAACAACTTGAAGTCATGTGTCACTACGTACCCTATTCTGTTGCATGGCAAAATAAATTATGAGATTTTTTTTAAAATTTACTGTAGGAGTTTTCTTATTTAAGATGAAGAATTAGCAGAGTTAATTTGTATTTTATTTCATGTTATATACCACATACTATAATATATGAAAAAAATTAATCAAAATCTTAAGAATTATTTTAAAAAGTATATATTTCCAAATTAATATCCTTGAATAAAAAGTATTGTAAATTACCTGGCAAAACATAAATTTAGAATAATAGGTTGATAGTTAAAATAATTTTCAACTTAGATTTCATTTTCATTATTATTATGTATTTACCTGCTAGAATAATTTAATAAATGAAAGTAATACTAATTTTACTTCTGTGACAATACACATGAAGAAAGGTTAGTATAAAATAAAATAAAATGGGGGATTAAAAAAAAATCAAGCAGTAGTATATGGTTATCACTTGATATTTCAAAAAGTTACTTTGTTTAACATATATCCAAGCAGAATGCTTCTTCCTGTGGAAGCAAGAGGATTTATTTTTGCTAAAAAGTCTACAGACCAACAACTTTTATTGGATATGAGAATGATGTAAACTCAAATAGGGAGATAGAGGAAAGAGGGGGATACACCATTTTTTTAAAAAGTAAAATGCCAGTTTCCTTCATAAACAGCAGTGATGTAGCCTGATGTACAAGTTCTAATTTTAGTTTATTTTGGTAACCTGACATTTCCTTTTCCCAACCCAGTAAATCAAATTTTTTCATTAATTTTGGGAATTAACAAAAGGTATCATTATGCACTTGCAATCAGTGTTTGATAATTCAAAAGTAAATCTAATTATATTATTCTTATGTTATGTAGAAAAAGTCAAACTTAGTAATATTATCCATTCAAAAAGTTGCTGTCAGGTTTATACTTGAATTTCATACGACTAAACACTTCCATGAAACAGTTATGGCTATCACTTTATGCATTAAAATTATGCACTTAACTAATAAGTTATTATTTAAAGTTAGTTAAGATAAGTTTATTTTAATTCAAGATTTATTTTATGTGTAACAGATTTTCATTACATTTTGGAATCACAATCGCTTTGAAGAAGTTTTTCAAACCCGCTGCGCTGGTCTGTTGTGTAAAGAGGAAAATTTAGAGCATGCAATGTCTTTCAGCATTTGAAAAAGGCAAGATTTTTTAAGGCTTCGCTAGCGGTAGGAATCTAATAGCTTCGCTAGCACATTGAACATAAGAACTGTGTGGATAAAAGGAGTAGTACATACAAACAAATATCCTTTCCTAATTCCATCAACTCTTACTCTCTCTCTCTCTATATATATATTCCATTCACCCTTAACATATTCTACAAATTCAAAATACATTTACCCGGACATCCATTCTTCAACAATTGCCTACATAAAAAAATTAAGGAAATGAATGTTATAGCACCAAAAAAAAAAAAAAAAAATTTGAGAATTGCAAAGAATTCCATTGCGGCTGACTTTTAAAGAATGCAGAAGATCTCATAAAGTATAAATTAAATTTTTAAAAACACATATTGGCAACTGAAAATAAATATTTTATGTTAGTATTCACATTGAAAATAAAATTGCAGTGTCTTATTAGTTCTAAAAAAACCTTCAATTATAATAAAGAACAAACTTAATTGATAATTTTTCATTAATTTTAATTTCACCTTTTTCATAAAATAGCTGTAGTTTATGTGCAACTCAACTGTTATAAAAAGTAGGGGGAAAAAAACCCAGGGTTGCTAGAAGGGAGGTCCTGTTGCCATATTGGTGAGAACTCAAGGGGTATACAAATCTTCACTTTAACCAAAACTGTCATTTACAGTGACATTTGAATTTTTAACATTATTTTATTGAATTTCATAAAAGAAAAATTATAAGCATTTGAATCTATTGGTCTCTTCTCTCTCTACATATATAATAATATTTTAACATCCAGTTTAATTAAAAAAATTTATCTTAATTTAGCCCATAGTAACAACTTCACTCTAAAAATATTTTTTTATTTTCTTATCCAATTTCCCTTTAACTGCATAATTATGTCTAGAAAAGCTTGATATTTTTTTTAGTCAGTTATCCCCATGCTTCACATAATTGATAAAAGTTGCTGACCTAAAGAAATAATTTTTGAAAAGATCCCCATGTTTTCCTTGCTTTAAGATTAATAAATGCAGAAATTCCTCTGTATTTTTATAATATATTAGCACAGTAAACAAATACTTTCCCTATATAATATTATATTAGCACAGTAAACAAATATTTTCCCTATATATATACAAATATTTTCCCTACAAACAAATATAAGTGATATAAGACCAGGGGTTAAATGCTCAAGGTCTTTCCTACATTCTTCTGTCTGTGCTCATCATTAGTATATAAACATGCCTGTGTCTCATGTGATGAAATAAAGTGACGTTACAGCATCGAAAGTCATTTCACTGTTTTCACAGCCATTCTGCTTTTGAAACTCATATGCTTGTATATAAGATCACAAAGTATTACAGGAGGTTAGCAGTACTGTATGTTTTAATCATTTTAAACTCATAACTAGTTAACTTTCTTAAGATCAGTGTTTATTAAGATAATTGATCAAAAAAAGATTCAAGGAATTAATTTTACAATATTGATTAAGTTAATTTTTGATTGCCAAAAATGCCACGTCAATTGTTCTCCCAAGTTTCTATCTTGATTAAAAGAACACTAATTTTTTTTATTTTAAATTTGAACTTTTTTTTTTTTAAAAAAAGCAAGAAATACTAAATTTCTTTAAATCTACATCAATACTGCATTTATGTAAACATTTCATGAAAATCAAACTGATAAGATTTTTATATAATGTTTACATCCTCTAATTTGGCAAAGAATAACCCAACCAAGAACTTTTTTTACGGATATTGACTCTCTGTAGAGCCATTTTCAGATCAAAATAAAAGACTGCCATCCTTCCTTTCCTCATTATATTGATAAAAGCTCAAATTATAATATATACAGAGAAAAAAATTATAAAGTTATTAAAATTATAAGTCACTTAAAAAATCCTAAAATTCTATATTATTTTTTCAAAAAAAAAAAAAAAAAACTGCCAATTTTCAATATAAGAAAAAAAAATTTGATTTAACATAAATTTTTTTTAGAATTTTTACCAGTATTTAAATATTAAAATACAACTAAAGTTATTCAATATGCTGAACACAACACTGCAATAATGTAAAGAATTAGTTTCAAATTAATATATATTGAAGGTTTTTACATCCAACGTTTAAAAAAACAAAATCTTCTTTCTTCTTAGATGTGATATATTTAAAAATTTCTAATAACTAAAGTCAAATAATGCATATTACTTTTTGACTTTCTTCACTTGGTGTCGCTTCTTTTGCAACAGCTTCAGATGTACCAGCGTTATCTTGTTCAACTACAAATTGAAATAAGTACATTAGATTCAAATTCACTGCACATCAAAATGAAGTAAAAATATTCAAGTTCTAAATAAACACAGAAAAAATTATAAACAAGATAAGATTTTCAATAAAGGAACATATAGCATTTTTAAACAATCGAAACCTAGAATGTAATAAATGGCGAATCTACAGACAGAGCTCTCCATATTTCCAATATGGAATTGTGATTGACATGTAGAAATTTATAAATGTAAACAGTAATTTCTCAGTTGAAGGCTAATCAAGATTTCATATACTTTACCTTCGTCCATTCTAGACTCCTTTTACTAAACAAGTTCGAAAAACAAAATTACAATGTGTACTATACACAATTTAATTCGTTACTTTGGGAATATGGCTGGATGCCACTGTTAAAAAATATTGAGCAAATTACCGGCTCCCGCTGTTGCCATTAAAATAATAATAAGGTGACAGATGAATGAAAATAAATTTTGATATAAGAAATCATATTTCTTCAATTCATTGACATTTAAAAATGTACATTTACAGAAAAAAAAAGGATTTAAAAAAAGAAGACACCCTGAAATCATGTTGAAGAGTATTTAGACAGTTGAAAAGTATAATAATAAAAAAATTTCTCTTTTTGTGTTTATGAAAGGCAACAATACTAATTTGCTACTCCCATGGAATGTTTTCAGTTTTTACTGTTTGAAAACAAAAGAAGTGACGGGGTGTAACAAAAGCCTAAATCTTCGAAAAATAATTAAAAACATTCTTTTAGAAATTTTGGCATATGTAATTGTTTATTTTTTATTTACTCAATGAAATGGAATAATTTATATTTTATTTGTGATTCTTAATTAAAACATTTTTAAGTCTGTATCTATCATAAGACCCATAAACAAGTTTAATTTTACTCAATTTATTGTTTATAATAGTAAGATTGTTTCCCGCATAAGTTAAAAAAAATTCTCTGAATAAGAAATGTGCAAAATTATTTTAGTAAATTATAAATATATTCTTCATTTTAATTAATCTCTTTGCTTTCATTGGAAAAAATTGGAGAAATTTTCAAATTGGTGAAATTTTTATATATTTGAATAAAAGAAGTAAGAGAAAAATGTTTGCTGAAATTATGCAATTTCAGTTTTGAAGTGACTTAATTCAAATTGTGAAATTTTCTTTAAATATCATTATTTATCTCTGCACTTAATTGGGCAATATTATGATAACATTATTTTCTTTTATCAAACTAATTACTTTTTTTATTTCTTTAAATTTTATGTATGATGTTACACTTTTGTTGCAATTAAACTGATTTTGCTTTGAATATTCATAAAATTTTATATTTATATAACTGTTCAGTTTTTCCAGAATTTAGCTATCTGTAATCCTCCTTAGCTAATATTGTTTCTGTTTTAATATATTTAAAATATTATTAGTTCTTGAATATTAATGGCATGCCATTGGTAAACTTTAGCATTAACTATGTGCCACTAGTGATCTTTGAATTTTAATGACTTACTTAAAAAGAATCCATCAATTATAAACATAGTTAGAATAATATTGCATCATTGCAGACAAGTTCTCTTGTTGATATTTCATAGAAAATTTGTGAATGAGGTGTTGGTTTAAGTATATTCCTCATAGTGCACCTCTTTTATGCCATTATATATTTATAACAATATGTTAATCTTACAAATCAAATGTCTGATAACAGATCTTATAAATATTTCAGTGGATCCTTTCAAGGTATGTGTTTCACCTTGCCGAGAGAGGACACTGAGAGGCAATAACAAATGCTTACATAATTTATTAATATGTAATGATAGATTAATCATGATTATAACCCATTATAATAATCCTTAATGACTCCATTATATGCAAATCGATGCTTAAAATTTGAATTAAAAAGTTCATTTTATGTTTATTAAATATTTAACAGATATTTAAATACTGCCTTTCCAATATGCATTTAATATATTTAAATTGATATGTGCTAAATCAGAAATATAATATGTGGAGTTATTTCATTTGATGGAATTTAACTTTCTAATTGCTTTATAATATTAAACAGAAGATAATATTATTATGTCTTGTTATAATATTATTATTTTTTGTTTTTGTAGAAATGGGAGACCTATTTTCAGACCGTTGGAAGCTTATTCAAAGGGTAATATTATTTATCTCTGTACTCTTAAGATTCAAGTAAAAATTTGAATTTTTATTCCCAGTCTGATTTATTCTATATATTATAACATCTTAAATTATGGGTTGTGATCCAATATAGGATTATGAAAAAACATAATTAGTTATTGATTATTTAAGTTAGAATGTTTTTTTTTAAATGTCTGCACAATAGAAGTTATTTTTAAGGTAATATTTAAATTATCTTATTAGTATTAAAAGTATATAAATACATACAAAAATTTAAATGTGTATTAAAAAATTAACATAAAAAGTTATATATCTTTTTTAGTTATTTTGTTTGAAAAAATGAATGTAAAACTAAATTTAAAACTGATAAGTTTTTAAGTGTATGGAACACTAAAACTTTAAAAAAGTAATTTGATATAGCTTTTAATTTCTTAATTAGTTATTGATATTAGTTATATATTAGTTAATAATTTAATGTAGTTTTTAGTTTATTTATATTATTTTTTAAAAATATATAGTCTCATTGACTATTGTGTTTAATTTCTCCTGTGCTAAATTTACTTTATATTATATTTTATTAAATAGATTTAATTGTAGATTTAGATATTTTGAGCAGCAGGGCATACTTTCATATTTCAATACAATTTTCACTTAATCAACAAGTCAATATTATATTCTAGTTAATATTTTTTTTTTTTTAAATTTGTTTTTGTAATTTTCTAAAAATGTATATATTTTTATATGAGTATACTCATATGCTTTGACATGCATATACATATTTATGCATCTATTCATAATTATATTTAAGCTGTTGCTTAGTGTTTATAAATGCTACAGTAGCTAAATAAATTAATGGAACAGTGCTAGATATATGATCAATTATGTAACATAAGGTTGAATTTTTTTTATTACTAAGCTAAACACACACACATATATATTTACTAACCTATTGGTAGCTATGTATTCTTTTTTGAGTTCATTGGGCAGATGTTGGTTTTTAATTAGAAATTCACCACTAAATATATTTACCAATAATAGATTTGAACCTTTTATTATGTTTTTATGTATTAGAATAGAACTGCTAATAATTTTATAGGAAAATTAAAACTTCAATTATTTGTACTGTAAGGCTGACTTTTATTTTTTGATAGATAATTAAAAAAAAATGTTTTATATTACTATATGCTAATATTATAAAAATTTATTTTAAAAATTGAATAAAATCTTTGAAAGTTTTACAAATAAAAACATCGAAAATCATTATATTGTTTGTTATTAAGAAATGCTATCTCACTTTCCCAGGCTGATTAAGAAAAATTCCTTTTTTTTCCCTTCTTTTTTTATTTTTGGAAAATTGAGATACAGTGACATCTTTGTTAAGTTATATTATGGTACATTAAAATGTATATAACTACCGTTTCAAAAGCTTAATAGATAAAATTATTAATTTGCTATTTTAACACTTTTTCATATTTCTAGCTCTCTTTGCTTGCTTATGTGCATAGAGGGGATGACTCTAAAGATCTTTATAAAGCTATAATTGTAGCTAAGATTTTAAAAGGTTTTTATGATGATTGTAATAGGCAGGACCAAGTAGATGCAGCAAGAGTAAGTTTTTTTCTTTAATTTTTTTTTCAATTTTATAACCTTGAAAAGGTTTTGAAGGAGAAGGTCAGATAAGAAAGTATTTATAAATCTACTAAACATAGTTAGAACTGGAATAACAGTATATAAACAAAAGGAAAATTTTAAACTGCATTTACTTTAGCAGAAATTTAAATTTGAATTTTGTATGACACCTTATCTTTAAATATAAAATGGTTATAGACAGTTTAATAAATTTGATTACTCTATGTACCAATATTTAAATATTTTTCTGCCTAATTTAATGAAGGAAAGTGAGTTTCCTTTTAGTTGTAATGAATATGCTATAATTGCCAGTGTTATATTTTTGTTGTTTTTCATTTTGTGTTTATAAATTGATATATTTTTTTATATTAATGGAATTATTGTATGATACAAATTGGTTCTGATTTGAGTGCTGGTAAAAAGTAACTAGACGGAAATAGATCCACCAATATACATATGATTTTGTGTTACATCACTCTTGTAAATCTATAGTCAGTTACAAGAAAAGCTTGTATTCTAGATGAGCATAGATTGTCTAGTATATTGTATGCACTGGTTAGTAAGTTTACAAAAATTGGGGGAATGTTATAAAAAAATGATGCTTATCTGAAGTCTAATGATTGAA
This sequence comes from Argiope trifasciata, assembly GCA_026543055.1. Classification (NCBI taxonomy): domain Eukaryota; kingdom Metazoa; phylum Arthropoda; class Arachnida; order Araneae; family Araneidae; genus Argiope; species Argiope trifasciata. The sequence goes on from JAPMOQ010066436.1 coordinate 53,885, forward strand.
AATACTTTTTGTTTGTTTGTTTTGTTTCCTGAGATTATATTTTTAACCTTTATGGATTTTAGATAGAAGTAATGGAGCACTATTCTTCACATATAAATGTACTGTTCAATTCATAAGAGGTAGAAAAAAATCATTTTGAAGTCTTTTTGTATTTTCAAAAATTAATAAATAATTAAAAAGTCAGGATATTTTTCTTTCAAGGTCACTCTGGATATAACCAGAAAAAGTCAGAGAAAATCAAATCATGTTGGCTATCAAAGAATGATAAGAACATTGCTAGCAATTTAATGAAAATTCTACATTTGTTTAATAATTCTTAAAAGAATCTTTTATAAAAAATAAAACTCTAAAGGAAAGGGTTCCATATTACTATCATGCTGCTGTATTAACAGTTATATGTTAAATTAATTGAAATATATGATGCTTCATAAAATTACTTCGCAATTTCCATTCAAAAAGTAAAGATTGAACCCCTAGTTCAAATATTTGTTCTTCATTGACATATATATTACAGAATTTTTTCAATAGATTTATAGATATTTAATTTGCTGTCATGAAGAAATATATCTATATCATTACTACCTGTGGTAATTCACTTTTATACTACTTTTATTTACAAAATGAGCAAATTATTTTGTGTATTTAATGATTAAAAAAATATGTGGAAACTTTGAGATCAAGGTAATTTTACTGAGGAATTTAGATTTTTTCCCCTTCAGTGTTTGTGTAAATCATTTTTGTGTTTATTCCTTTTTATATACCATAGAAGTATGAAATAATTTCATATTGAATCACAATTTGATAAGCGAATGCATTTTTAAATCCATGCATATTTGCTTTCTGAAGAAAGAACTAATTTTACTATTTTTTTTCCCTCAAATATGTAGCATAACAGTTTCTATTCAGTAAATATGAAAAATAAATCATATATTTTGCAAAAGTATATAATGGTTTTCATAAGTACTTTTGATACATTCGCTATTGGAATATATGTTTTGAAAATTTCTTAAGCAGCATTCATTCTATCTCTTTATAGAAAAACAATTTCAACAACAAATGTCATTATTAGCATAATTTTTGCCCCAGCCAAATATGACTAATTAAAAATAAAATTGAAAAAAAAATTAGTGGAAATGAAATGGAACTTCATACAGTTATTTATTTGAATGTTTTAAAATTAAAATGATTTTAGCACCTTTCACCCTGCATTATATTACTGTAGAAGCCATTGCTTTTGATTTTCTTTATTTTAGATGCTTTTGTATGATATTTTTAATGTGTCCATTCATTTTCTTTTGAGTTTGATGTATTTAAATACATTTGAAATTTTATTTATTAAATCTCTTTTGTCAATTAATTCATTGGTTATGAGTTAAACTGACTTGCCAAGTATGTAATTTTTACTCTTAACAGCTTTGATTTTTTTTATAGTGATAAAACAATGCTCTTATGAAATGGCACACATTAAATAAATGCACTGATTTTTGCATGAGTATCAGATGTAAATTTAAAGGTATGTTGTGCATTCTTTCCCTTTTGTTTAGAATTTTATGCATTTTTTTTTTTTTTTTTTTTTTTTTTTTGGAATATTGCAGCTTGCCATTTATGAAAAATTTATGAAATATTAACTCTTAAGTTTGAATATTGTTTGGAGTACAGCTAAATTTCTCTCTTTTTTCACCCTTATTTTATTTGTTTATTTTGCTGATACACTGATGCATAGATTTTATAATCATGATGCATGCTTTCACAGAATATGGATTAAAAGTATTTTAAATTATACACAATGTTGTATAATTAAAGAAAATATTTTAATATATGCATTGCATTGTGACATCCATGTCTTAAAAGGAAATGAAAAGTGATAATTAAATCTGTCATGATTTTCTTAGTATTAGTTGTCAACACAAAAATAAAATTTAAAAAAAATTCAGAAACTTCTTTGTACTTGATTCAATACAATCCACATTGGAATTTTTCATTACTTTGGTTAATTAAGTCAAAAAGTTCCAGAGCATGGTTGACCCTCCAGGTTTGATTTTGTTACCAATAAAATTTTATCCTTCTCCTCAGTTTTTTTTAGAAGGGGGGGGGGCAGGAATTTGTTACCAGTGCATGCATTTGCAATTAATTGTTCAGCTTCAACAAACAAAAGTCTATTTCTGGATATTAAATTCATAATGTCCAGAATTATGGATATTCTGAACCTTTCATTGAAAAGCTTCAATGAAAATCTGATATTAAATTGCCCCACAAAAGAAGTTTAAATGGATTTTCCTTTGAACATATTCAGTAATCAGATTATATTATACATAGTAAAATATGCTTTGAAAAATACTGTGAGTTTTCAAAGAAAGAAGTGCTTTAAATGAAAGGGAAACATAACCAGACTGAGAAACAGCAGCACTTATTTAAAAAAAGAAAGGATTGAAAACTAATATTGCTGTTTCACATGAGGTGTAAAGCTAAAGATTCATGTATAGCCTTTTTAAAAGTACATCTATATTTTTGAACCCCCCTTTTTTTTCCTCATTAAATACTTTTATCTTATTGCGCTGTGAAATATATATATTTCTTTTGTTGTATACTAGCTATTATCTGCGACTCTGTTCGCTTGGAAAATTTTGATGTATATTTTTCAAAAATCTATCAATTATTGACAAATCAAAAAACAAAAATTTAATCTAACCTAAAAATGATACATTTAAAAGTATATACAAAAAATATGCAACATCAGTACAATTTAATATCAAAAACATGCAACTGACGTAAAAATAATTTATTTACATTGTATACCCAAAATAAAACAAAACAGCAAATCAAGTCCGTATTTCTTTAAAATCGGGTCAAATCCATTTTATTTATTGATAGAGATACCTACAACAATATTAAACACATAATTTTTAAACTTTTAATCTGAATCAAAACATAGTTGTCATCACGCGAAAAGACAGTTGATGTCACGACAATCATGCATGAACTTTCAACGCCAGTTGGCGTAATGCACATGTTTGACTTTCCTACGCCAGTTGCGGTTATACAATGCAGATAAGAAATTTTTTATTTCCTTTATTCTGTTTCCTTTTAATTTAAAAGTACTTCATAATGAATCTGAAGGATCAATTAATTAACAACATTTGATTTTAAATACATCAAACACAAAGAACTAGAATCGTTTGAAGTAATTGGACGAAATTCTTCTAACCTCAATTCTGTTGGGAAACAAATCTGGTCTTACTTATCTTTGGTGGGATTTGGCCTCAGCTTTTTGGCATGAAAGTTAGTTTTTAATTAATAAATTAACCACTCGTTTAACTGGAATAAAAAGTAGTCTATGTTCTATTCCTGACCATTATATATTTTTGTGCTAAATTTCATCCAATTCTGCATTCATTTTAAAATACTAGCCAATAGCAATTAATATGTCCATTAAAAAGTTATCTTATGTAATATTCAATTAAAACTAAATAAACTGACTCACAAATTAAAGTGCCTCTCTCTAATAGTTGATAAATCCTAGATGGATGGTGAGACATTTTTATTCTATTTTTTAAATTTCACTAAGAAAATAACATGTTTGGTAATAAATTTATGTTCGAAAAACTATGTTTGTTCAAATTTATTTTTAATATATTTATTGAATTATAAAAGATTTCTTGTGCCACAAAAGTTAATTGAAAAAATAATTTTCTTATAAATAATAATAATAATAAAACACTGATCTGGAAAGGTATGAATTTAAAATTATTCTAAGGCCTTAAAATTAATTTTCAATTGTACTGTATTTTTTATATATAAAAACATTCAAATATTCATTAAAATAATCTTTTTAGTTAAATGAAATGAATTACAAAAAATAAATGAAAAATAAAAACAAATAATGTCACATTCTGTTCCATTGTCTCGTGAAGGGTTACATTTCTTATTGTTTATTTATTTGATTTGCCATAATAAACATAACTTATTTTTTTCTTTTGTATTTTATCAATTTTCTGAATATTTTTCTTTCATTTTTGAATTTTATGGAGAGTATCAATTTTATGTTTTTAACTGAACAGTGAAAAAAAAAGTTAGATGGTTAAATAATTTTGATGTACTTCATTCTTATTTTTCTTTTGTAGAGAAGTTTTCCTATGTTATTTGAGAAAAAATAAATGTTATATTTTCACACATGCAAATATTTAATATTTTTGCAGTAATTTCAAAGTTAATATGGTTTTTTTGTTTATTGTTTCAGGATGAAGCAATTTTAGCTATAGTTCAATATGTAAAAGACCATCCAAGAGCTACAGAAAGAGAGCTTCAACGTGAAGTTGAAAAACAGATTGCTTTGTTTGTTGAAAAAATAAAATAGTCTGATTTATTGTGATTTTGATATTCAGCACTTTTATGTTGATGTATATGCTGAGCAAAGAACTTTTTTAATAATTTATTTATTTGTAGATAAGAATGAAAACACTGTTTTCTTGTACTTAATTTTTATATTTTGATGGAAATTTGTTATTCAAATTCATTTGTGATTTTTATTTGAATAAAAGAATTCTGAAATGAAAAAATATATTTTTTTTTCATCTAAATAATTTTGAATTAAAACTTAAAAAGCCCATAACCACAAAAAAGAAGTTGCTCTCATGATGGAAATTCTTTTATTTGTTAGAGGAATGATTTTTTCAGCTCCCTCAATTAGTAAATATGTTACTGATAGAGCTGCAGCAGTCATTTAAGATACATGGTATATATAATTGCTACCAAAAAAAAGGCATAATAAAAAAAGTAGTCAAAGGAAAAAAAGCCCCCCCCCCCAAAAAAAACCCCTCTTAGTGAGAAAACAAGAACAGGTATACATTGTGAAATACAAAATGTGTTTTAAAAAAATGTTCTGAATTTTCTATTAATTAAAATCAATATTTGTTTTTAAACAAGTTAAAATTAACATAAGAGTAACGCACAAATATCATCCTAGCTAATCACATGACTGAAGGCCATCAAGGAAATAAACCCATTAAGTACCAATGTAAAAGAGATTCATAGGGAGTTATTTCAAGAGCTTTAGAATATTTTCTTCTAAATAAAAACTAAATGAACCAAAAAAATAAAAATATTTTTATTAAATTTCATGCTTTACATATAAAGTTTTCTGTACATATTTTGGCTCATAGAAAGTTTAATATTAGGTTATATGCATCAGAAGAAATCTGGGCTGGAATTTTGATGTGCAAGGAAAAAACACACAAAACATTTTATAACTGAAAATTTTATTTAGCTATAATGAGTATATTTCAAGTTTAAAAGTTTATTCCTGCAGTTATGAATTCTTTATACACTTGAAATATTGACTCAAGATTATAAATGCATTTTTTTTTTTGGTGACAGTTTATTCATACTAAAAATACCATTCTTACACACAATAACACTGAATTTCTGTGAATGGGGAAAAAAAACCTCTTCTAATACACTCAAAATTTTATTTACTAATTATCACAGTCTGAAACAGGCTGGTCCATTTCAAAAGCAATAAGGTTAAAAAAATTTATAATGGAGAAAAGAAAAAGAAAAAAAAAAGATTAATCACAAAAGAATTTACACATACACAAATCTTATTTGAAGTAATATAAATAATGCTTTCTTCCCTATCATTTTTGTTACTTATTGAACTGGCAGTAATCATTTACATAATTGATCCAAAGTGGCAATTGTTGAATATTAAACTTCAAAACACTTGTTTCCTATTATTAATGAAAATATTTATACTGATAAGCATTTTCAGACATGGGAGATAATTTTATATCTAATTTTTCCAAGAGCCTTTGTAATTGGGAAATGTGAAGTTTTATTAAAAAATCCATACACTAAGTGGCATACAAAATGGGAAACCAGAAAATATTTTTTTCCTCTTTTTAATGATTGGCAAGATTTGTAGTAGAAATATTACTGTGCTATAATTTTTAGTGTCTTGCATTTATTTTCAGAAATATTCAATTGTAAATAAAAATTCCATTGTAAAGAAAAATTAATAACAAGGAAAATAAAATGGTTTAATATTTTCTTTGTCGATATAGGAGCATTTTTATAACATTTATGTATTTGTATTTTTGAGAGAAAAAAAAAATCTTAATTTCTTTTTTATAATAATAAAATTTTAATAGTATATGTCATTCTTTTTCCGCTGTCATAATTAAAATCCATTATCTGTCAAATTTTTCGGCTGTTATAGCTTAGTTAGTTGTAGAATTCAAATTTTTCAAAAGAATAGAGCATATCTACAGAAGTCAAAATTTCTTTAAAAACTGCAATAACATGAATGAATCAACAGTGTAAAACAAAGTTTGAAATTAATGTTAGGAAGAGTAGAATTTCGTGTACTTATTTAGTGGTTATTTATTATTCCTAACTTTCTGTCTAAAATATATTTGCAAATAATATTATAATAGAAAAAAAAATTAAAGCATAATTGCAACAAAAATTATGTGTAATCTGCTTTCAGCCATAATAAAATTTCTTATTAAACAAATTAAATTAGACCATATTACTTTATTCTAAAAAAAATTCTCTCATTTTATTATCCAAATTAAGAATTTAATTATTTCTAACAAGCAATCTAAAAAAATGTTGATACTTTAATTCTTATGCTACAAGCAAATAGATAAAAATTCCTAACACTCACTGCTTAGCTTCCTATCTAGATTCTTGAATTAACACATATCAAAGAAATTCCTATAATAAAATATAATATAATTTTAGAAAAAAAAGCACTTAGGAAAAAAAATTCTGAAAATTTCTGCTTCCCATATTTCTTTCTTGTACAAGCCATGTTTTACCATAAGGATAAAAAGGAAGCTAAATTCCCAATTCTTCTTACTAGCCAATAATCTGCAAAACAATGTTATATATATATATATATATATATATTCAAGATACAGAAAGTGTGAAAATTGAGGACAAAAACAACTTTAATTTGAAAGATAGATTTCATCACTTTTCTATGAGAATTTAATAATCTATAAAACGAAATATCAAAAATTTTAAATAAAAATGAACAAAATTCTTATATGAAAAATTTACATAGTAATGTTAGAGATGTATAACTGTTTTGTACACTTATGTAACAAAAGAATTAAATAGTTTTTGTTTTTTATTAAGTTCAAGTAAAATGGTAAATTAACAAATATCACTGATCTCTCATTACTATATAAATTATAGTATTTTGCAAATAACAATAGAAAAAGGAATTTTCTGTCATCATATGCAACTGAATGACTTATAGAAATTATGAGAGTTGAATAAAAACAATGAATTTTAATTTATATTTAAAAATGTATTTCATTTTTGATTAATCATTTAAAAGTATTGAAAATTGAATGTTTAGTTATATTAACGTCACGTTTTAAAGCAATACGAGGGCTATTTTGGGACGGACCTCGTAATTTTGAGCCAGGATCAGATGACGAGGACGACACCTGAACTGGCACCCTCTTCTCCACGCCACACCAGCGGAAGGACGTTCGGCCTGACAGATTTAGCGTGCAAAAGACCCCCTCACACGACGGTTCATCGGTAGAATCGAGTCTCGAACCTGAAGCTCTCCGGTTCCGAAGCCGAGACCTTACCACCAGGCCACCGCGGCCCACGAAAATTGACTGTTAAAATTTCTATAATAATAATTAACAAAATTTTTATTCAAAAAATTATCTCACTTTTCTCTTGAATTAAGAAAAAAGTTTTCTGGAAGGAAAATTAACTTTGTTTCCATGTGAATTGAGAAATATATAATGAGTATCTGTTATAGCAAAATTATTTATATTTTTACAGTAAAGGAACATCTTTATGAATATAAATATGCTATATAATAATGCTTAAAAATAGAATGAAGTAAAATTTATAATATGAAGATTCTTCTTTAGTGTCTATTTCTCCAAGAATTTTATTTTCAAGGTAAGATAGCAGATCACTCAATATGACAAACATTTTCTGTGCAGAATATATTTGCATAGACTTATGATATATTTTTTAAAATAATAAAAATGAATGTGAGTTGGTGCTGTACAGGCTACACTATCTGACCAAGAGCGATCAAACTTGGAATATATATATACAAATATATAAGTTGTAGCGTCGGAATGTGCAATTAAAATTTTTTTTAATAGTTAATTATTAAGTAAAACTGTGGCAAATAGTGAAAACATTGCTCCTAAAAATATTGTAGAATAAAAATGATTTTAAAAATTCAAAAAATTTTCCTTATAATGATAACAATATTTGTGCCTCATGAATTTTTTTTCTACATGTAATCAGTTTTTTAATTTTAATTTTTCATTAAGAATACAAAGATGTATATGAGTTTTAAATGAATTATTAAACATATCACAAAAGACAATATAAGAACATACGAGTTCTGAAAGATTAAAGTTATAGATAAAGTCACTATTAAAGTCGCAGATATCTTTTTGTTTCTGTTTTACAATCTACAATTACTATTGATATTAATATTAAATTAATGAAACGTGCTAAACAGAGAAATTAAATCTATCCTTAATTCAAATAATTATTGGCAAAGCAGATTTCAGGAAAACAAACAATATATTTACTTAATTCTCAGAAAAATATGTAAAATATTTAAATTTATATTAAAAATATTATTGACATAAAGCAAAATTTTACATTTAGATTATAAATTAGGTTACAATGTTAAAATGGATAAAAATAGCACAGTATATCTATTTGTTTAAATTTTTATTTTTTCAAATTTTATTTGATCTCAAGAATGGTAAAATCCAATTTAAATAATTCGTAATTAGACATGATACAACTTTGTACACTCAATACCCACAAGAATTTGTATTATATTAACAACTATATGCCCACAAGATAAAAGTAAATTACTGTCCATTTAGTTATGTTAAATGAACATACATATTAGTTAAATATATTATGTAGAGAGAAAGAGACAATAAGTGAACAATCCCATAT
>JAPMOQ010066436.1:63251-86241 GCA_026543055.1 Argiope trifasciata
TATAGTTTAAAAAAACTTCTTTACTCAAAAAATGCTAATGTACATGGCATAGAAATTACTTTCACTGCTGAATAGTAGCAGTCGAATATAAATAAATTGATATTCAAATATTTCAGATTGCTTCACCAAATATTTTCAGAGCAACATTTAATTTTTAATGCTTTCATAGAAAACACGACTACTAAATATTATTAGAAATATTCTGGAGAGAATTTACTTATTATCAAAAACTCTATTGAATCAGAGGAAAGAAAATATAGTTTCAAAAAATTCAATCATGTAAAAAGAAGTTTACTATCAGCAGACTAATGACTACTTATGAATTACCCAATTGATAACTGTATCTTCTCAAACAATTATTATCGTACAAAAAGGGATTTAGAATCATATTAGAAGCAAAAAATGACATTTATATGATATCAACTTCTTTTCTATATGATCCTTTTCTTATATATAAATAAGCTTTAAGATAATGTGAAAAATCAATGATTCATTCCAATTTTTTTTTTAATACAAAATTCACAACCATGGCTATATTAAAATTAAGATTAAAAACAATGATTTCTTGTTTCATTAACTCCAAAATGAGATTTTTGTTTCTATTTCACAGCATATACTCTTTAGCAATTGTCCTCCACTGTTATTTGCAGCAGATTCAAATAAATTTGTATTTTTCAATCACATCAACTAAGAATATTATTTTTTAAAAAATGAATTCCATATTAAATGTTCAACAGTCTTAAAAAAAAAAAATCTGAGCAAACAAGTTGGGCAACAGTGATGACTAATCATAAATAAAATGCAATATATTTATATATATTGTATTAATTGAAATATTAAATATAATATAGAATTTTTAATTAAATAAATATACAGTGTAAAAGAGCAATACTTTTTTATAATATAATAACCAATATCAATAAATTTTATGACTGGAGTGGCAGAAGCTGGCTAGCAAAATCCTGTTTCAAAAATGTAGAGTTTTGCAAATCTCTTAAACATTAATCAGATAACTAATGAATGAATCTTCCCCTTAACTATCTTACAAAGCAAATACTTTTATTTGGCTGCAGCTGGCTCAAATTCTAACAATTTTCAACCAATTAGGGTATTCAATTATTCTGAGGGCACAAGAATTTATAAAGATAGTCCCTAATTATAATAATACTAGCACTGGATTTTGAAAATTTAAATATAAATCTTTTAAATATTTTTTAGAATTTAAAATCAAAAAGATATGTTAATAAATTGCTTAATTTTACCACCCTCTTTTAAAATTTAAAATTCAACAGATATACTAATATGAAACCATTCAATTTTACTTACTTCCATTCCTATTTCAGAATGACTTCAGATGAAGCAACATAGTAGATATATTGAATAATATGCTAAACACAATGTTATACTTTATAGATATATTTTTTGTTCATTCCACCAATTCTATTGAAATCCTTGAAATATGCAAATTCTCCTTCAGAATTTCTTCTTCACCTAATTATTTTCAAAATAATAGATTTATTCATTTTCAAAGACATTTCTACTAATGGATGATTTTCATGGTAGTCAATTTTAATTATCTTTTCAAAACTGTGTTTAATGTGTGTTATTAATTAAGACATTAATTGATTTCCTTATTATTAATAGATCAATACTTTTTTCTAACCACATTTGATTAAATTAAAATGTAATGAAAAATTTAGTGAACAATAGTTATTTACTTGGTTTTACTTTAGACATTTTCATACGATTGTTTCAACAAAATTATTTAATATACAACATTTCATAGATTTCAAGAAAACACTTTAAATTATACATTTTTCTACAATCTAATATCATTCACAGATTAATTTTGTCCAATTACTTTATATTTCTATGGTGTGGTAATTAAGCAAAATTTGAATTCAACCAGATAGAATAATGATACCAATTCAGCATTATTAGCTCTGTAAAACCTTTTTGTAAATTTTAAAAGAAAAATGATTACTGTATATTAGATGTTTTTCTTTTTTCATCACTTTTTCAAATTTTGACATGAATTCCTTTTTTCTCCTTGTTTAAATACAAAGTCCTCAAGCTAGAAATTTTTTTTAAACTCTCAAAAATTCAATAACACACACACACACACACGCACGCACACACACACACAAATCAAGGAAATTTTTTTAAAAACTTTCAAAAATTCAATAGCATACAAAAAAAAAAGTTGATTGTTTCAGAGTATACGGATCAAACAACTAACTAAGTGGGAATAAAATTCAAAGAAATTGTTTGATTCAATTTTATTAATTTATTATTATCGGTCTTGTATGTTTTTACTTAATATTCAAACAGTTTACAATGAGATTTTAAAACAAAACAACATATTTATACAAAATAATTGTCATAAAATGCAACCTTACAATAGTTAAAAAATTTATCAAAAAAAAAAAAAAATAAAAGCGCAAGCTTTTCTAATTAAAATCAAAAGAAAAAAAAAACAGAAAACAAAAATCATTAATGATTTGTAAAGTATTATCATAGAACACATATGAATGAACATTTCTGAAGCTTCACTAAAGCTAGATTTAAAAACAAATTCAGAAACAACACAACATAAAATAATATTATCCACATATATATATTTGTATATAATAATCACAAGATACAAGGAGAACTGCATTAAAAATAAAAGACAAACAATGTAGGAAAAAAACAACCTTCAAGATTTGTAGCCACACTTGTTAAATAATGTTATTTCAATCACGCACACATTAGATATCACCAAATTCTAAACTTGAATGTGAAGTACTATCAACAGATGACAGTTTTCTTGCAGTTACAGTCTGATTTGATCCATCTAATGTTAAAGAATTTGTTTCAGTTTTGTATGATTTGTTGTTCACATCTCCATGCTCTTCACTACTGGGAGAGTCAATTCCATTGTCCCAACCAGGAGAAGAGGCATGGGTTGGTGAAAGGCTAAGAGACATACGATCTTGTAAAAGTTGTTTGTATTCATGAATAGATTCATTCAATGACCACAATTGGCACAAAAGGGACATATCCAGTTGTCGTAAGCCCACCTAAAAACAATTGATAGTTTTATTAAATTTTTATAATAAATATTAATTATATTTTAGAAACTGAGAGTCATTTAAGTTTTTTCACTTTTTAGCAGATAAAAAATTACTAAAAATACATTTTTATTTAAAACTCTTTGAAAATAAAAAATAATATTTTTTAATAATTGGTACTTTTCCATTATACCGGCAAAAATCTCGCCAAGCAGACTTTTTGGTGACAGCACATAGTTGCCATTTTGGTGCAGGTGACAAAATTGTGCGATTTTCTTTAAAAATGTATTGGCAAAAGGTTACCAGTGGCAATATTCTGCTTGGGGTAGGTTGCATCATTATTGGCGATTTTTCGGCTGGGCCGGTACAATGGATAAGTACCTAATAATTTAATTTTTTTTTTGTTGCTTTATGGATAATGCATATAAATATTTCCTCTATACAACAGATAAAAAAATGACATGAAAAGAAGGTTTCAAGAGAACTACACAAGTTTATATAATTTTTTTAATTAAATTTTTTTTAAAAAAATTGCTACTAAAAACTGTAAAATGTGTTATTAAATAAGATGGGTGCAAAATAAAATGCTGTTAAATTTTCTGAATTCTAAACAGTTTTTAAAATAAAAATGAACAAATTAAAGATGACGAGTAATATGTTGAAAAGCAAAATGCAAGTTTCAATTTCTTTAAACATTAAATCAAAATCTGATGATAAGAGCTGTAATTCTGCATTTTTATCTTTAACTAACTAGCACATATCAGTTTTTAAGAACCAATATAAATTTTAATGAAAATAGGTTGATAGTACAGGCTGGGGATGAAAAAAAAGAAAAAAAAAAAAAAAAAAAGAAGACTACACTAATTTTTAAAATATAATATGGATGAACTATTAATTAATAACCTATTAATGCATTTTTTCAATCAATTAAGTAAAAACATATTTTTTATTAATTATCAATAAAGTTAATTTTTTTTTCTTATTTTCAACTAGTTATATTAATGATTAAGAGTAATATAAAAACTTTAAAATACTTTTTTACAGTTTAACATTTGAATAAGTCATGCACAACACAATAAAACAAACTTTACAATTATGGCAAAGAAATAAAAAGAATTTGAAAGTTCAAACTCAAATATATTTTTGGCCTTCTTACTAGAGTTCTGGCATGTATTATACATTATTAACAAGGTGAAGAAAATAAATCATAGTATAGACAGTAGAACCAAAGAAACCAATATACACATATTTATAAAAATATGTGTATATTGGTTTAAAGGATGGATCTTACAGACTGTTATTATTTTCTTATCAGCCTTTATATGATTTTCCACATAGGTTTCTATGATCAGGAAGAGAAGAAGCTTTTACAAGTAATAAATCAAATTAATTAAGGTAAAAATGACAAATGAATGCATTAGTATTTATGATGTTAATCACTATACACTATGAAAATATAAAACCAGCTAACATTTAAGACCACTTCTTGACAATGTGGTAAACTAAAAATTTAAAAGTAAACAGTAGTCAAGTATGCAAATTCTTTATGGTCATACACATATACCTTAATAATGCATATATTAAGGTACTTTATTAACTAGTACTCAAATTAGAAGGTGTATTTATCATTAAAATTAAAAAAAAGTTTTACAAGTGCTAAAACAAAAACAAATGTATAAATAAATGATATGATAAGCTATGATATAGATTTGTTCAATCATTTTTAATTTATAGAGATTACCAGAAAAATCAGATTTTATGCAAAATTAATATTACATCTAATATATTAACTTCTTTGAAAGAGTGCAAAATGAAATAATTAAGCAGTTTTAGGCATCTCAGCACCTAAATTGAGAATTTTTTTTTAATTCACAAGTACAAAAATCTGCATATTTTGTGATTATATCATGCTCTTTTTTACAATAATGTATTATTTTTATATATTTTTTTAAAAAATACTAGTTTTAAAAGAGAATTTTTAAAATTTTAATCTTCAATTAATATTTATATAAGTACAATGCCTATCATAAAGCAAATAGTTTTTGTTTTGACATAAACAAAATTGATCTGAAAAATGAAAAACTGTCATTGCCAAAAATCATCTACTTTTATAAAAATAACAATAAAAATTTTCTAAAAATTAACAAATTATCAGTTAATTTGGATGGATTAATCATTTCTGATAATGTCAATAATGATGACTAAAATTATATATGATTTTTATATACACAGGCATGACTATATTACTTTAATATGACAGACATAATAAATAGGGTATGATTGGGATAGAAAGTTTAAAAATCCTTCTATACTAACTTACCATATTTAGCAATTTAGAGCATTTTATTTGCAGCTCTATTAAACTAATAGTTGAGGCATTCTAAGATGGCTATCATCATAAGATAGCAAAACTGCCAGAAAATTGATAGTAAAACAATGCCATAATTTAAGACTTTTTTTTTACAATAAAAAATAGCAGTATTTAGAAATGGCAAAGTCATAAAAAATTTTTTTATCATAACTTATTTCTGAAATTCAATAGAATGTCTTTTCAAATATTTTCTTACTTAAGCTGTAAAAAAAAATTATAGACAAATCTATTGTATATTTTATCAAAAAATGAAAATGATTTAAAATCTTTAGTTTCCTTAAATGATGGAAACATATTCATGAAGTTAAAAAAGATGCAAGCTCTGTAATTAAGGACAAAATGAAAATAAATGCAGTTGATATAATTGCTAAAAAGTACTTTTTGAAAGTCAGTGATAAAAAATATATTGCAAAGCCTTAAAATTTACTTAAAGAAAAATATTATTCAGTTAATATTTTCAAAGTTTACATGGCATTTATCTTTGTAAAAAGATTGTGATAAACTAATTAAAAAAAATTACTAAAATTAAAGAACAAAAAAGCATTTATTAAAAAAAATCTGGCATCACTGGGAGGTCACTTTTTAAAATCTTTATAATGGTGAACATTTTTGTATGATAATATCCTTTGATATCATGCCAGAAACATGTTAAAATTCTATTTTTTATTTTTTTAATTTACAATTACAATTTTGAAAAAAAAAAAAAAAAAATTCTTAGTAGATCTTCTAATATACAAGAAACAATTTCCTGCGAAATTTCAAGTTCTTAATTTTAATGGTTTTTGCTGAATGGACATTTTGATATACTCTGTCAATAATGACAAACTTTTATATACCGAGACATTTCATTTAAAAACAAAAACCAACAAAGAAGAAAGGGGGGAAAAAAGTAAAAATTACACAAAGGGTAAAAGCAAAAATTATTTTAAAATAAAAGAATCTGATCTTGAAAAATAGAAGCTTCAAAAACTCTCCTCCCCCCCCCTTCGAAAATTTCCCAAACCGGACATGCATATATTAAAACTGGATGCTAAAAGGCAGTGTAAAATAAGTATTTTATTGTCCATAGATATTTTGGAGTTCTGAGAAATTAAAAAATTTTCCCTTTTGTAGGTTTCTTTCCCCTTGATGTATCCAATAAACATTCATACCTTTTAAGTATCATATATTTTGAGTTTAAAAAAAAACACTTTTAATTGTATTTCTTTAGAAAACTAAACAGTTTTCATGATGCTATGCAACTAGATTGTAATATACTAATCTGTACTTAAGAACATATTGTGGTATTTAATAAATTCTGAAAACAATTAGTTTAATTACAAAAGATTTTGCACTACACTAAAACAAATTTATTCTATAAATTTCACAGATTATTAACCTATATGATGTATAACAAATCATTATCTTCACCAATTATAATATCAGATTATCCTATTACTATGATTTTTGCAAGTAGAAATAGGTGAACATAGAATATATAAAAGAAACAAAGTATGCTTTTCACAAAGGTAAAAATAAATGAACTTTATATATATTTAAGATACACACCATTTCTTTCCTTAACAAAGCTAGCTGCACATCTAAGCGTCCTGCTCTGTTTTGAGCAGAAGTATCTGTTGAAAGACCACCATTATCACCTTGAATATTCTCAGAGCTGTCATTATGAGAGGGTAATCTTTGTAAATTAGTTCTTTCCGCCAATCCTCGAGTGAGGTCTTGTTGAATCATTGTCCTCATTGTGTGCAGACGTTCCATTTCTTTCCATTGTGCACTACTGAAGTTCAAAAGACCACTCAAACTTTTGGGTAATGGTGGTAAGCCTTGTAGGGAAGCCATGATATTTTCTAAAAAACATAAAAATTGTAATGCAATATAAAAGTTAAAGGTATTAAAACAATTACATATATAATTTAAAAAATATTTTGTTGAAAAAATTTCAGGCCTTTTCTAATTTGTTAACAACACATTTATACATGTTTGAGATATTAATGAATTATCAATGAATGGACATGAATTATCAATACAATAAAAGCATATAACTGTCATAACATGTAACTGCCATAACATAAGCATATAAGTTATAACTATAAAAATATTTTCATCATTTTCAGATAATAATATAGTAGAAGAAGGGGGCATTAAACATGTTTCCAACATTAAATAGTTGTATTGCTGTTTGTCTATTACAAAATAGCATTTATTAATTTGTTTACAGACTTATTATTATTATTATACAACAATGTAATAGAATAATATTTAAATATTATTTAAGAATATATTAACAAGTTTATCAAAATATATATTCAAAAATGTATCAGACTTAGAAATGATAGTATTTTAATTTCCATAATACTTATATCAAATTACAAATCTTAATGCAATTTATCATTCTCCCTTAATACAGACTTTAATTGAAATCTCTAATTTTTCTTACAATTAAAAATATAAAGAGTAGTGAGCATCAAAATGAGTACACATATCAATTTAGTACAAAGAATGGCATTTTTTAAACCCTGTTTTTATTTATAGGCAAGAAAATAATATAAGAAAGAGAAGAAATTTGTTTTCATGTTAATATAACAAATATGAACAAATAAATTTAAAACAAATAATCCATCTTTTCATATTCCAGGTTTATTTTTCTATTTTTAGAGGTCTAAATTTATATCTGCTTTGGAAGTGGGTGGGGAGGCAATTTTGCTGAGGTGTATATTCTTATGCTCAATTAGTTAAGATTTCTCAAAATACAATCAGACTGGGTATATAAACCTCAGACTGAGATTTAGAGATTTTAATCAGTCTATAAGCAAGTTACTCGTATTGCCAATCTATATTTAATAATAAAAAAATAAATTGTGCTAAAAATGTGAAATAATTAACTTTTTTAAAAGTTTGCTACTATAATTCCCACTTGTAGCTTATATGAAGTATGCTGAACCACACAGAACAGTTATAGAACCAAACCAATGAGCAGAAACCAGCTGGAGATTATTCAGTTACTTGCTTTAAAATATTACATTTTATTCAAGTATATTTTTTTATGTCAAAGTTAAACTGCCAACATGGCATTTATATTTTACCTTTTCGAATTTTCAGCAAGAATAAGGAAACAATTAATATCTTTTAAAATTAAGAGGTTATTATTAATATCTTCATCAATTAAATAATGAGTTGTACCGTTTACGGTAATTTATTTTCATTTCCATTGATGTATTAAAAATGTGAACACAGTATTGAAACATTTCTGTTATACACACATGACAAGAATTTTAAATAATATAAACACATATATAAAACAAGAAATACAAACAGACAATAAAATTAAAAAACAATGATAATATTACCAAAGAAAATTCTAAGTCATCTGATAAATGCGTCTTTTAGAAAAATTAATTGCACTTTAAGTTTCTGACAAGTCAAAAAAAAAAGTAATTTTATCTTTTCTTTGATTGACATGCCATTATAAAAACAAAAATAATCACGAGCAAAACAAACGAACTGCCAGATTTCAAACTGAAATTTGAAAATATCTTTCTCGAATCAATCAATCAAAGCAAAACTGACAATGCAAACGGAAACTAAAAATTATGATGGAATTTCTGTTTGTTTGTTAGTTTAAATACGATTTTTGAACAAAGAAGGGGATAGGATGAAATTATAGGGCAAGAGCCTCATTGTGGTTTAGAGGATTAGCTATAGTTATTGGTTATTAGAAAACTTGAATCAAGCTGTTAATTCGGGGATTTAACATGCAGGAACAAGTTTAAATAAATTACTTTTATTTATTTTACTACTCCAGTCAGTTAGGACAAACTAATTTTGAACAAAGAAAAAGAGGATTTCTGATTCCAGCAACATGTTGCAGCATCAGAAGTTTACTTGAGTTCATAAATTGAAAAAGAACCGACATTTTCAATTTACATGATCAAAAGATTAAGTTTTTTTCACATTATCTACTTTGCATGTATGGATTCGAAAGTAGACAGCTTAATTTATGGTTTTTATACTTTATTTACAACAAATTCAATAATTACTTCGTAGCAGCAGAAATTGAAAGCTATAGAAGTTTTATTGCGCAACAATACTTTTGGAAGTTATCACAGGAAGATATCTAGTAGTAATCAATTATTAATTAATTAATATTTTTAAAAAAGACCATTGCACTTCTACCCCTCAAAATTTATTTAAATCAAATTCGGTTGCTCTTTAATGCAAAATGCGCAAGCATAAACACAGACATGTTGTTGTTGTCGTGTCCGTGTTTTTCACGGAAAGGGGGTGCAGTAGCTTCTGAGGGTAGAGACCCCTGAGCACCCAGAGGGCCGAATTCCGACTTCTAGCTCACACACAGGACACAACCCTTTTTAGGGGGTGGTCGAATTCATTCATACACTCATTCATCCATCAGCAAGTCGGAATTTAGATCCAAATTAGAGACCGACTCATCACTAATTCAGTACCCCCAGAGATATCATTTTGTTATGGGAACTTGGAGGACTTTGCAGTTTCGACATATTTAACGTGCCCCAACTGTCATTAGTCAACATGGCGGTCTTTGGCCAAGACGAGGACAGAATACGCGACCTTTCGGTTACGAGACTGACGCTCTACCAACCAGGTTACCTCGGCCTTTAACACAGACATGTGGTGGAATGTATTAGATGGAATTGCGCCAATGTCTAGAGTATATTTTTGTGGATCGAACTCTAACCAAGGATCGAACTCGCAACATTACGATTTGCAGCCGCGTTACATATCTGCTGGACAAAAGTGATCACCGATGTTTAGTGGCATTACAGGCTTATTAAGATATTCCCACGCATACACATTTGGCTTCGGCGTTGGCGAATTTTATTGTGCCAATGTGTAGGTTGAATTCCGCCAAGAATCGAACCCGTGATCTTCCGATTTGCAGTCGAGTAACTTATCCACTATACAAAAGTGACCACCGATGTTTAGTGGCAGTTACTGGCTAGTTAAGATGTAACCACAATACTCCCCTACCAGTGAATTTGTAGAGAGACGAACGACTTTATTGCGCCAAGCGTCATGGCTATCGTATGAGTGTTGCTGCTGCATCAAATGTGTCAGACGACTTTGCGTTGCTGATGGAGCGAGTTGTTTTTGCTGCGTCGAGTCTGATGCCTTTGCTTTGGTTGCGTTTGCTGCTGGTACATGGCGCCACGACAGATGTTTGAAAATTCATCACATCCGGTGTCATCAATTTAGCGAAAGTGTTGGCGGAATTGTGCCAATGTGTAGGTTGAATTCTGCCAAGGATCGAACCCGTGATATTTCGATTTGCAGCTGAGTAACTTATCCACTATACAAAAGTGACCTCCGATGTTTAGTGGCAGTTACTGGCTTATTAAGATGTCACCACACACATCTTGTTATTATAAATTGAGATTAAGTATGTACGAATTCAATTTTAAGATTTGTGTATCCAAAGTGAAGAAACTTGCAGAATGAATGTCAAACACACTGGTTAAGTATAATCGTTAGAATTATCCACATAATAAAGAGATATTTGATTTTGAAATTCATTCAGTATAAGTAAGATCGCATGAATTATTAAAAACGGGGACCGAGCCTTTTGAAGCACAAAATATTATGTAAAAGGAAATACAAGTTTAATACAATAATAACTGAGAGATCATGATGAAGCAAATTGGAATCTGGTCAGTTTCATATATTTAAAAATTATTATAAGGTTGTTCCATTATTTTATTTTCTATTAAAACTTGCACTTCTAAAAAATTATTTTTTTGACCAGTTGATTAATAATATTGTTTTAATCTATCTGCCTGCACCTATTTAAGTTCAGACTCCAGGAAACTGCCTTATTGAAAATCAGCGATTTTGTTATGAAATCTAAGAGAATAGGAAAATCGCTATTTCCATAATGTAATTTTTATATTGATTTTAATATAGTTGCTTATTTATCTTATCCTATGAAATTGTTTCACCCTGTTTTGAGTAATTCTACTCAATATAGCTTTGTTACTCTTTTCATAGAGCTAAGAAACGAAACATTTTTTTTCTGAAGAAGGATCTATTGCTTGCTTTTAACTAAGATTATATAAATAAAAATAATTTAAATTTTAAGTAAGTATTTAGTTATTAAGCTAATGATAATATAAAACGTCTATATTACATAGAATGCTTAGGTAAAATATGAAATGTGTTCTAGCTTAGCAATGGATGCTAAGAGTGCTGATAATATCTTCATTTAAATAGTGTTTTTCATTCTATACAATAATAAATTCTTCTTGAAATGAAATGAAGAAGTTACTGTGAGAATTACAGTAAAAGAATGTGAAAAAGAATGAAAGAATGAAAAAATTACTGTAATATAGTTTTTATTTAAAACACATTTATTTTAAAGCAATACAAATTTTATTTAGAGAAAAGAATGAAAAGGGACCATCAAAAATCTTCTTTCTACACAAGACAAACAAAATACAAAATAACATAGATGTTTTTTTTTTTTTTTTTTTTTTTTTTAAAAAAAAAAAAATATTTTATTAAACAAAAAATAAAAGCATAGTAATCGTCACAAAATTCGAATTCGAGTTTTTTAATGAATCTCATCTTTCTCAAATCTCCCTGAGCTCAGAGAAAAAAAAATCCTTTTTGGAATTTTTTCTGCTTTTCTCTGTGTTTGTCTATAAACAGGAAAACTCAAAGATTCTCTAAGCTGCATAAATGAGATCTGGTACATGCACTTTACATCAAATTTGTAGATTCCTATCAACATTTGAATACAGTAATTCAGAAAAAGGGCTTTTAGATGTCAAATGTCCGAGTACAAGTAAATGCTAGAGCTGCAAAACATATAAAGCAGGATGAATAAAATTTGGTATTTGAGCTTAATATTTAAAATACAGATCCACATCAAATTTTGAATTAAATCTGACAAGCTGTTTGATTGCCGCTAAATACTTTGTATCTTCAATAAATGTAAATAATTAAAGCTTTTAATTCACTCTAGAACATTAAGACCTTTTAAGTATACAATGAAAAACTATGCCACTAAAAAAACTGATTATTTATGAACTGTAAATTTATAATGAATTTTGATTTATGATTATAGAATTCAACATATTGTGTATTGTTTGTTTATTAAAATTATTCTTTTATTTTTTTTCACTTCCCTATGAGGATATTGTTCTGTAAAAAGTGAACTGAAATTTCAACAATTGAAGGGTTAGCTGCAAAAAGGTAAAAAATAAGCCAAAATTATTCAAATTTGAAGAAAGCCATGAAAAAAGTCTAAAAATTCCAAACTCTAATGAGACAGACAGCTCCATCTCTTGAATAATGCTAGAACTAAGATGATTGAAGTTACATCTTTTTGACACCAAATGAACAAGGATTGTTTTTTTTTTTTTAATCACATGTAGCATAATGCATGCAACTCTAAATTTTCCCAAGATCCTTCCCTATATCCATTTCCCAAATTTCCCAAGATCCTTTTTTACATCCATTTCCTAAATTTTCCCAAGATCTTTCCTTATATCCATTTCCTAAATTTTTCCAAGATCCTTCCTTACATCCATTTCCTAAATTTTTCCAAGATCCTTCCCTACATCCCTTTCCCAAATTTTCCCAAGATCCTTCCCTACATCCATTTCCTAAATTTTCTCAAGATCCTTCCCTACATACATTTCCTAAATTTTCCCAAGATCCTTACAGCACATCCGTCTATTCTTCTAAATTGCGAATTTCAGAAATAATTTAAGAGGTGTCTGTACGATTCTTTTATAACAACATTCACATGTTCTATTTTTACTTCCCATTTCATATATTTTACATTTCTTGTATGCTATATATTAATTTTACAGTCGCATCGATTTTTCGGTCATGCTCCATATGAAAATTTTAATTTATTTTCTGTAAATTTATTTTCTTCAATTTGCTAACAATTATCTCTAGCTTAGTAACCATATTAAGACATTCGTAATGAAGAAGGTCTGCATAAAACTTTAAAGACGAAACTTTTAAACTTTTTAATATTTTAAAAACAGTTTAATTAATTGTTTTATGAAATTAAATAACGATAATTTTAAGATTACCTGAAAAAACACGAATAAAGCATTTTAACCTCCCGTTCCTTGACCATAAGTTTAATTTTCTTCAATATTTGCTGATATCTTTCAGATAATGAATATAAATATAAAATGATGATATAATAAAAAAAAATATAATATAAAATAACATAGAAAGAAATTTAACATTGTTTAACTGCATTTTACATTGTTTAATTGCATTTACATGCTTTTTATCTTTTTTAACAAAAATATTGTTAACAGCTCAGTAATTTTAATGAATGACCTATTATTAACGTTGAACTAAAATTAATTTTCTATTTGTAACTCAATTCTCGCTTTTCTCCATGGATTTTATGTACTTTGAAAACCTTTCAACTCTTTTGAACATTCTTCTTAACATTCTTGTATATTTCAAATGCCAAATGGAACTTTTTAAATTTCCATAATCGGTGAAACAATTCTGGTTGATGGTACAATACAACAACAATAAAGCTGATGTAAGAAATAAAATTTAAACAAATTTAATCAAAAAGCTATGCTTGTATAAATGCATTGCCTCATGCTCAAAAATTAAAATTTTATGTTTTTATAAGTATATAATATTAACTGTTTTCTTCTTTTAATAGGATTGAAAACTAAGAAATGGAGAAAAATCAAGAACTTAGAAATTTAATAGAAAATTGTTAAACTCATCTATATTTCGCAATGTTAAACTCAAATATATTGCAACACATGATGCAGTTGTTAAACTGAATCTTGTGTTCATTTTGAAATTAAAAAAATTAATTAATACTTCGTTTTATTAATTTTTTTATTCAAAAAGTGTAATTTCTTTAATCTTTTATCAAAAAAAATATCAATTTATATAAATTTGCATATGCCTTAATTTTTATTTACATTCCTTTGTGTTATAACAGAAATTCAAAATTACAAACATTCAGTTATAAAGGAAGGTGTATATAATCGTGGCGCCTTAGGTATAACCATTTAATCAACTTTAATATGAATATCTTTTGAATGAAAAAAATGCTCATTTTCATATGGATCGGTTCGGAATTTTGATTAAAATATTAATTAAAAATTAAGTGAGGTTCAAGAGGATTTTTTGCAGTAATTTCTGAAACAATTTTTCACACAATTTTTGCTTCAGTGATCAAAAACTCACCGGAACGCTTTATTTAAAATGCATCTATCAATCTATTGCTGAAATCATCTGATTTTTTTTCCAAATATTTTTACAACTTCCATAAGTATCTTCACAAGCAAGAACTAACTTTAATTTTATTGGGGGAAAATAATTTTTGATTAGTTAAAAATTTTCTTTCAGTTAATTTTCTGACTTTCACTATAATTCAACAAAAACATGCTGGCCACGGTGACCTGGTGGCAAGGTCTCGGCTTCGGAAGCGAAGGATTTCAGGTTCGAGACTCGATTCCACCGAATAACCGTAGTGTGAGGGGGGTCTGTTGCACGCTAAATCTGTCAGGGCAAACGTCCTCCCGCTGGTGTGGTGTGGAGAGGGGGATCCCAAGTCAGGTGTCGTCCTCGTTATCTGACTGTGATTCAAAATTACGAGGTCGGTTCCCAAATAGTCCTAGTGTTGCTTTACAACAGGGCGTTAATTTAACTAAGCTAAGCTAAACTTAATTCAAGAAAAACATGCATAGGCTTGCTCTTTCTCATTGAACTTTCTATTGAAAAAGAAGAAATGCTGCAAACAGCTTTTAAAGATGTGAGTCTTTCGCAGTGTTTGATTGTCATAATATATTTAAAGAGGATAGAGAGTCCTGCTTAGATATTGGTAAGGTCAGAGTTGACATTTAGTGACCGTCGTTGGATAACAAGGGATTTTATGGAAGAGGTTTCTATATGAAGAGGATAAATAGGATTGTGTTTTGCCATGTAATTTTATTTTATACTAGGTGGTACCTGACATATTGCTGCCACGGACAAAATAATTTTGGAAATATACTTTGACATTTGAAATAACTGTCTTATTTAATTAGGAATTATAGAAAAAATGATATTTATTTTCTTGTCGGCAGAGAATACATTCATTGACATTGAAGAATATGGAAGAAAGAAGTATAAAAAAATATTTATTCCATTTTTCAAAATTTTATTATTGCTTTATTTTACTTTAGGATAGACAGCATTTTTAATTTTACCGTCTACAGCAAAAACAAATTTCTTGTCTGTCCAACTCGTAAGTATCCTGCTTTACAAATGGCCATGTTAAAAACTTGGATTTTTCTAGATTAAATCCTCACACTTGAGATGATTGACTTTGCGTTTTGCTGATGGTCATAGAGAATACAAATCGAATGGGTAACTGCAGTCATTTGAAATCAAAAAGCATGTTGGTGGGAATAATGGGAATGCGTGGAATAAGCACATTTTCTCTAATTGACTTTCCATAAAGAATAGTTGCCTCACTTCTTGGACCTTTTGATTCTGATGCGCTTAATTAGGTAGCATGTAAACTTTGTCTTCCGTTACTTGCCCTTTACTTAGATATGAACAAACAAAAATTCATTTTTATATTTTAGATATATAAAAGTGTTATACTTATAACCTTTGAGCAGATACAAGCAATAAGTTGACTAATTTTCATTGTAATTGGTTGAATGGTAATGCAGCGCATAAGGTACGAACAAACAAAAATTCATTTTTTTATATTAGGGGAAAAACCGTAAAAGAATACCCAGGTGACAAATTTTATTTTATTTAAAACTGAATGAACGTTTAAACAACCGTTTGTGCTCACAGTTATTTCTCAAGAGATATTTCAAAATGTGAACCAGCAAGCCTCAATATCTGAGCTGACGTCATCATTTTTTAGTTTCCAATTAGTTTATAAATAACCAATCAGAATCCTTTATATATATATTGTGCAATTATTACTCAAAAAATATTTGAATGTGATATGATAAGTTGAAGTTTATTAAAATTCATAAGTGAATTTTGTATGTAAACTGAAAGATGATATTAATATCGTGACGAAAAGCTCACAGTAAAAGGTCACAATCATAATTTAAAATTAAAATTATATTAATATAATCATTAGAAAGTTTATTTAAATTTATTTTAGGGCTCATTGAAAAATATGTTGAAACGTGGATTTAAGACGGACATGCATAATCTTGAGGATTTTTTTAAAGTTCTTTAGAGATCACGGAAAAGTGCATTCTCGTTTTACTATTATAAAGAATTATTTTTCTAAGTAAGCTGGGTAATATAGTCAATCTGTTAAAATTAAATTACTCAATTAATTATTGCTAACATTTGACAAAATTTGTTGTAAATCTTTTTTATGCTCGGATTTTTTTTATATAAAAGAAATTATTATTTTTTTAATAATTGTTATTTTTATAAGCATTGTTTCATAAAGTTCATTACTATACATTTTTCTTTAAATTATTTTATACAATTAAATAATTTGTAAGTTTATTATTATACACTTAGAAGATAATGAATACTCCCTCCGTCCCAAATTAGTTGCTACATTTAAGTCGAAAATTTTGTCCCAGATTAGTTGCTACATTTCAAATAGGTGGAGTCATAAATAAATTCTGATGCAGTTTAGTAAATAGCTACCAGTAAAATTATAATACTATAATGAATATAAGACGGTATACTAGGTGTTAGAATAAATGTTAACTCGAATGTAAAATTATATGAATGAGAAGTAATGTGACGATAATTGTAAATTATGAATAGTGATTTAGAAAATACCCTAAAGCAGGAAATGAATGATAAGGAGCGTAACGCTGTATTTCAATTTTTACTGCAATATTTGAAAAATGACAAACTAAGCCATGGTGCTATAAATGCTGCAGCGATTAAATTTAATGTTCATCGTAGTACAATATCCCGTTTGTGGAAGCAGGCAAAAACGTCAAAAATAAATGGAAATGAAATGTACAATGTAAGTTCACAAAAAATTGGTAAATGCGGAAGGAAAAAAAAAGATTTTTCTCAGCAATTGGGCAAAATCAAAGATGTCCCATTAAAACGAAGACAATCACTGCGGAGTTTATCGTGTGCTGTTAGTATTCCTAAATCAACATTACACAGGATTCTAAAGGAGGGAAAAGTTTTGAAGCGTATTTCATCCACCATTAAGCCAAGTCTGACAGACAAAAATAAGCTCGACAGAATTCGATTTTGCTTACATCATGTTAAAACTAATGGATGCTTTTCGGAAATGTTGGATAGGGTTCATATCGATGAAAAATGGTTTTATATTGCAAAAACCAGTAATTCCTTTTACATCACCCTGGATGAACCTGAACCTTTGAGGCATTGCAAAAGCAAAAGGTTTATTACCAAAGTAATGTTTATGGCAGAGGTGGCAAGACCAAGATGGGACTCGAATAGAAATGAAATGTTTGACGGAAAAATTGGAATATGGCCTTTTGTTTATTCAGAAAATGCAAAAAGAAACTCAAAAAATCGTCCCAAAGGAACTGCTGTGACAAAAGTTGTAGAAATTGTTAATAAAGAAGAAACCCGAAAAATGATTATAGAAAAAGTTCTGCCGGCTATGCATGAAAAATTTCCAAGTAGTGAAAAATCGAGTCCTATATACATACAACAGGACAATGCCAAGCCTCATTTGGCAGTGGATGATCCCAGTATCACAGAAGAATGTTCAAAAGATGGATGGAATTTGCAACTACAATGTCAACATCCAAATAGTCCGGATTTCGATGTACTTGATCTAGGGTTTTTATAATGCAATACAATCATTGCAACATCAGATGCTTACAAAGAATATTGACAACTTAATTGATGCTGTTGAAGTCGCTTTCCAAAATACAGAAGTAGAAAAGCTTGACAATGTATTTTTATCTTTACAAACATGTATGGAAAACAGTATGATGTCAGGCAGAGGCAACTCGTACAAAATAACCCATCTCAATAAGGAAAAACTTCGTCGTCAAAATCTTCTTCCGCGAAACCTGGCATGTAAACCCGAAGCTATCTTATGTGCAAGAAATTCCTTAAATATCAATTAAAATTGTTTAATTTGCAATTAAAATTATCGCAACTTGGTATTTTCAATCTCATTTTTTACTTTCCACAAATGTAGCACTTATTTTGAGACAAATTTTTCGAAGCAAATTTACAGGGTTTGCACTTTTTTAAGGCACGCCCCATTTTGTGAGGACTCTACCACCGTTGTGCAAGAAAGATCATTTTCTTCCTAATGAATTTACGATTCATTAGCTATTATAGAATATAGTTTTATGCGATTGTGGGAAGAGTCCTTACAAAATGGGGCGTTTCTTAAGAGTGCTCAAAACCTGGATTTTTTAAACTAACTTGGTACTGATTTAAGCAGCGAATGCTTGGTAAGTAAATGTTGTTGATTGATAGAACAGCACCCTGAAATCTCTGAAAAATGTTCAAACAAAATCATAAAATCATCAGAATCAATACTCAGTACAAAAGTATTCAAATGTAGCAACTAATTTGGGACAGAGGGAGTATTATTTTTGCGTTACATGTAAGCAAATTTAATTGATATTTTAATTCTTAATATGGGAGAATTTAGAAAAAATATATTTCAAGGGCACTTTTCATAAAATATTAAAAAATTTTAAGACATTATTTTAATATTTCATTTTGAAGATTTTATATAAATATTTACTTTTTTTACATATGCTACTGATTTTTCGATATTTCTTGGATTTAATATTATTATCTCCACCTGTATTTCTATTAACCAAAACGTTATTATCACCCACGTCAAGATATTAAGCATTTTTGGAAATTTCAAAAGTTTATTCAAATATTGAAAGATTGTATTTATGAAGAATATGGACTTTTTTTCCCGTGAAGGAATATTAAAATTAATTTTTATTATTTCAACCTATATAATGATTAGAACGACAATGAGTTGACTACAAATTTATTCATAATTTGTTCTTTATTCAAAGGCATTTGTATTTACAAAAATAAGCTGTATCCTTTTAGGCTCATCTTGCTTCGAATACCCTTAACTAGAATGTTAAAAAAATGAAGATATTTTTAGTTTTTCCAAATATAATGCAAAGTAGTTTGGTGAAGCAAAGATACAACATTCATATTATTCATAAGATACACCATCATATTATTACACACCATTCATTATCATTATTATTATTCATTCCAAAATCAGCATCATTAATATACACCATTTATTAAAAATATCATTATTATTACATTCATATTATAAAAATTTTAGAAATAGAATATAATGGAATATATTAATTCATTTATTCCAATATATTTTATTTCTAAAGTCCTAAATATGTATTTCAGTTTCAAAGGATAATTAAATATAAAATAATTTTTTCAGTTGAAAAATACGATTTCTGTACAATAATATTTCCTTGCTTATTAAACAAAGAAATATGATTTCATAAATTTGAATAATATTTTTAACGTCTATTCTAAAAGAAATAAAATTTGTTTGGGAAGTAAATTCCCAAATTATTTTATTATGATATTTTTTATAAATTGGTAAATATTCAAAAATATGAAAACATCCAGGATCTACAAATTTTTTTACTAAAGATTTAATTCTCTTCTATCTGAGGATTATATTAGTGCTATGTCAACATATTCAAACAATGACTTTTAAAATTCTTATTTAGAATAAAATGACATTCTCCTATTTTTAGAACAATTAATTTCTACAATTAATGAAAGAGAAAGTGCTTCTTCTGAAATGTTACAAGTTATATCGACTGTTCTAGGGCTACTCATTTCTCATATAAACTTTGGAAAGTACAAATAATCGAAGTGTTTGTTTTAAAAAGCTGCAATTAATAAATTCTTCTACATTAAAAAGTTTCATTTATTAATAATTTACAAACTTTTAGTCTTTTTTTCGTTACATTATTGGGAAATATTTCTGCAGAAAAAATAATATTTAAACAGGTTTAAAATTAAAGAAAACATTTTGATAACAGTAATTACCCCTCCTCCTCTAAATTTTGATAATTTTTTAATACTTCAAAATTTATTCTATTATTGAAATAAAATTCAAATATTTCGCATTATTTTATCTATTATTGAATCGCATGATTCTTTTAAATTATTGAAAGCAAGCGAAGAAGATATCTTCTTTTAATTTTTTTCTCAGTTATCCCCTCAAACTTTTTCAATCCAAAATCAGAATAATTATGAACAAGTTTGTTCTGGTGCAAACTAAATTATTCAACAATATTACAAATTATTCGAATATGAAAAATTCATTTAAAATAGGAATTATCAATTTTTTTCAAATGTTTACATTGGTTTATGCTTGCAGCTTATTACCTAAGGCTTATCAGAGCATAAGTTTTTAAACCTACTAATTTGTCGAATTATAATATTATTGATTGCATTGCGATTTATTGCTTGAGACTTTAAACCTGAGTAATTCATTTTTTAGACAATAATAGGAAATATTATCTCATCTGCAATTATTATAAAAATAATTTATTTTCTATAAAATATTAACATATTTAGCTTCAATTTATGGTATTCAAAAAAAAAAAATGAACAAAGAAACAAAAAAAATACCGAGCAATTAGTAGAAACACCCCGAAATAAAATTTGAAATAATTTGAAAGGTAAATAGTTGTGTACTTACTTTCAGATGACAAATGGGAGCTCTTTAGAGAAAGCAGTTACACTGTAATAAATTTTAATAATAAATTATAGTTTGATCCAAAAATTTTGTAAAAGTATTCGGTGCAAGAAAATTTAAAATTGTAAACAAAATGGTATTTTCTCACGTCGGTTTAATTTTAATAATTATTCTAACCATTTTGCGAGGGTATAAATTCAAGCCAATGCTGTAAATGCTTCAATGAATTGAAGTGAAAAAATAAAATGTAATATATCGATGACTTAATAGTTAATCTTTAAAATTTTTTGGTGTTTGTTAATACTTTTAGACGTCAACAGAATGATATCAAATTTTTGATATTATTCTTTATGCTGAAAATTGTGCCAGAACTTGTTAATTTCCATTTTAATAACATTCTTTGGAATAGTTTATATTGCAAAAATTAATATAATAAAAACAGTGATAAAAAACTATTGAATTATCAGTTTTAATGCATTAAAATTTGTCACATTTAAATTAAGACCGAATATTTTCTCAAGAGAAACAAAAGATAGTAAAAAAATATGCGTACTCTTTTTTTACAGAATACAGATTAATTCCAAATTATCATTATTATAACAAAAATATATCTTAAAATTTTACTTACATAAGTCTACTACACCTGAAATTCAGAAAATAAATTTATTGGAAGAATTCAACATATATTTTGGTGCTTTAAATTATTTATTTCACAATTTTTGTTATTATTCATACAAAATTCTAAACAATTTATGTAATTTTTTTTCGTATTTTTAACAACAAACTATCCATTTCAACATAATGTGCAAACATTTGATATTTTCCTTTCAAAAAACTTCCACTTTGCCTAATTGGGAACACAAATAATGAGGTTTTCATTGTGTAATAAAATTTGGTCCACTAACTTGCACAAGAATAACAATCTTCTTTTTTTCGTAAAATATGATGAAATGACTACCATATAAAATTCTAAACAAATAACAATATTATGGTGAAAAGGCTTTTCCTCAATTTTCCAAAACAGTTAATTCAAAATTTCCTTTTCTTTTTTAGTAAAAATTCAATTCGTATTTAAATATTGGAACAGAAAATTGAGCTAATGCATGAAATTTAAAGTAAAATAGCTTTGAAAGTACATTTTGATTAATAATTAAATGTGCAGTGTTCGAGGATTATCAAAATGACGAGATTTGTATTATTAAGTATGTCATGAAATGGTAAATAATTTTATACGACTTCGAAAAGGAACTAGCTTATATAATTGCATATAATAATTACTTAGATAATAATTGATTATAATAATAATTATAATTTTCTTGAGCATTTTGCTTTTAAAAGCCAAACTGCATTTGATATTTAAATTCTTTTTATCTCTATTTTGTAAAATTTAATTCCCTTTCAAATTTTCTCTGTTTATATAAATCAAATTCAATTGTTGCACTTACCTCGTATTCCACCTTTGACTGTTAAAATGGAAATAAAATAGTTTCAGAATATGAAATGGATAATTTAAGATATGTCAGAGTTTTCAGTGTCTTTAACTTTAGATACGCATAAAATTATTATATTTTTGTTACAAAGAGACTGAAAAAAATCACCACCACAGAGAAGAATCCACAATTACTTTGGGAAACCTAAATCCTTTCATGGCCCATTTTCTACGAAGACGCAGAAGAAAAATTTCCAGAATGATATAAACTAATAAAATCAATAATTTTACAACTTGGCTGTTTTTGTTGTTGAAGAATGGAATTTATTTTGTTTAAAATACAAAATGAATGATTTGGTTAAATATAAATAATAAGTGATTTTGCTAAATATGAGTAATAAATGATTTTGATAAATATGAGTAATAAATGATTTCGCTAAATATGAGTAATAAATGAT
>JAPMOQ010066436.1:86251-99306 GCA_026543055.1 Argiope trifasciata
CGCTAAATATGAGTAATAAATGATTTCGCTAAATATGAGTAATAAATCCGGTGAATGAAAATTTAAAGCAAGTTTTTTTCAACAATACATTTATTGACTCAGATAATATGGAAATATCTTTTATTTCATTGAAATAATTTTTTTAAACTGGAAATATTTACTGTCACTAACTTTATTTAAATATTGGATACCTTATTTAATTAATCAGTTTTTATAGTTGGAACATTTAAATTTGTATAATTATTAATTCAATACCATTTAAAATCATTCAATTTTTCACTTGCACATTTCTTTTCCTAGTAGAATAATGATGTTTCAACTAATTCGGTGTTGACTTTAAAATTCTGATTATATTTTTTATATAAATATGTGAAGCTAACAAGGTACACACAAGAAGAAGATCCTAATGCGCAAGCTTGATTCTTTTCACATAGGCATCAGCAGTTAGGTTCCTGTAGATAGCTGACAACTATAATGTTATAAGTAAGAGACAGCCAATTCCCGTTCTTGGAAAGATTGTTTGGCGAACTTGCGCAACTCAATTGTGTTAATTTTTGAATAAAATTAAATGATTATTAAATGGCGACGATAAATTGGATTAAATAAGGTTTAGAAGACAAAACCAGGAACACCTTTTGATACAGTATTTTCGAGGATCACTAAATACAAAGAATAAAGTGGGTTCTCATAGGTCTTCAATATCCCAACATGAATTCATAAATGATTTTATAAAGAATGTAACAACGGAATGAACGGGGCAGCGTAAAATCTTCAAAAATATATCGATAAGAACAGAACACAATTTTTTTCACAATACTAAAAAAGGCACTGAATGGTAATTTAAAATGGAGATGAAAGTATTATCAATTTATAGCATTTCGGCATAACTGGCATTCACGTTGAGGCCTTTTTACCAATGCAAATTTGATTTAAACTTCCCGATCACGCAGACCTCTACTTTCCTGTATGAGGAGCCATCAGAGCCAAACTTCTAACCAAAGAGAAGCGTCTTTATGAATCCAAACAAATGGAATTTTGAGGGATCGATGTCAGGGTATAGGATGGGTGTTCCAAAACTTCTAAACTTAGTCCTTGCACTTTTGCATATGGGCCAGTGAATTTCTTTGAGAGCAGGGTTTTCAAACATTCAATACAGGTGCAAAACCTCAACATGAATAATTTTAATCTCGGAATGTAATAAACAGGTCACACTTTCATTTCCGTTTCATATTATAAGGAATTGCATATTATTATTTTTGTGTTCAAAACAATGTATGTTACTTATTGCTAAATTTCATCGGTTTCAATTAAGGCCAACTGTTTTCGAGTCTTCAGGCAGTGTTACATTGTTTGAAGGCATTCAGGCTCATGGGCGGTTTGATGTTACTATCAACCAGGTGGGAACAAGTGACAACACTACCTATTGATAAATTCTCGTATTGACACTTTAAATTGACAGAGAATTTTTAAAACACAAGTATCAAAGACAAATTTATTAATTTTAATTCAGATCCAGTTTCATTTCTGGATCAATTTTAAGTCAGATTTTTTTATGTCAGGATCAGAGATATTTTTAAATTGTAAATCTAAATTTTTCGTTCAAAATATTTGGAGAATTCGAAGTTATTTACTATCTTTATGAATCATCACCGAATGTTAGAAATTCGCAGCAATTAATATTTATTCCTTAAGAGACGAATGTTCATACGCGTTTGAATGTGCTCACCTATTTTGGAAACACATTCAAACAGCTAGGACCAAAATGTTACTCATCAAAATCAGTTCAAATTCTTCTCGCGTAACTGTAATACCCGAATGTTAGTAATTAATTTTTAACACTTGCTAGTTTGTTTTTTTTTCCTCTTTTTCCGCCTTTCAATTTGTGCTCAAACAAATGGTTACATAATTTTGCGCTATAAGCCCTGGGGAAACAGAATGGTGTTACGGGTTGTTATGTTTGTAGAAGGCAAAACATATGTGCATTTTAATATAAATTGTACGTTTCTCTCACATTAAAAAGTACTTACTTCCTTTAACGATGCCTATTCAGAGACAAAGAGATTAAAGATTATTTAAATATACATACGGATGACTTAATTTGAAAATTTATTCGATTAACACAGAAAGAATTTTACTCTTGGCAATTATTAATAGAATAAAAAAATTGCTTCAAAAATAAATAATAAATGAAAGATTAACTTACTGCCAACACCATCTCCAACTTAAAATGGAAAAAAATTTCGTCAACAAAATAAATTATTCGATATTAAATTATTAACTGTAATTCTCTGTGTTAAGAAAAAGTTTTTTTTTTTGGAATTAAAATTAACATAATGGTTACTACTTTTGTTATAATATGATTTGAAGTTATCTGTAAGTACAAATTGCTTTCAATATTACCTATTTGCATTTCTTATGTAATTTGTACTTTTTTAGTGGGTAATTTTGATTAATTTTCTTCGTGATTATTACAGAGCTAGTTGACTTGTTTATTTTTTTTTTGTCTTTTATTGATAATGTATATCAGTATTTAATTGACTGAAATGAATATTTTCAATGAAATCAAAAAAAAAGTTAGTAAACAAATAGTCAAGTAAAAAAGCATTACTTTCGTTCAAATTTTGTTTACCATTTAAAGAATTTTTATTTGCAACCGATTTTTAAATAAAGTAGAATTGTGTTTGTGTGATAAAAATGTCTAGTTTCAAATAAAATAAAGAGAATTTGTTGACAGTGCTGCTTTTTTCATTCAATAAAAGGAAGAAGAAGAAGAAGGAAAAAAAAAAAAAAGAAAAATCAAGTACAAGCCGTTATTTTTTCAGCAAATTTATGGTAATAATGTCCTTAACACACGACTTGAGGGATTGCTTATTAGATTGTTGAAAAGTTTTGACACCACGTCTTTGCATTTAGTGAAATAGGAAGAGTTTACCAAAATACCAAAAGTTCATAAATCAGGTGAGGCAATGAGATAGTATTTTCAAGTGCTCTTAAAATCAGTTGAAAAAATGAAATCCTTTCACTGTTATCAACAATTGATCAGCTTGAACTATGAAAGTGTTCAGATTTTGGAGGAAAAATATGGAAAATTAACTTTGAGGTAAGATTATGCCTCTTTTCATTTAATGAAATATATTAGAGAGACCATTTCAGCAAATGTTTGATCATTATTACCTCATTTGCCCTATTTCCTCTTGTTTTTCTCAATATCTCAAACAAATTTACTCAGATATATTTCAAAAAATACGAAAATGTCAAAAAAATGACTTATTGATTGGATCACATCAAAATGTGAACAATATTTTCAAGGGAGCTTTCACTATTTGATAAGCAGATAGACAAAATGTGTAGATAATAAGGGTGCATGATTAAAAAAAAGTATCGATATCTTTATTCCCAAGATAAATTTAGATTTTTTTTTCGAAATATTAAAAGTTTTTAACTAACGCACCTGGTAACATATTGTTTCTGGTAAAACCACTTTCAGCAATAAAGTGCAAAGGTATGGCTCATCTTTTTGCTTTTCATTAAATTTAATTTTTAAAGATTTGCTTATTAATTAAGGAAATAATATTTTTCACAGTTTTACTCGAAGTATGAAAAAATGTTTTATTGAACAAAACTCCTTTTTTATTGAAATAGTCTTTACTGAAAATTTCGAATCAAAGATTTTTCAAAAATATTTATATTAATTAAATCTAACTTGGTGGTTTTAAATTGAAAAGAAAAAAGTCTACAACCTGGTATTAAAATTTTGATCCAATGTTTTTAAAATAAAAATCGGAAGTAAGAAATTGCTTCCGATTTTTACTTTTTACAAATTAAACTTTAAAAAAATGATTTACTTACCACCACCTCCAATCCCTATTCAGAAATTAAAAAATAATAAAGTGTTGGCATGCTTAATAAATTTTATGAAAGATTTATTCATATAATAGAAGTAATATGCTGGCAGAAATATCAACTTCTTATTAAATGTTAAAACAATTCTTTAGCGAAATTTGGTATTTGGAATAATAATATATCCTATTTAAAACCATCAATCGTTTATTAATCAGCAAAAAATATCTTACTAAAATAGCCTATTCAGGTTTTCAGTAATTGTATCATGGTCTCAAATAAAAAAAGGAAAAAATATTGATATCAACGATATTTCAAAATGATCCCATATATAAATCTACAGACAATTGATTTGTTTGGGTCAGATTCTAATCACATCTCGATACAAAAAAAGCTTGTAGTAAATTACATTATTTTTAATACCATAAGTTTTAGATAATATTTTTAAATCAAAGCTAAAATTGAATACACATTTTTTCCCCTTTAACATTTTAAAATGTTATATTCCTTGAAAGTAAATATCCAGCTTTAAGTTGGAAAATGGAGTTTTATTTCAAAAGTAGTTTTTGGTTTTCATTTATATTATTTGACGACTCTTGATCTAGATTGAAGTAATAGAGGTTATTTGATTCCACTTATTTCAGACAAAGTTCCATGAAATTAAAAGAGTTTCTTAATCACAGAATTTTGTTTTCCACAGCTTGAAAGTTTGAAGTTTAAAACCGGAATAATAATTCAGATTAAAGTGAATTTAAAACGAAAATAATAATTTTTATTATTACTAATTTCTTTATTTATTCAACTACTTAGATTCATTTTATGTATATTGTTTATTATTTTATACCCATCTTTAACAAATTATTATTACTTTATATGGACAAAACTCGCCCAGTTCAGATAAGAAAATTGGATAAGTAGGATTTAAAAGCGTCAACACTACGGAATATATTTTACTACTCTTTATATAAATTTAATTTAATTTATGATAATCGAGACCGGCTTTTTAAAAATTTTCTTCCATAAGAATATAATCTATATAGAAATAAAATATATTCAGAAAACAAAGAAAAAGGAATTAGAAGAGCGTTAGATCAGTTTAATCAGGATAAATGATTTCAAAGCTAGCAGATTATTTTAAATTTGCAACTGTTCAAAATTTTTTAACGCATTTATTCAATGTTAGTGTTTGAGTAGTTAACACTTTATCCGAATTTTCTTCCTTAAATAACAAAAAAATTATGATTTAAAATGCAATTTTAAAATTAATGCTAAAATATTTCAGTCTTGTTCGGTATAAAAAAAATTATAAAAATAAATTAAAAATAAAAATTTTATAATTTTGGAAGAATTTTTATGATATCGGATATATTATTAACAATGTTTATACTTACTTTGAACACCACTCCTGACTATGTCAAAACAATATTGTACTTATTACGATTTTACAATTAATGATATAAAATACATAAAAGCTAATATTTTTTAAAAAAATATTTTCATGTGTAATGCTTTGAGAACAATTTACATAAAAGTTCAATTTATTGAAATGATTTATTAGCAAGAATCAGTACCTGGTCATTCAGATGTTAACGACATATTAGCTTACATTGCAAGATACTTTTTCTCCTCTACGATCGTGAAGAGGGGATGTAACTTAGCGAATTGGCGAAGTTTGTCTTTTTGGAGCGATGCGAAACAACTTTTTATTATTATCATGTGAGAGTATAATGTCGTTTTAGCTTAAAGTTTTTGAAGCGATTTGAAGGCAAAAAATTTTTGGAATCTCGAAATGCGTAGAAACTAATTGGCGATTTATCTCTTTTTTATTTTGGAATCGGCTTTCACAGTATAGTTTTCGAAATATCTATCGTCTGCTAATGTAGTTTTATATTGGAGTCAACTTTCACTCTATAACTTTTGAAATATCTATCGTCAGCTGTTGTAGATTTTCCTTTGAAAATCCCAGTGTTATTGCCTAACTCGAGCAACGTTTTTTTATAAAAAAAAATAACCAAACAAGTTAAAATATTGCTCGTTTAATTGATAAAACTTGTTGGTTCAGGAATAATTTCAATTAATCAAAATGAGGCTTTTAGAAAGTAATGAAGGAGGCTGTCACATTTGGCGATTTATCGCCAACCAAAGTTGAGAAGTCGTGTGATTGTTTCAAACAGGTTTAAATTAATTAAGATAAATAATAACTTTAAAAATAATAATATTCTCACTTGATAACTTGAAAATTGAGATAGTAAATTTAATTTTTTATTTATTTATCTTCATATTAAAGATTCTCCCACTTTTCTAATTCCTCTTAATTATATACTCATGTTTGCCCGAAATATCAATCTTTAACTGTTTAATTATTAACTTCTTGAAAAATTAAGCTTGATTCTCACAATTCTTAAGAATCTTACTCCCATCCATTTTTATATATAAAAATTACATACTGATTAACATCTGTTTGAACAGTTGCTTCTTCTTATTTATTTACTGATAGGCAAACTATATGCTCTGGTCACTACCTTCCAAAACCACATAGGATAGTTAGTTATCAATAGTTATCTTTATTTTTCCTTTCATGAATTTATTCAACCAATTTTATTTTGCTTTTATTACAGGTACTACGTATATACCTTTCAATAATTTTCACTAAAAATAATTTTAAAAAATATATAAACGGAAAATAAACTTGATTTATGAATTAAATATTTAAATATCTCATAGCAAAAATTTTATGTTCCATTTCATTTGTTAATTATA
Source organism: Argiope trifasciata (assembly GCA_026543055.1). Taxonomy (NCBI): domain Eukaryota; kingdom Metazoa; phylum Arthropoda; class Arachnida; order Araneae; family Araneidae; genus Argiope; species Argiope trifasciata. The sequence goes on from JAPMOQ010066436.1 coordinate 92,852, forward strand.
AAGTAAAATCTTTTTCTAATTAGTTTTATCTTTTTCTTCCGAATTCATAATATTATTTAATCACTTTATTTTCTATAAATTAAGTTATCACATCTTTATCTTGAGATCTATTATAGATATTTAAATTTATTTTTAAGATACTGAATTTAAAATTCATTCAAAATATATGCAATTATAAATTGTTTTGTTACGTGTTGAAAGTCCGATGTTAACTACAAAGTTTTCAATTGTATTCTAAATTTGATTCCATACAATTATTTATTAAACATTTATTTTCAACTAGGAAAATGTCAATAGCTTTAATAATTTTGGATTTTCGCAATTAATGTTACATGTAGATTCAAAATTCCTCTTTGGAAAAATTCATCATCTGAGACTGTATTTACTTACCTGCATTTGCAACATCTATTAATAAAAAATATATCACATATAATTTATGTATCATATTATATAAATAATACATAATACGAATTATTCACTAAAATTCAAATCAGTTTTGTATTTCCTTTAGCTTTGAATCATGAAATTACTGAATTAAAAGAATCCATTATTTTGCTAACTAATGTAACATATAAAAGGAGACAATTCAATGAATCTTCTCAAATCTATTATTTATATCAAATTAAGACACATAAGTATTAATTATATATCAGCGATTTATTACCGAAATAAAGTCTCCAAATAGTTTACAGTTTACCAGCAACATATTGCCAAAGATCGCCTTCTAATAGGTTCATTTGAAAATAAAAGTGTTAGTCAATGGCATATGACTAATACTGAGATTCATTAACAGTTAAGGGTCAAAGTGGAGTGGTGGTAATGTCTTCGCTTCGGAACCCGAGGGGCTCAGGTTCGAGACTCGATTCCACCGAAGAACCGTCGCGTGAGTGGATCTCTTGCATGTTAAATCTGTCTGGCCAAACGTCCTCCCGCTGGTGCGATGTAGTGTGGAGAGGGGAGTGCTAGTTCAGGTGTAGTCCTCGTCATCTGACCATGGTTCTAAATGACGAGTCCCGTCCTAAAATAGACCTAGTGTTGCTTTTCAAAGGGACGTTAATATAACTTAATTAAACTCGTTAACAGTTAATATGCGGCTTTTTAAATTAACATTTTAAAAAAGGTTAATAGAAACAATGTTATGGATCATCAATTCCAGGCAACACAATGTTACATATTATTCCCTATTATCATCTTTTAAAACTTTTTGTATTGTAATTCGTTGTAGAATTTGTAAAAAATACAAATATCTTCCAGAAAATCTTAAATCCAGATTATCTTAGATGTATCTTTAAAGAATCTTTTGTCAGGCATATTATATTGAGATAAAAATGAGGAGATTCATTTTTTTGACATTTTCATTAACCATGTGTTTTAATTACTTATAACCGAAGATTCTTCAATATAATATTGAAATATCTTTCATAATTTCGATAAATAGATTAATACACATTAATAATGATTAATTTTTTTATTGTATAATTATTAAAGTTTGTCAAAAATAATTTATGCTTTCACTTATAATGAAATACTAATATTAGTCCACTTTGTTTGCTTTTTGCATTAATATTGAGCATTCTGCATCAATTGCACAGTTTTAATATTGACTAATGCACGTAATTAGGGAAGACTGGATCTTTATTCTAAAGTTGCATTATACGTTTCCTTTTCCTCAGTTTCATTGATCTAATTCAGTAAAATTAATTAATTAAACAGATATATGCAAGGTTCTGCAAAATTATGAAAACAGATTTTGAATAACTATTGCATAAAGAATTTCATGTGTACCTTAAAGTATCATAATCGAAATTAATAAATATATTTGTATAATCGTATTAGTTGCACGAAAGCTCATCATTATGGTTAGTTAATATACAAATTATAATTCTCAAAATATATCGAAATCAAAGGACAGGTTTCTATGAATACATTCTCAGCCATTGATATTTGGCAATTAATAAATATCATTTGATATCTTCTCGATAGGTGTTATTGCGAAAAATAATTTGATAGCGGTTTGTCTAATTGGGCTTTTTTCTCTTTGATAATAAAATAGCCAATGACTTTTCATGAATGACCAATGAATTTAACCTCAATTGTTGTATTTGTTGTTGATAATGATGACTGATGCCTGTAGTACTCTTTCTACAGAAATTTATTTCCATGATTTTTCAGACGCGAGCCTTGATTTTGAAGGAATTTAAGTGAATAGTTTGTTCGGATGAAGAAAAAATGTTAATATCCACATAGTTATGTATTTTGTGTCTGGTCCTGAATGTTTTCCATCTTGTGGGTAAGGGCAAATTAATAGGCTTTTGATTCCTGTCTAACAACCCCAACATGCATTTGAAGATAATGCATCTTCACATCGAATGATAGGCTTAGTTCCCTTTAATAATGGTTGATTTTTTCAATTTTTTTTTTCTTGAATGTGGGGCCTAAAAATCCCCCGATTCGAAAATAGGTGATAATTTGCTACATCTGCAACATATACATAAGTGAATTTGAGGTCTGACATATATTATATTTGTTATTAAATGCTTATGAATAATTAATAGAAATATGCACATTTTAGAAATGCTCCATGTTTTTATATTGTGAAACTTACCCATAACGCCCGTTTCAGCTGAAATAAAATAAAATAATAAATAAATTGCTTTTAAGTTCATATTTAGTAAGTACTGAATTATTTGCTTATAAATTCTAAAAATCTTAAATTGTTTTAATAAAATTAATTATCACATGAATTTAACTGGTGTTCAATACACAAAAATAAAAAAGGAAAATGAAATATTTCTGAAAATAAAATTTGCAGATACAAAAAATTTCGGAAATTTTAAGGTGTAATTCGTATTTGTAACTCTTTCCTATCATTTCTTTTATCATGAAAATAGTTTACATTGAAATGTTTTTGTTAAAATTTGATAGCAATGAGAAAATGTAAAATTTATTAGGTTTTGAATCATTTGACAATTTTTCCAAACACTTTGAGGATTTAAAAATCTAATATATAATTAAACATTATTTTTATCGCCAATTTTCAATTACTTTTAAGTGACATGAAAAATATCTATACATGGCTAATTTCACCTTATAAGTTAAATCTCTAACCAATCTATGCTTATTAAAACAAAACTATAATATTACAATAAGTGTAGTTGTAATTTAATGAAAAAAATTATGGAATTATTTTCTTACTTTCATGTGATTATAACTTTATTGATCTTACAATATTATTCTATTCAATTGATTATTATGTGATTTTTTATACATAAAATTGAAATATTTAAGGAAATTACATAAGAATGAATTATATAAAATAAATCTATTCTTTAAAAAAATTCAATTTTAAGAAATTTTATGAGAACATACTTTTTTTGCATTTACGAAAACTCATATTTTATCAGGTTAGAAAGCTCATATTTTATCAGGTATACGTTAGTCCATTAATACTAAAACTAACTACTCGCTCCCTTTTAATAACTAATTTATTGGTTTCAGGGTTGAGTTTCCGAATGTCCATTTATAATAAACATTCGTTTACTTACTTCTTACTTCTAAAATAAGGTTAATAAAATACAAAAGTTAATAAACTAAGGTTTTGAAGCATTTAAATATTTACCTCCGCTCATAATTGCTGTAATAAATGGAAATTAATTATTGAAAAACTCGATTTAGAAGATATGAGATATTATTTAAAAGATCCAATTTGTTACACAGAATTAAAAATAAAAAGAAAACTGCGTACAATGCTTAACAAATAATTATTTAATTACAATTAGTTATTAAATAAAAATGCACACTAACGAAAATAAATACAAAATGTATTACGAAATGAATAAAACAAACAAATAACTATTGACATTGGTAGTAAGTTATATGACAGAAAATATAAAAAAATTATTATCTATTTACAGTTGATCTAAACTTATGTAAGGAAAGCATTAAGAATTAAAAAGTTGTGAAATTGAAACTCTCAAATCATTGTAAATGTACAACATATATGGAACTATGAATGCTCGATATCAAATATGTTAAAAATGATTTGAGATTCTAAAAGTCAATTATAATCACTCTTCAAAATATTAAAATTTCAAAAGCTGAATATTGTTAATGCTTAAAATATGAAAAAATATGCTACAAATTAAAAGGTAAAGGCATTCAGTTAAAAAAAATTAAAAAATTAATTAAGTTTTTAAAAGACTTTAGACATTTGATTTTAAAAACTCCAAATAGAATATTTGAAATATTTTTAATGTGCTATTTGAAAACTTATTAAATATTTCTCTTGAATATTTGTTGAATATTTTATAAAATTTATTAAACGAGAATTTGTCGACAATTAAATTTGGGAAACACTTTTTCAAATAAATTAGTGAATTATACGCACTCCTACGAAACTCGTAGAAAATAATTTCTCACTTCAAACAAAACAAGTTATTGTTAACTTTAAAATGAAATGAAAAAAAAAAAAAAAAGGTAACTTCGAGTTTCAAACTAGAAATGTCAAACACATAACGAAGATAAGATGGAAACTTATATCGAGTGGATAAAAAAAAAGAGTTATTTATATCATACAAATAACTCATAAATTTAGTTTGAGAGAATTTGGATTTTCTTTTTACAGAAAAAATTCAAAATAAAACTGCAGTATTCAAGATAAGAAAGAAAAATGCTGAAATATAATACAGGATGGACAAAAAAACTTTAACAATTTATAAAACCCATTAAACTGAACAGAATAAAAAAAAACATGTTACAAGTTTCTCATTAGTAAGTCACGTTATTTTCTAAAATAATAAAAAAGTTCAAAAAACTAATAGATAGCGCTGAAACGAGCGACTTAGTTGAATGTATGCAAATGAGGCAGGAGATTATAAATACCTACGTAGATTCAGTTCTCAGTTGACATGATTCACGAATTAGTGAATATTACATTGCGTAAATTACGACTTCAGAAAAATATGAAGATTGGAAAAGGGCCTTTAACAGTGGCAAGCCTCGTAAAGCTTATTTTGCGATTTGAGGAAACAATATCGATGTAGAATCGTGTAAGGTTCAGACTACCAAGAGTAAGGCAGACACGTTCAGGCCGCGTTGCAATTGGAATGTAAACATTAGAATCAGAATATTTGTGGAAATGTAGTAATGTCGGCTGAATGTGAACACACTTTGCTATGATAAATAATTTGTAACATTGTTTTTGTTATTTTCTTGCCTTTTCTTTCCCCTATTAACAAAACGCTACCTATCGGCTGTTTATGAAATTAATTTTTTCTGCCTTAAATTAATCCTGTTATCTATCAATACTAAAACTGCAAATCGTATTTTATTCTGTTCCTTTTTTTGGGTTTTATAAATTTTTAAAGTTTTTATGGATTTATTTTCCCAAGCTGTATATATAAATACAGAAATTTAAATAATTTCTAGTATTTTAAGCAAAAAAGTTTCATTTAGTCAATAATTTTCACAATCTCATGAATATTTACAAACATGAATATTCTTTATTATTGATATAATGAATTACAGTCATCAGAAACTTACCACCAACTAAAAAAAAAAAAGACAAAATCAATGCAGAATTTATTTAAAGTTAGAGAGTAGTATCACTTTATTTTTAAATGGTTCTTTTATATTAAGAAAAAAGTTTCAGTCTTAAAACATTGAAATGCATCTTCAAACAGAAATTGCTGAGTTAAAAGCACAAAATTTAATGAACAAATTAAATTGATAACTTAAAAATTCCTGTTATTTTCCAAAATTATCAATTTTATTAAAAATTTCAAAAGAAATTATATTTTAAATATGTATTGATTGCATTTTTTCAAAAGTTTTTGAATTATAAAAATATTTTTAGTAATGCAGTGCAATTTAATATTTTATAATATAAAAAGTATTTACCATCTTTGGCAACATCTATGAGATAAACAAAAAATATTATTTTCATTCAATGAAAAATACAGAGCTTAATGTAAAAAATACAAAGAATGGTGTATATAATAAAGATAGATAATATATAATTAAAACTAATTAGTCTCGCTTATATTATATTAACATTTTAATTTTTCTGTTAAATCATAATATACAATGATGGAAAAAAACCCCAACACTAAGAAGGAGCTGTGCTAGATAAACGAAATTTGGTAGGCGTGTTTATACATCTGAAAGATGACGCCGATTCAAATTTCGAGCTAGGCGCGTAAGTGTGGCTCTAGTAGCGACACTATGAACATGCAAATGAGGTTTGCTTTAAATAAGCGCTGTAAGCTTCGTGATCGTTATTTACAGTTGAGATTTGACATAGTGGGTTAATGTTAGTCAAGGATGCCTCTGAGAAGACGAAGAAGCCATTATCAACAGCTCACAGAGTTTGAACGAGGTCGTGTTGTAGGGCTACGAGAAGGTAGGTTTTCTTTCCGCTATATTGCTGAAAGACTTGGCAGGAATGTATCCACTGT
>JAPMOQ010066437.1:0-18743 GCA_026543055.1 Argiope trifasciata
GTGCCCCCCTGTAAAAAGGGGTTGTGCAAGCGAATGTGATGCGTGAATAGCTAAGAACTTATTTTCGCTTTTTGGTGCTACTGAACACAAGAAAAGCATCCTTTGCTTAAGATCTCAGACGTCGTCAGAGAGCTAGTCCATGACAAGTGCCATTAGAAACAACAATATAGAAGAACTTGCTAAATATTATAAATGAAATTCGTATTAAAATATTAGCAACAAGCCTTCTAAATTGAAGTATGAATTTCAGAATAACCATCGTCTATCAAGAAGGAATGAAATTTGCTTTTTAACCATATCGAAAAATGGTAACATCTTAAAACCATATCTTATAATATACTTTGTCTGCAATTGCAATTGTCGTACGAAATATTTTAATTTTCTGACAGAGTATCTTCTTTTGATTAAAACATGATATATACATTTTGCTACCCCGTCATTTGAAAATATATCATATATTAAAAATTTCTGATAGTTTCAAAATCTAGGAACCTCTTAAAAGTCCACTTATGAACCTGTGGTGAGAGGGTCATTCACCAGAAATGATACATGTTCCAAAACCCTAATTTAAACTTGGCTTCCCAATGGATTCAGTCCACTTTAGAAAAAACTGTTGGATCATTCTTGTGAAGAGAACTGAGTCATAACTTGGATATCACCCGAGCACATCTACGACCTGGATATAATATTTTAATACCTCATGCAGATTTCATCGAAGCAATGAGGATTTTATAATGATATCAACTTGATACAGAAACTGATATATCTTTTATTTTATTTATGAATATGAGTTCACAGTATGCAAAGATTTTTATTAATCATGTATGTGTAATAAATAATGGTAGCAATGCCATCAATAAAATGACAATTATTGCTAAATTAGTTTTTTGTTTATTATCACAGATTCAATTTATTCCTCTGTAATTTTTATACTTAGATAAAGCATTTTAGCAAACTTTACCCGACTCGCCAACCAAAAAAAGAAATTAAATTAATGGTTGTTTAATCTCTAATTTAATTTTTTGAAACTTCATAACACTGTAATATTTTATACGAAAATTATATAAATATTAATAAAAGGATTGAATACTTTTCCGTTATGCGGGCGGAAGATGTCACCAATGTGAATCAAGTGGCCAAGCGAAGTGAACGAAAGAAAGCTCACCAATGTGAACAATGTCGTCAAGTGAAGAAACATGCTTGAACATGAAATTTGTCGTAGTTTTTCATATTTGGCAATTTTTGTCTTATTACCGACTAACGAATATTTGGCGATTTTTCCGTTGAGCTCGTAAAACGGAAAAGAACCGTAAAATGCTTAAGAATAGAAATTTAAATAAACATTCATTATTGTATAGGTCCTAAGTCAATTCACAATTTAAAAACTACAAAATTCCTAACTTTAATCAAAACTGATCTGTTTATCAAAATCAAATCATGAATGCTAAGTAATCCGAATTTGGTATCTTGGAACATCAACAGTGGAAGAAAAAATCTAAGAAGCAATATTTGAAACAAAAAAGAAAGCAATTTAATTGACTTTTAAAATAAGACATTATAAAATGTCATTTGAAACATTTTAAAAAAATAATCAAAAATAAGCTGGAAATTTTATAGAATTTTAATGAAATTGAAAAATATTCTTTTAAGCTTTCAAGATAACGTTAATATATTTTGCGGTAATATTTTCTTTTTTTACAGCTGACAGGTGGCAAAATTAAATTTATTTTTAATTATAATTATTATTGAAATTTTGATATAATTTCACATAAGTTCACAATTCTACGTTTCAGAGAATATCTTTGATACATTTATTAGTTAAATGCCTACTGGTATAACTTATAGAGTGTGAAAATGCTTACGTATTCTACCTTGCTATTACTAGTAGAAATTATACGTACTTGAAAAAAAAATTATCTGAACTTGTAAGTATTGGAGTATTATTGAAAATTAAAACATAATTTAAGCAATCTTTTCATATTATAATTTAATAGAAAAATAAATAAAGTTCTTATTTTATTTTGCATACAATGTAATGATCTCTACAAATTAAATCTTGTCTTTCAATTATTAGATTTTTATAAGTTATACAGAATATATATATGAGTGTAAAAAGAATATTTTTAAATTTATACTTTTTATTTCCCAGCTATTATTTTTTTCCGTACTGCATAAATTGTTTCTCTAAAGAAAAAAGGAAAGAAATGGATGTATTAAAATAAACAAAACTACAAAAAGAATATTTGTTGTAAATTGCGACTTGGAGCAAGAAAAAAATCAAAATATATTCAAAATGCAATCTTTGGAATCAATGTATGAGTGAAATCGAAATAAAACGATAAAACAAAAGCACATTGTCTCTTAGAATATAATATAATTTGGAGTTTCTTTAAAAATAATGCAAGATAGACAATTATATAAAAAGATGCGGATAATAAATTTGAAACATATTGAAAGAAATTATTATTTCAGTCTTGTTTCGTCCTTTTTCACATTCACAAAACAATATTACAGTAGCCATTGCATTCTAACAATGACCATTTTGAAAGCCCCTCTGCTACAAATATTATCAAGCTCAAAAGAAAATAGCAATAAAAATAATCTAATCATGATTGATTCTATTCATGAATGTTAAATCATGTTGATTTCTATTAATATCCGCCAACGTTTTTAATTTTATCTCAAAATAATATTTCTTATAAGCCATTTGGAATTTACTTTCTGCTTTTTTTTTCCTTGAAAGTCCTAATACTTTATAAATTTGTATAATTAATGTAATATTATTCATTACTTTTAAGAGCTATTTTTAAAATTCTAAATTTGTAGAAAAAGCTCTTATAGAAAGCCATCTTAATTTTAAGTCTAGTTAAGTCTTCTCTGGCTTTTTCCAGCCTATGAGAAACTGTAGAATGGCTCCAAAATCTATCAAATGTGGGGGCTCTAATCCAACAAGAGAATGTGTTATAAAAGAAAGAGTTGCGAACAGAAATGTTGAAGAAACAGAATGTGTGAACGTTGCAAAAATGTGAACAGAAACGTTGCATGTCTGTATAAACTGCAAAGGAAATTGGTCGCCCTGCAGCTTGAATGTGATGTGATACCCTCAACTGACCTATAGAATAGGACACCTCACACATGCACAAATTACTAAGAGATCGGAACATGAACCTAAATCCATCTCGCTTAGTTCAACACATCAAAATATCAAGAGTCCCCAATAATCATCCCAAGAAATAAGATATCACTCAGCTTTGGAAGTTTATACATCCACCGAGAAAAAGTGACATGAGAGAAATCTTAAAAACTCTCAAAGAACCTCTATGTATTATCCTCTATTAGGGACCTCTGTGTTGGGAAACTGTTTCTGTTGTATTAGCTGAATTTAACGGTGAAATTATTGCTGAAAATTGTTGCAATTTCCTGCATCTTACAGAGATGTCAACGAATGCACGTCTTGGGATTTTCGAGAGATTGTCTTATCAACTCACAATCAACACGAACCCTGCAGTGCGATACAATAATTATAATAAATGTCAGAAAAAGTTTTGGTACTTGCGGAGCTCGGTTTATTCGAATATTTTCACATTGAGTCAAGTTTCGTTATACTCAAGATTAAATTTTTTGTCAACATACTTACTTCATACTGAATGTAATTCATTTCTTAGCGATTCACTCTATTGTGTACTAACACCAAGAATATTTTTTTATTTGTGGGTACCAAAATAACGGTATATACAGGAAAACGAAGCCAAATGTTCTTGTCCTCAGCAGATTCCCAAAAAATTTAGACAAATAAAAACTAGTTTTTACATTAGTCGATGTGGAGCCACAGAACTGGAAGATTGATTAAAAAAATCAATTTAGATTTAAATTTACTTTTTATTTATCCTTGCGAAAATGAGGGAATTTTTCCGTGTACCTTTTCATAGAGGAAAATGCTTTGAGCGTTACCACACTGTAAGACATTATTAGTTTTATGATTGCTCTTTTCATTTTTTGTAATGTAAAAATGTTTATATCTAACACAATTCGAAAAAAAACTATATACTACTATTTCTATTTGATTTTTCATATTTACGATACTATTATAAATTTATCCAATAAAAAAAGTATTTTTTGTTTACAAAAATCTTATGGTTGTTATTTATATATTTCTATTTGTATATTTGTTTATATATTTCAATATAAAATACGAAAAGTTTGTTAAAAAATGAAATAATTTTCAATTTATTGAGGTTTAATTGAATAACTAAATTTACGCGCAAAGCACCAGCTCCTGGTACAATTCCGCTGCAAAATGTACCCGCACACAATGTGTTAATAATGAAAAATAAAAAGAAATTAGGAAAATCCATATATATACAAAAATATCTAGGATGAATTTTTATATCATACTTTTTTCCTAATTAAACATATTTCTGGCTCATTTTTTAATGGAAATTCCTTCAGTAATTTAAATATTATTATTTATTCCTAATTTTTTTAGATAAGTAATGGTAATTGGAATAGAACAAAATTTATAAATATCATTTCATTTTTTGCTTGAGATGTTTTCATTGCTTTAATTTCATTGCTAAATCCCAATTTTATTTTTTTAATAATAAATATGTAAAATTTTGCTGATTATGGCCTCTGGAAAACTCATGACATTCCAACGAGCAACATATCCATCTGATGAGTGTAAGTTTTACATAATCTGTTCTTTTAACATAAAATTTCTTTAATAAAAATTATTTTTACATTTAAAAAATAAATTTTGTTTAATCTGTTAGTTTATTGAATTTTTTAAATAAGTATTCTTTATTTTTTGGTTGAGAATTGTTTAAATTCTGCAAACAAATTATGACTATTGTCAGTCATAATTAGAAAACTATTTTTAAAAGTGATTGGCCGGATTTTAAGATAATATTTAATATAATGCTTCAAAAATTTAGTACGCATTTTTAGAATGTTAAAGCATAATATTCAAGGCATGTTAATTTTATATAGCATAAAAAGTTGATAAATACAATGTTAAAAAGTGAAATTAATGATTTCACATAAAAAGGTAATTTAATATATTTTAAATTTTTTTTCATTCATTTTTCGCCATTAAATCTTCTCAACGCCGAACTATCAGTTAGTTCAAAAAATTTTCCAACGCATCGCATTTTTATAAAGACATAAAGCTCTGTATAATTTCCATTTTTATAGACATAAAAATGGAAATGTGAAAGATAATTTAGAATTAATGATATTTAGAAATCACAAATGATCTATGAAATAAATTATTTTGACAAATATTTTTGAGCATTCCTGAATGAGTAGCAGCAGGCAAGCCATCAAATAATTTAATATAGTTTCTTTCAGCTTAATTATTTTATTATTTTATTTTGTAATTTGAAATTTATTTTATACTTGTAACGTCTCGTTTAGAGTGGAATAAATATATTTTACTAACATCGATGTCGTACATCAATACATCATGCCGAAAACCTAACAGAATCAGGACCGTGAACTTATACTTCCTGTCTATTAAGAATTATCGGCAAATTAAGCACTTTTACTGAATTTATACTTCGGATTACTGCAATGGCGACGCCAGATGAAACTACAAACAAAATGGCGCAACTGAAGATAGATAATTTTTATGGCGCAAAGGTCAGATCTGATAATAGTGCGCCAAACATTTAAATCTCAACATTTGGCACAACTCAAGAAGAGAAGAAAAACTATTCGCGATAATATTACTCGTTTTTCTGTTAAAATAAGTAATTTAAAAGATGATTATTTAATTGAAGATATGGAATATATTTGCAATCGTTTAACTACTGCCCATAATGAAATGAAAATAACAGATAATGAAATACATATTTTTTACTAACTTCACCGTCGTACTTCAATAAGCTTAATAGAAGAATGGGTCGATCTTATTTTAGCCCACCTTTGGCGAATAATAAGAATTTTTTGGCGAAAGGTAATAATTCTTTTTTCTTAACCTTTTAATTCAAATACTTTCGATTTGGCGAGATTTTGAAAAAGTTGCCAGAGGTGGGCTAAAATAGGATTTTACCAGAAGAATTTTTACTGCATAAATTATATTTTTCTGCTTTTTTTTAATATTATTTATGTTGAATTCAGTACATTATTGTTAGCTAAATTTAGTTGTTTTACTCTTTTTTATATTTTATTAAAACATGTGCAAATAACTGACTCTTTGAAAAGAAATCTCAGTTAAAACCAAAACTATAGAATATAACTTAAATATATCCTCGTTTCGTATTTGCCCAAAATGCACATAAATCAGGAAATACAAATGAAATTTGCAAAAGGATTTTATACGTCACTTGTATTTGCTAAGTTGAATAATTTTTTTATTTTTTATTTTAGTGATACATGACAGCAGAATTTAAACGTAGATACATATGAAAAGAACACAAAAGTCAGGTATTAATGTGCATTTTCAAAGTACTTGATATTTTGTATCACGTTTAGATATCGTCCGCAAATGAGAAATTTTTACTCCATTTTCATTGGCTCTATCCTTGTGTTCGGTACGCTATTATTTTGGCGATGGCGAACGGTCGGTGTCCCGCTGCGTGTTAGGCTTAGGTACTTGGCGTGTGCTTCGCGGATTCGTGTTTCGCCAATAGTCGCCAAAAACAAGATGGCGGACAAGGAGCATACCGTTCACTAGGAATTAACCTCTTATTGACTGATCTGCAGCTACTAAAAGCACCTTTTTCTCATTTCAATTGCAATTTTTTTCGCAACATAATACCTGAAATTTCTGATGGATCAACACCTTATCCTGAGAGCAATACATGCTCAACTTTATCAAAATCCAAAGGAAGGTAAAAAATGTAAAACTTGTTAAATTGTGCATATTGTTGTAATGATAAAAAGGTAAATGTCAAATCATTTGGCATAAATGAAATACGAAATATTTATATTCGTAACGTATAACACTGAAAAAATATTACTAAATATATAAAAGTCACTTTTAAGGCACGGATGAATCAGACATGCGCATATATATGAAAGATTATTTAAATGCATATTACTAGGAAATTTTGCAAAAGCGTCAATATTTAATGTACTGCGATTTATTCGATACGTTAGATAGAACTAATTTATTTTGAAAAACCTTTTTTTTTAAATGTTTGATGTTTAAAAATGTTGATAGCGGAAAATACATTAATTGATAATATATGAAGTTAAAAAGGAAGAGAAAAACGAGTTCGAGTTGATATTGTCGCTTCTGTCCTTCTTCTACTGCCATTTAATTTTCTTTTTATAGTAGAAAATCAGTGCTAAAAAAAATTCTGCATTTTAGTGATGTTATGACATTGGTTTATAATGATAGTTTTCTTGAGTTTCAATTTTCAACTTTCAGATTTCCTCTTTTCCCTTGTAGTATTTTTCATTTCCAATCTGCCGTTAAACGTTTTTGAATAAAATATTACACTTTTTCTCCGAGGCCTCAATACTGTTGTGGATTTTAAGCGCCTGGTTATGTGTTGTGGATGCATGGTAGGCGAATACAATCAGCAGGCTTCAAGTTAGAAACAAAGCCGACGCTTATTTACTCGAAGACAGAACAGCACAGAGACGACAAATATGTGCAGCCGAAACAAATACACAGTAGCACAACTTACGTATATTTTTCTTTGAATTATTAGAAAATAAATAAACATTTTAGGTGTCTTCTGTCATATTTGTTATGCTGTAATCCTCATTGAGCTCAAACATTAATTTCATGAATAAAACCAATTCCACAGTTTTTCTAACCAAAAGAAAAATTCTAAAGTTTCAGCTCTTATAAGTAGATTCCTTTACCCATGTTACTGTACTAATTTTGCTCGGATTTTAATTAGCTTAGAATATGTAAATGTTATTGGAATTGAAAATTTCTCGAAATATCTCTTTAGCTCAAAAGTACTGATAATGGTAGTGATGGGTAGTTTCATTTTGCTATAATATTTTTAATTATTGAAAATATAAAAATAAATTCAGATAACCGAATTATGACCTCCTTAAGACGAACAACTTTTGTATTTAAAGTTTTTCGATAACTGCAATATCTCAAAAATTGGAACAAAAAATTATTTATACACATAATTTTATCGTTTCGAACTTCAACAATTTATTTGCCGTATAGTTTAACTCCGATGATAGGAGAATCTCGATCTTAATCTTTCAGCTTGCGGAGAGGATTTTTTTTTATTTCAAATAATTTCGAAAATGTCAGCTGTCATACTTTAAAAAGAAATAAAATTTTTCGTTAAAGGTAGGTATGTTTGATGATATTTATGTAATTCAAACAGATTCGTTTCAAGTCTCATCCTCATTTTCTTCTTTCTTAAATTTTTTATTCTTTCTTGATTCAATGTTTTGTTTAAAGATTTGTTCTTCTTTTTTTCAGCATTTTTTTTAGTTTTCAATGATATTATTTTAAGGGGTAATGTAATGATAAAAAACTAAATATTTGGGCATATGTGATCAAATTAATGAAACCTTTTTTCAATACCAACGAAGAATTACAACTGATATTCGACTCCAAGTGCGATTTTTATTTTAATTCAGAGATATTTTCAATATTATTAAGACCCCCTTTAAATAAACACACAATTTCCTTAAGTTAAACCGTAATCAGAGTGAGAAAGATGTTAAATGCATTCGCTCTAACATTTCGCATACTCCCAATATGAGAGCGTTTCATCTTCATAAAGTAAACGTAAAACTTAAATATTCATACAGTTAAAGAGATTCTTAAATATTCAGATTTAAGATCACCTGTGACAAAGAACTATTTATATCGAAGATGCGACTTTACATTTAATTCAGAATGCTCCGTTTAAGATTAATGACAGCAATATTCAAAGAAAAACAGAAACTATTATCACGAAAACTCATGGTTAAATTTTGAAAGATGTGATAATGGAAAGATTTGATTTCTTATGAATTACATTTTACTTTTTTATAATTTAAATCTTTTTTCACCAGTTTAAATCACTTTATTGAAGGAAATCATTTGAACTATTCTTCTCAGAATAGCAAAAAGTTCTTTACTAATGCAATTTGAACCATTTAGTATCTAGTAATAATGAAAACGATTGCCTTTGTGATTTTGTCTTAGTGTTTTGACGTTGCACAGGATAAACATTTTGATTTGCAGCCCAAAATTTGACCCATGTATATCTTGAAGGGTGAGAATGGTTTCAATACCAGTCAATATGTCGGAATTATATACAAACAATTTACTTGAAATTAAATATAATCAATATTCTTAGGAAACCAACCGAGAGCCAATATCTGATAATTAAAAAAACATTTGTAAGAATTAAAATCTTTATAGTCATTATCGGGATAGTAACATTAAGAAGGATAAAAATATTTGTAAATCGTAACATTTACTGTATGAAAAGTATTGCAGACATTCCACTCTACAATAATTAGACTTAAAACATACCTAATTTGGCACCTACTTATTTCCGTTTCAGTATGTGTTCATCAAGAAGAGGTCTACAGGATCTTAATCCCTAATGCTGAACATTTTATTGCACAAAAACTGCTTCCATATTAATTGAAAATTGACAAAATTATATACAAAATAATATTTTTCCCAAATTTTGATACACAGCGTTTACATTTTTTTAAATCTAATAATATTGATTTATCTGCTTTACTTGGGAAAACGCCCCATGATAATCTCTTACCCTTTTTAAAATCTATTGGTTTTTATTCACACATTTAGTGGTTTTTTTTTTTCCAAATTATATCAATCAATTTTGTTTTTCAAATTTTAAATTGTATCAAATAATTTCAAATTTTTTACCTTGAAATAACTTCACTTAGTCTGGCTCAGCATGGTCAAATCTATGGCCCTTGTGCCAAAAAACCAAACCAAACCAATCCAGCAAAATATCTTTTTTGAGTTTTAATTATTTCGTAAAAATATTTTAAGTACATTTTTACATTTTATCGGCAACATATTTGACCTAACACATATCAATATAATTAAAAAATGATGCCGGTCATTTTTGTTAAATAACGTACCCTTTTAAAGCAACACTAGGAATATTTTGAGATGGACCTTGTAATTATTTTGAACCTCTGTCAGATAACGAGGGTAAAACTTGAGCTGGAATCCCCTTTCATAAATTCCACGCCACATTATCGAGAGTACGATTCTCCTTAACAGATTTATCTTTCACTACACCTGCTTCTTCGGAGGAATTGGAGATCGAAACTGAAAGCCTCCGGTTTAGAAAGACTTTAACCCTCAGTAACAGCTGCCAAAACTTTGTTGAATTAACGAAAAGCCACTGTCCTTCAGAATAAATTTGCGTCAGTTATTTCTTGTATACTTGAAATAGTCGGCATACTCATAATTTTAACTACAACTACCCAAATTCGACGTCAGTACCTTACTATAATTCTGGAACAAGCAGATATTTATAAATCTATTCTTTCACATATTCTGATTGAGTAACAAAAATTTCAATTTTCGAAATCATATTATATTAATATATTAATTTACATTAATATAGGGATTATATAAATAGGGTATATAATTCATATTATGCTCTAATAGTAAAAATATTACTATACAATATTAATAATAATGTAAATGTTTACTTTCTTGAATTTTTAACTTCATTGTTATAATGCTGCGAAAAAGAGAAGGGAAAAAAAAGAAACTATAGCGGACAGGAAATAACAGTGAAAGGGTTAAATGATGAGTCAACAAGCATAACACGAGTTTTTGAGTCTTTTGAAAGGCGTTCAAATCTTCACTTCAAAAGCACAGATTTCCCTGAATTGTATTAGATATTAATTAGTAATTCGTTCAACATAAAGAAATTACTGATGGCAAAATTTAGAACTCACTCAGACATTGGCATTTAATTTAATGTATAAAGTCTAACGCTAAAGTACTGATTTAAACAAACGATTGTAGAAATGGTTCTTACTGCCAAATTAATAATCAAAAATCATTCATTTGAAAATTTATATTTATTAGTAAAAGGCAGAAATTCGTAAGGAAAGGGAAAATTATCAGTTACATGTTTTTATGAGTTTCTTCAGATTTTATTCACAAAAATTAGTTAAGTAATTTAGATAATTTGAAAATGACTACAGAAAACAATTTCACTATTGATGTATATATCCCTCGGATTGAATACGAATTCAAACCAGGATAAGAGATCGGGGGAAGACAGCAGCAGAATGCTTATGAAATGAAAGACCCATGAGCACCCGAAGGCAGAAGTGGAACAGGAGGATGACACACACACGCGCACTTGCACAACCTTCACAGATTGAACTTAGCGTTTCCTCTTTCACACACCTCACAGAGGGAACCAGGCTTTAACCAGGGACGCCCAGATCAGGGGTAACACATGCTAGTCCTAGTTCTGGGCACCGGCAATTTCAATGTAGATTCAAAGACGGATATTTATTCTCAGTATTCTCTCATCTAATGATATTTATTCTCAAGAAACAATATTTAAGAGAAATTGTATGATTTCTTGATAAAATTTCAAAAATTTCAGTGTAAAAGCTTTATATTTCATTTCTCAAACACAGAAAAAGTGATGACGTAATAAATGAAAAGGTGTCAACACATTCCCAACTCGATAAAGTAATAACGTTATGTTCATTTTACAACAGTTATATTGTTTGATAACAACAATGTTATTTCTTGTTTATAAATTCTATTTTTGAAGATCAACATTGTTTCTTGTAACAAAGGAGACAGATTCCATTATTTTTAAATCAAAAGTGATATTTCTTTGCTTATGTAAAGTGCGATTTTTTCACTGTGAGTTTATTTTGAGACTTTTTGCGAATTCTTGATAATTTGCGTTTGCTTCTGAGCGTTGAAACGATCCTGTGACCATGAAGTGGCTCAAGAGAAAACTGTAA
Source organism: Argiope trifasciata (assembly GCA_026543055.1). Taxonomy (NCBI): domain Eukaryota; kingdom Metazoa; phylum Arthropoda; class Arachnida; order Araneae; family Araneidae; genus Argiope; species Argiope trifasciata. Next base: position 11,911 of record JAPMOQ010066437.1, read on the forward strand.
TGTATTTTTACATATTTTCATAAATATTCAGAATTTAATATAAGTCGACAATTTGTCTTCATTTATTTATTGCTTTCAAATTTGTTTGCCCTTTTGTAGAAATTTTTCATTTCCCTTAATCTGAAATTAGAATCTTTATCTTTCTAAATATATATTTGAAGATCTTTTGAGTAATTTCTAAAATATGTTCTGATTAGATAGAATAATCGCAGCTTGTGAATATGGAAATGGTTTCTCCTATTACAGCTCTTTATGCATCGATATTTCAGTGCAAATTAAATAATTTTACAAAAACTTTTATAACTAAATATTTTTAAATAATTGGAACCTTTTTGATATTCTTAACTTACTATTTATTTAATATCTGTATTTTTCCAAAAATTTAATTGAAAATTGAAAGAAACCTGAATATATAAAATTACTTCTTTATTTTTTGGAAAAAAAATAGAGAAATAATTTTTTCATACCATATATACAAAAATTGCCTCTGTTTGATTTAAAGATTTACAAATTTTAGTAAAATCACCTGCTTGTAACTCAGGGAAGAAAGCATTGAAGTAAAAAAATCAGCATTTTAAGTACTTGCACATGTGCATTTGCTGTAACGTTTACTACTAAGATTATTTCAAAACCTTTTAGTTCAAAAGAAGTTCATTAATTAATTAACCAAATTAAGTTACATTATTACTCAGTTTGATTATATAATAACTACTCTGCAAAGAAAGACCAGTTCTCAAATGCAAAATTGAAATGTTTTTTTTTAACTTTCCGAAGTATATGTCAAGAGACAACACCAAAATTCAAACTCAGACAAAACTCTCCCAAAATACCATTTATAATAATTAGCCAATTTGCTTATTCTTCACTAGGTTTCAGTTCTGTTTTATACAGTTTCATATTTTTTTAAGAAATATTCACTCTGAGGAACTGCAGAAAATACTTATTATTAGCTTTCAATCAATGGCACTTTTCTCCTCTGAACTTTCTTTGAATATGCTAAATTTTACCTGCACTGGTGCTAATAAGGCGATCTTCATATTAGTGCCTGATCTTCAAGCATCTTTATGCACACAAAAATTGTTTGATGATGTTTTGCATTTTTGCTAATTTTTACCAACGGCTGTAAAATTACATGTTTGCTACTACCTCATACACAAAGAGATTAGAAAATCTTTATTCGGATTTTTTTTCTGTCTCTGCATTTCCAAAAGGATGGAAAAGTCTTAATAACTGTAGAAAGAGGGAAACCTTCAAAGCTATGACTGGTAATAAACTTTACCTCAGACACTCTTCCTAATTTCGATTGTCGGGACTCATTAAAACTCTCTTAAAAGTTTATTCCCCAAAAATAGCATAAAAATAAATTAAATTAAATTTCATTATAACATGATAATTATATTTTGAGCTATTTAACTTGAATGGAACTACAAATGAGTAAAACTGTTTTAAGAAAAATTTATTTAAAATATACAGTAACTTGTTTTATTAAAGAATTGTGGGCGTGCATACTTAAACTTCACCAAATTTTTACATTATACCTTCTTTTACTTTATTTTTTTAACAATTTTGGTTTTTTAATCATTTAAATTTTTCTTCTGGCAATTTTTGCATATGGTAGTGAAAGCTCTTTAGATACATTTATCTTGTCTTTGTCGAGATTATCAAATGCCCTAACAACAAATACATTAGGATACACTCCAACAACTTTTCGGATATTCAATAATCCTACAAAATACTCATTAAAATATAGTGCAGAATGCCTTATAACAGGTGTTTTTTTAACATTGCAGAAATTAAAGACAATATTTTTTTAAAAATTACATGTCTTAGTCAAATAGTGACGTACTAATCACCAATTATTCAACAAATATACAGCTCAATTATATAATTATACATTAATTTTGAAACCAATATATTGTAAGTCGTAACAGTAGCATGGTACTTATAAATTAATGTGTCATTCACTCTGTGAAATTTTATTATTTAAAGTCCCAAGTAATTTTTTATATGCCGTTAAGGTGCGATAGCATTTTTTGTATTTGTATTTTTTGTATTTGCAATGTATTTTGAATTTGTCTTTGTCTTAATTGTTGAGAATTTGCAAGTATACTGCATGCCGGAGTGATAAATTTATTCAGGAACTAGATCAAGAAAAAATTATAACTTATTCCTTCCTTTACGATTTTCTGCTCATTGTTTATTTACCTTCTATAAACTAACAGCTTTTTAATTATTTTCATTTTCACAAACGCTTCTTGAGTTATTCTATACAATAGAGTCCAGAAAACCTTCCGCCACTCTGTATTTTGCGAATTTCGATAAGATAAAATTATTTTCAACGTCTCTCATACATCTCTTGTCGCTTGGATGAAAACTGAGAAAGCAATCCTTAAATATCATAATTCGTAAACATCGTTTTAAGAATTGGTTACAACTTTACATTATTTTATCAATAACTAATTTTTATTTTTAGATGTCAGCTCTGCTGCATCTTTGTTAATGAGGATGATTTATCTGATCCTCCGTATGGAGTGAGTGTTGGCTCTGGAGAATTCTATGAAACATCGAAAGTAAGTCTTCTAAATATTTTCTGAAATTACTCACATTCTAGAGAAATACTTGGCGAATTGTTCCTTTATATTTAAAAAAAATGTGAAAATTAAAATTGAGCCCTTAGAATTGTAGATGTGGCATGATAAAGAAAAAAAAAAGATTAGTAGCAATGCCTAGATAGACAAATTAAAGAATGCATTTTGAAGTGAGCACAGAGTGGATCTAAATGGCTCTCCTTTGGCTTCCACAACAAATTAATTAACAGTTGGACAAAGAAAAAAAATTACAAATTTTTATTATAAACTTAAAAAATACGTCTTTCTACAGTTTGAAATCATGAATACAGAATACACTTAATGTTATATTGTCCAAATTATAATGTATCTTCAGATCTTCTTGATAATAATGTTCGACCTAACTCCCGAACATGAATTCAATATTGTCCGAAAGGCACCACTGATACATAATGTTACAATCTTTGCAAATATTCTCATTCGTCTTGAAATATCTGAAATATCTATATTCTGGGTTGAAAATCACACAAATGAAACGTATTTTACTTAAAATTGGCAATAGTAGTGATTTAGTGATCTGTTTGCAAAATTCTTGGCGACATGATAAATTTAGTGAAAAATACAGAGTTATGGAAAATTTCCTCACCTAAGCTCTAAGACCATTATGAAGCGAAGTAGAACACTCTAGGACCTTTGTGAAATTGAAATTGAAAACCTCTAGATTTTTACTCATAAATAAAACCGTCTCATTGTCTTTGATGATTAAAGGATAGTGAAGACTTCAGAGTTAGTTTAGGGCACAGAAGCTGTTACTTGTCTGAGGAATTACACACCCTTTTGTTCAGATATCGATGCTGTTTCCTGTTGTATATCTGAATTCGAGCTGTCTAATTGTGACTCGTAACTGTTGTAAGTTCTTGCTTTTTTTAGAAATATATACGAATACACGTCTCGGGAATTTCGAGAGACTGTTTTATCAACTATCAATCTACGCGAATTCCGAAGCGAGGAACAATAATTATAATAAACTAACTGGTATCTGGCGCGTTACTACGGCAGAAGAAATAATTTTGGAAATAACGTTTGAAATTTAAAGTAACTGTCTTGTTGGATTAGTTAAGATAGAAAGAATAATATTTATTTCTGAATAAAATAGGAATAAAACTTATTTTATTCGGAAATGAATAAATTCATTGATATCGAAAGATATTTAAAGAAGAGTAAATAATATTCATTCTATTATATTAACTTCATTATTCAAGACATTAGGGTTGGAAATAATTTTTTATTTTTCCATTGTCAGCAGAAACAAGTAAATGCAAGTAATAAGAAGTCAAAGTTTCATCGCAATCGGATGAGCTGAACCCACCGCATAAGTGGCATACAGAAATTTTTTATTGGTATAGATATAAGAAATTTTTGGTGTATACGGCACTAGTCTTATTAGAATATTTTTTCATTGCGACAAGTTTCGTTACATTCATGATGAAAATTTATTTTGTCAAGATGGTTACTTTAAGCAACTGTGTTGCGTTTGTTAGTGATTTACCACAGTACCCATTCATATCAAGAAGAGTTTTTTCTCCCTTCCAGATTTTTTTTCTAACCAGTTAATTTTGGCAATTCATTTTTTTTATTCTGCTGATAGAACAGATAATTTTTATGGATAGCAGGACTTAAGAAATAGATGTCTTTATGACTAAACTTTTTTCCTTTCCAAGTGTTTTGCAAAAATAGTGGAAATTCATAAGTATATAAAAGCATGTAGTATAAATTTATATATCAGATTTTTTCCAAATTAAGTGCATTTCTTGCTCGCTCTTTATTGAAATTGATTTACAGATTAAGTATTATTTAATCATGAATTTTTTAGATTAAGCAATATTGTCAATTCGGAAGGAAACAAAATTTATAAAAATCCTTTTATTTCATTTATTGCTTGAGAAGTTTTTATTGCTTTAATTTGAATGCTAAATTCCATTATTATTATTTTACTAAATATGTTAAATTTCATTTAGTTTGACCTCTCGCAAACTGAAGACATTCCAACGAGCAACATACTCTTTTCATAATTTTATGCTTTCCAAATCTGAACTTTTAACGTAGATTATTTTTGTAATAATGTATTTTTATAATATTCTCAATATAAATTGTCTTCAAACTGCTAGTTTATTTTATTTTTAAAATAAATATTTTTTTATTTTTAGGTTGATGATTGCTTAAACTCTGTTGATACTGTTGATAACAATTTGACTGATTCTGAAAAGTAAGATATTTTATATAATACTTAAAAATTATATTTTCTTCTTTTTATTGATATTATTTATAATTAATTAAACATTGCTAATTAATTTTATTGTTTTAAGGTTCTCATTAAAGTATGTTAATGAAATTTGACGATTTCGAAAAAAATTTCAGTTTCAAACAAATGTACAGAAAATATAACAAAAATGTCTTCGTTTCGTACTTGCGCACACCGCGTAATAACCAGAATTCTGGAATCGAATTTTGCAAAATGATTTTATATGCCAGTAGAAATTTTCTTTACCTCATCTAAAGTTGAATCAAAATATTTTTATATTTGTTTCAATAATACATTAGAGCAAAATGTAAAAGCAAAGGCACATCATAAGAATTTAAAAGTTAGGTTCTATTGTCTTTTGTCAAGCTAAAGAATTTTCTGCACCATGTTTAGATATCGCCTGCAGAAACGTAATTTTTGCTTCATTTTATTTTCATTGAAATAAATGTATAGCATAGTGCAATAAATTCAGTTTTTATGAAAGGAGAATTTTTTGTGCTTTATTATAGTTTTGGTTAAAATAATTAGAAGCGTCTTTTTTTCTTATAAGATGCAACACTGAACAATGCCCATATTTATCCACACTAAAACATTGCACAAAATGAAGTCAATACGTGTCTAATTGCAATGCAAATATGACTTGAAAGCAATCCCTGTTCTGTATTGAAAGTACTTAATCATGTTTAATTATATGCGTTGGAGAATATGTCCATTGAGTTTCATTACATAACAATTTGAAAGTAATTTAAATTAAGTTTTCTTGAAATGCTCTTGTAGTTCGCTTCCTTATTACTGACCTAAAGCCTGAAGTTATTCAAAGAACAATTTCTCTCATTTCAGCTATAATTTTTTTGTCAACGTTAACCACCCACATTCTGATGATTCAACTTACTATCCCGCCAGCACTACATGCTCCATTACATCAGAATCTGAGGTAAGGAAAAAAGAATAGAACTTGTTAAATTTAATATTTTATGTGTAATGTTATTGACATATAAAAAAAGGTAAATGTCAAATGTTTCGGCATAAATGAAATAGGAAATATTTATATTCGTAATTCCGATGGCTGAAAAAAATATCTCTAAATATATAAAAGTCTCTTTAATGGCAATTATGAATCAGATATGAGCATACATATGAAGAATGATTAAATAATACTTTAAAGCAATGTTTACGAATATTAGTATTATTTTATTCAATACACAGTGGCTCATTCAATTCTTTAGACGAACCTAAGTAATTCTGAAACATTGTTGTGTAAATATGTGAAGCTTAAAAATACTGTATGTGGAAAACACAAAAATTGATGAAATATGAATATGAAAGGAAAGAGAGAAATGGGTTCTATTTAACATTAACGCTACAGAATTTTCATTGAAACTAATACTGATTTTTTACAGCAGCAAGTCAGTGACAGATATCTTTTTAAATAATATATTTTTTCTTCATTTTAGGGGTTGTGCCTTTGGTTTACAATGATAGTTTCATTTTGTTTAAATTTATTAATATTCAGATTCCCTCTTTTTTCACAAAAAAATGTGTTGGTGTTGTAATATTTTCTATTGCCAATCCATCGTTAAATTGTGTTGAATAAAAAATACGTCTTTTTGTCCAGACCTCAATATTAATCCCGTTCGTTAGAATCTTAAAGTTAGAAGATTTTTATAAGAATTTTCAACAAAAATTCATGTTTAGGAGATCAGTCATCGTTAAATATGCGACTCTTTGTCAAATGGCTACCAACAGGCGGCGAAGTTTTTAATACTGAAATCTTAATCAATTGATTAACCTTTAATGGTGGCGCCAATTAGAATCTTTTTCCAATGTTAACCGAATGATATAGTAATGAAAGAAATAATCAATTCATATAGATCTGCTTTTCAAATTTTATCAAGCAAATTCCAAAACAAGAAAACCTTATGAACAAGTTCTTAAAACGAAAGAAATATATTTTTCTGTTTGAT
>JAPMOQ010066438.1:0-10271 GCA_026543055.1 Argiope trifasciata
TTTCATTTTAAATTCGTATGGCAGAAGAGTAAAACACGTACAAATATTTATTTTGTCACCCTAACAACAACAGAAATATACATGGCACTTTTGAAGTCTCCTGCATATTCTCAATATTGAAAAAACCTAAACTAATTATTGCAGTATTTTAAAACATCTTTAGAGCAATTTGGGACGTTCTTAAAACTGTTAATAGTATAGGTTTTGTAGTTATATTAAAAAAGTAACGTGGAAATGTATTCCTTACTTTATTGTTACAATTGTTGTTGATCAGTAAATAATAGTAATATTCGAGGAAAACATCTCATGATTTTCTTCTTTTGTTCAATTTTTGTATTTCCAAAATTAACCACCCACAGTATTGTTGAAATTGGTTCATAAATATAATATATTCTTCTTCTTTGTGATCTATCAATTTAACTTATCGTTCTAAATTATTCTTAGATGTTTGATAAGAGTTTTTGATTTTTTATTCAGAGCTCATTCTTTTAATTGAGTCTTGAAACAATACTCAAACTGACATACTATATTATTTTTCTTTTAAAATAAAAATTTCTTAAAAGTCTAAAATTTATGTAATTTTTCAGATTCCAAAATATTTCAGGACGGAACATTAATCACCTTAATTCTAGGTGCCACCTCTTTTCCTAAGTGCCACTCGATTTCCTTGTGAAGAGTACAGACTTTCATTGGAGTTGGTTCTAGGCTAAGTAATTCTTAGCCTTTAGTAATTCTTTCACAGCTAAGTAATTCTTGGGTATTGTCTTGAAAAATGTATACATCTTCAAAGTATCATCTGGTATCTTGCATGCATATCATTACGTTATTGGATAATAAAAGATATAAATCAGAAGAATTATTTGTAAAGACATGAGGAAAAAGTATTCCACCATCTGCGTCAATAAATAGCTTAAGAGCGTTATAACAAGTAAGTCATTTCTCATAAATTGACAAAACAATTTCCATATGAAAATAAATCTTTGAATAAATTAATTTTTACATCACATCGAGGAGTAGTGAGACTACTGGCATCATTAATTTGCTATAAACTTATTTTTGATTGTCATTTTGTTTGCCAAATTAATGAATTATCTTTAGTTTTTCCGCATGCTTAGAAATATCCTCTCCAAATTTGGAAATGCATAAGTATTTGTTGAAAAAATGGAAAATGTTAGTTTAAATAATTTAATTGAAGTTAATAATTGTTTTCTAATTGTGAAATAGAGTTCCAATACATTACCCTTTATTTACTGACGGTACTTGAAAGTACCATTTGAATATAGATTTTATCTTTACTACATGCCTATTTTTGCTGTTGGTATTATAAAGAACCCGGAGAATGTAAATCAAATATCATGAAGTTAATATCAGTTAAAAGTAGGAATTAAAAATATTTAATTAATAATTCAATTAATTAATATATTTTCTGTTGATTACATTTTTTTCTAGGGTTCCTTGGAATTATTCTGCAAAGGAAATGAAACTATTGGTGAAAAAATGAAGTTGAAAAATTGATGGCAACATAATTCGTTAAATAAAGGGTTAATATACTTATTAAATTGTTTTATAAATAAGTCAATTCTGGCGAATGCATTTGCAAATAAAGGTAATCAGAAGAAGATGAATATGTCTTTTCAAACAATTATTGTTAATACTAGGCTTTGATGAAAATTATTATATTCCACTTGAGTTAACAGAACTGATTCCTTATTAAGAAAGATCCCTACCCCGAAACCCTTAATCAATAGCACAGCATCTGATATAATATCCTGATTGAGGGTAAGCTGTTATCAAAGCATAGCTTTGAATACCTTTATACACACTTATTGTCATTTATTATTACCAACTAAATATTATGCTGATAGGCTCTAAGTAGGTATGTTGAGATTGCGGTTCAACACGAGAAAATATTCAATGCCATATTTTTGATACCACATATGTTGATATATCTAACAAATAGAATTTTTGCCATGATTGTAGAAAGTTATATCATATTGTTGCGTTTTTTTTTCGTTGTGTGTGTATTAGGATCCTACAAAAATATAGCTCTTTATTTTTAACAAACTTTCAAACTGCAAAGTAACTCAAAGCAACTGTACTTGTATCTGTCAGCAAGAAATATCCAATTAATCGCAATAACACTACGCATTCAATCGCTAGTTCTACAACTTGCATCCTGTCCAAAACTCCATTATTATAGTCTGTCCATAGGATGTCACTGACAGGAAATGACGTAATCTTTGAAAATGTCTCCCCGTTTCTGGAAAAAACTAATCTCAGTTGATAATAGGTGCAAGCTATCTAGATTTTTCTACAAAACTCCTTTGGTCACGGTGGCCACCTTTTTTCTCCAATATCCCACCCAATTGGAAACTTGTCGTCAAAGACTGGATCCTTTTCTGCATATATTTAAGAACGTCATACAATATTTACAATATTTTTGTGCTACTAAGAATAGTTACTTTTATTTATTTTATAGTTCAAAAATTAAACTGTATTTTATAATGCGGAGTTTATATTCTTGTGAGCTAATAAAAATAGAGTGATAGAATGAAATTAAAATGCAAAACAAACAAACAAATGTTGAAGTTTATAAGTGCATTATAATTAATTTTGTATCAATATTATTTTAGAAAAAAAACATGAGATTATCATTTCTTACAGCAACGAAAATATCTTTTTTTCGTTGCAATTGTGACCGAATCATATTGCTTGGCCACCATCAAGGAGGAAGAAGAAAAAAAAATGGGCCCAAAAACAACAAATGAGTTAGGATCAAGCTCCTAACACTACAGTAAAACAGATGACACGATAAAGTATTTGTTCTTTCAAGCTTCTCTGAGATATAAGAAAAGAAAATGGCGAAATAAAAGTGGGAAAAGTCAGAAATTCTGTTTGCTTTCTTTTTGTTCTTAGTTTTGAACTCCGGGAAGAGAGCTTCTTCGTTGTTTTCTTTTTATTTCGGATCGTATCTCTTTTTTACAACCGCCTCATCGTAAAGTATGTAATTCATATCAAAAGTTTGAAAACTCAAAGAAAATTCGATTTTTGGTTCCCTTTATTGCTTTTCCCCTGCTCGGATTACGCAATAAAAGGAATGGAATGCTTGATACTGTGTGAATTTATTACCATAAGTGGTTCTTTATTCTAAAGCTACTCGTGTATTACGAAAAGGATGGAAATGTTATTACTTCACATACTGTAAACTTTTCAGTTGGTGTGAAGCATTTTTTACATCTGACACCTTTGCGCTGTAAAGTAAGAAATACTGTGATATTTTCTCAGAGTATTCTGCAGTGCACTTCGTTTAAGTTTGGGAAAAATCATATTCATCCAGAAACAGATTTTTATCATATCACAGACGCCAAAAAAGAAACTTAAGGAGGATTCTGTTCAGGAATTTCTCTTTAACCTTGTTTCTCGAATTTTTTTTTCCTTTCTAATAATCATTGGATTTGGTGAATTCCATACAATTTGAATTTCAAAGTGGTGTTATAGTTTTCTATAGAAAGAGAAAAAATGCATATTTGTGCTTGCATATGAAAAAAATGAATCAATTTTTTTATAGAAGGCTCTTCTATTGCAGTCTACAGTATTAAGATAAATTAAACAAAATCACAATAAAATATATCAACGGAAATATTTTCTGAGAAAATTTAGAAAAATGGTAATCAAAAAAAGTTCCAAGTAAAGTACGAAAATTTAAAAAAAAATTTTGACCCTCAAGAGTTTAAAATTGTTTTTTTAATATAATTTTCCTCTTAGTGAAAGTGTTTTTTTTTTGTTATTTTTTATGGTAATCTGGTTTCAGATGTATGTCAATAATACAAGAGAGGAAAAAAGAACTTAATTTTTAATATTTATTCACATATATAGGATCTTTAAGTGAAACAATAAAAATCAAAGTAATCGGGGGGAATAAAATCACTTAAGAAAATGTCCTGTGACAATGTTCATTACATACTGAACAGTAGCAGTACATTTGATTGTGACAAAAAGCATCAGAATTTCATTTAACTTGATGTATCCTTATGGTAATTTAGTGTCTTCTCAATCGAAGTTATAATATCGATATAAATTTTGTTCAATTGTCTTTACAAGCATACTTTGGCATCATGGATCCTGATAAAGATATTTTTCTGAATATTATAGTTTATGAGTCAATGAATTAAATTCCAGATATGTGTCTCAACAGATAATAACCCCTTAAAGAATCTAAATGATAATAACACTCACATTACTTAAAAAATAACTGAGTGGCTATTAAATACAGTAATAATCATTATTAATAAGAACTACAAAAAAAATTTCATTTTAGATTTATTTAAAATTTACTGACATTACATCTCGGAATTATTTACATTACACTTAAATTATACATTTTTTAAAAATATTTCTTATCTAAAGAAATTATACCTTATGGCATACAAATACATATTATATTTTATATAAACTCAAACGTTTGAGATATATGCTGACAATTGAAATTTGGAAACATTTTCCCAAGTAAATATTTACAAATGTTTTACCTCATGTAGTCAACTTTCTTTTGTCGGTTATATCACAACAGTTCTGTTGCACAAACAAAACTCTATACTATTTCTTTTATCCAAATTTCCACTTATTACTTCTGGTTTTATTTCTCTTGCAATTTATAATATTAAAAATGATTTTGAAAAAAGAAATTAACAAAAAACAAACATTAAAGTAAGATTGTTTAAATACAAAAAAAAACGCATTTGAACTGAATCCAGATATGACATAAAATACTATCGGTTAGTCATATGCTCTTTAAAAGCTTAACAGGTATGAAAGGAATGATAATAAATGCGGTATCCAGTGAATAACTTATTCCTTATGATTTTAACTATTCACATGCATATAACACTAAAGCCTATCGATTATTAGAAGAAGTTTTTTAAAACACGTTTTCCTCAGAATAAGGAAAATTTTTTAATTTAAATCTTTCTTCGGTTTTTAATCTTATCGTATTATTCATTAACTCATTATTAAGGTGTATAGAATCTTCTTTTGAAATTTATTACTAATCAACATTACGCGTATAGAAGTAAAATTCAAATTAACCAAATGGTTATCTGATTAGTTAAATTATGAGTAGAATTATCTGACGAGTTTCTAAAATTATAAAACTATTATAATGCCATCTTGATTAGATTTTTATAGGAAATTTGCATCTAGAAGTGGGAATTTTTTATATATATATTCACATGAAACAAGTAAAATTAAATAAAAAAAATTCTTAGACCTCCCTAGACCTTGTTTAAATCCAGCCTGCTCTTGCTTTTAATGGCACTTCTTAGCCACCAAGGGAAGCTATCAATCTTCATACTGAAAAAGAAACTACGGTAAATATTTTCCACGCAGGAGTTACTTACGTAATAATCAATACTGCATGAATACACTTTTTTCCTTTTTGTGCTTAATTTGCCTTTCTCCCACCTGCTCTCTTTTGTTGCCGCAATAATCAAGATACTTTCACTTCCAGGCCCAGACATCAAACAACCTGCACTTCATCTTGATTAGTTCACTTCCCTTCACCCCCCCTCTCGTATAACAACACTCCAAAGAAAATTTCCGGCACCATATGGAAAACGTTATTCGACTCATTAATCTCGGAAAACGCTTACGGCGTCGCTAAAGCTATCCCGCCGCTGAGTTAAGGGGGTGGGGATGGTCCACTGTTTTTCTGCGTGCCTTTTCTGTAATGTTTGTTTTGTGCTGCAGAAGAAGAAGGGGGTGGAAGGTAGATTTATCGTGGCAAAATCGCTAATCGCGATAATTAAGACAGGCATTAGGTAACTTAATTATGCTAATACTTTACATTTAGGATGAAGTGTATATTTTTTTTTTTTCATCGAAAGGGCGGATTATTATTAGTAAGTAAGAGGAAAAGGCTTAGGAAACGGAACACAGCTGAGGAGATTTACCTGGTTATTAATCTTGTAAGCTAATCGCGTTTGCTTAGATTGATTGATCTTGTATAACTTTTTTTTCCTTTAGCATTGTCGCTATTTTGTGGTTAGAGCGTGCTGCAAAGACTGCAAGGTAATTAATACTTTCAAAAATCCTGGAGGATTTATGTTATTCTCTGTTAAGCATCATTTATGCACGTGCAGCATCTAGTTGATCCTTAAGAATAGCATTTTTTCAATTGATAGATTTGTTTCTTATTTTTGTTCCAGCAAGTAAACAATAGTATGTATTACATAAACATTTGGTCGGGGATGAGGTTTTGCTCATAAAAATAATAAAATAATTTGCGAAGTAAAGAAATACAAATGAGTGGCTTTAGGTAATCGGAAACATCAAATGTAAAATGTGTTGAATTTTTCTTTTCCGTCATATTAAGAAAGCCATTGCAGTTGGTAAGATAATTACCTATAATAATTTTTATTTTAGGTAACTTTAAAATAATTACCTAAAATAATTTTTATTTAAATAATCATAAGATAATGACCTTTAAAATGTATTATGGTGGTAATTTTTATCTCACAATTTATTTAATTTTGTTTGGATTTTCAATCCCTAAATTCAACGATTTAGGTTTGAAGTATGAATAAAATTGAAAATAATGAACAGAAAACATTCTCAAGGTGCATTACGCAACATTAAACCCCATTCTGACAATCATTATTTAAAAGCCAAAATTGTGTATGAAAAGAAATTTAAATGCACAAAAAATCTATTTTTAATAATCTAATAACTAGAGATAAGTAAATATTGCAATAAACACTAAATAATGATTGTTTAGAAGTTCACAAAGGATGCTTTTCCTTCTGTGATTTTATAGCTTGATATCCAAAGGAAATATTAATTTTTATTTTATGTTTAATCCGAAAAATATTTTATTTGTTTTAAGAAAGAAAACTAATTTTGGATATTAAAATGCACAAAATAGAATTATGATAATTTCATTCTATTTCTGGGAAAAAATTCTATTCTAATTTGAGCGCTTGCCTATCTGTCCTTTTGCATGTTTGGAAACATGTTTTGCATGTTTCAAATGCAAAAAAATGCATGCATTTTAAACATGCATTTGAAACACGCATGTTTGAATTTTTGCTTGTAACATAAAAATATACTAATTTAGTAAACTTCATTTTGCTCGTATTTTTTTAACCAAATTGTAGTTTTCTATCAAATTTTGGTTTAAATTGGTTGAAAAATGTGACAAAAAAGAAAATGTGTGAAAAGACAGATATCCTAATAAATAGATTAATACAATTGAAATAATTTTTTCTTTCAATTTACATAATTTCAAGCACCTTAATTTTTCCAAATTTTATATGATAATATTTTGAAAGAAATTTCCTGTACATAAAATTAATCAAATAAACTATCGATACACATTTCTGTTCATGAAAAATTCCTTATTAAGTTTGTAATTCGAAATTATTTTGTATCAAAGAAGGAAATTGCATTTCATGTTGGACTAAATATTTCATATATATTATTAGAAAGAATAGAAATTCTCATATTTTATGCAAGTAATTCAATTCGATACACATCTAAGCAGCATTCATTATTTTTCGAAGATCGTTTATTTTAATTCACAAGTAAAAGTCTTATACATGAATAAATAATTTTTATTTTGAAATGGTTTTTAATTTAATTCATTTCATCACAACATGGGTAATATTTTGGAAAAAAATTACTTTTATATCACTGAATTTCTAATACGATGGTTAAATTAAAGTAAATCATTGATACATATTTTGATAAAAATCAAATACAACAATTCTTGTTATAGGATAAGATTAAACTCTTTACCACAGGAGAAATATAATATTTGCTATATGTTATTGTCATTCACAAAAGATATTGTTGACATGAACAATTTTCTACATTAGATAAGAGAAATCTTATCTAAGATTGACCGGAGAAACCAGCATGATTGGAATCCGCCATCCATAAAGGATTTGCTCGAGACCTATTAGTAATATCCTAATTAATAGTCTCCCCATTATGTGCATAATTATTGTCATAACCATTATCCCACCATCAATATCGGAGCAGACATTATTGCCAACGTCATAATTTTCAGAAATTATAGAATTAAATTGCTGGTTATTACCAAAATTTACTATTATTATTATTATCTATTATGAGAAGAGACATTGAAATATAATACTTGTAAAACCTAATTTTCTTTTACAAGTACAACTTGCATTATACTTTTTTCTGTATTGATATAGTTACAATTGGGACTTGATATAATTTCTGGCCACTAATTTTCTTTCAAATTTTGATATAAATAGCTGTTTTTTAATAGCTTTTGCCTTACTTTGAAGCAAATTAGATTTAGAATTTTAAAGTGGAATAGAAGGCATCGAATTAACATAATCCATTAAGATAATTACTTGTTATTTTGAACAGATGAATATAAGCAAATGTTGATATCAACGAAATTTGACTAAATAATAATATCTACAGTCATATGCATTTAAAACAAAAAATGTTTACTTTTAATTCTACATCAGATTCTGAGAAGAAAATTTTTTATATTTACACCTTAAAAGAAATAAATATTTCTATATTTTTGAGAATTATATTAAATACAATATATTATTAAAATTTCCATTAAACATTTTCCCTTAATTTGCATGAAAATGCACTGTTAACTAATTACAAGAGTCGAAATCTACAAGAAATTTAAAACAGATAAAAACAACTATTTTGGATTTAAAATTAAAAGAAAAGATATCAGCATTTCCAAATTAGAAAAAATGTTGAATCATAAAAATAAGACAGATTTCGATTTCCAATGCAAATCAAAATTTATTTTAAATATGATTATAAATTAAGTGTAAAAAATTTTAATGGTATTATTCTAATTACAAGTAACATTTTTTTCCAGTATTTTGGCTCATTATTAAATAAGAATGATTCTAGCACAATGTTTTCGTTTTCTATGCTTATTAGAGTATATTTTTTTATGTTTTAAATTTCTACTACTCTAGCTTTTTCACAGAACTGTTTTTTTTTATTTAGATAACATATTTATTATACTACCTTTGATTTCTTATTTCATTTTTTTCCGATAAAAAAAATCTCAATTTATATGTATTTTTCTCAAGGGATTCTTCCATCCAGACAGTGAAACATATACATTTGAAATCAGCTTATTAAAATTCTAGGAGTCTCCATTACTATTAATCTGATTTTGTTAAAAAAATTCTATTTATTAAATTCCCTTTTTCATTAAATTTAACTAATGAAAGCATTCTCTCGATATTTTTATGTCAAAAAACAAATGCCCTGACTAATGTTGAAAAAATAATTTAATTCAAAGGTTCAAAAGTAACTATTGCAAAAAAAAGTTCATTTATGAATAATTTTGTTTTCGATTCATTACAAATTGCAGTAAATTACCATCTTCTTTAGTGATTATAAAAATGTTTCAGCAAGTAAATTTTTCCTCTTTAATTGTAGCATCTTTAAGTGATAAGGCTAATTTATTGAGCAATTCTTTCTTCCATTGCATCACCTCTCTGATAATTTTGTTTCATAATCGTTTGCAAGCATCGTTTTGCGATGAGTAATTATACCTAATTCCCTAAATATGTGAGGGAAAAAAATCCGAGAAAAAATTTGATTTAGTGATAACACCTTTTTATATTCATTTAGCAAGGGGAATAAAATTTTTCTATTTTTACTCTCAAAACTAAGTTTAAAAACATGTTTGATACATTGTGGCACTTTACATTAAAATATGGATTTCAATCCAAATATTCGCATTTAAACGCAAATATGAATATCTTGAATAACTTGTATAACTTGTATTAAATCCCGATATGAATATAATGTATTTAATTAGATTCTAGATGGTTAAAATAACAGAGAAAATTATGGATTTGAAAAAATGATTGATTAAACATGATTTTCCAGAAAAATGATCTTTTCTTCGTTTTCTAAGCTTATTTACAGAATTTCAATTGTTTCATGTGTATGAAAATTGAATTTTTGTATGCAGTGTTACTTTTGTTTTCAGATATTTCCCAGTTTTTAAACACAACTCTACATTCTCAATGAACACATGGACGTATATTATTTAAAGTTGATCAGTTATCAACTTAACTATCATTTTTTAAAATTAATTAAAAATTTATGATTTCATAAAATTGGGATGTATGAGAAGTGAATTTAAAAAATTAATTGAAGATACTTTATTATTTTTTATAAGGATTGAGTAATCGAAAATAATTTAAATAAAAAATATCTCTCGCTAGTGCACTGGTACAAGTACTCAT
>JAPMOQ010066454.1:0-13763 GCA_026543055.1 Argiope trifasciata
AGTCCATTTAATTTATATTACTAAATAATGGTATATATGTTTTCTAAAAACTAAAATCCTCTTTTTTTATTATTTAAATTTTACCAATAAAAGGAAATCCCACTTTTTTAAATATGAATCTTAACTTACTAAATGAAATGAAGTGGGAATTAACATTTTCATCATGCTACTTCTAATAATATAATTCTTGGCATTATTTATTGCAAAAAAAGTACTATTTGGCTGCAACATTTTACAAATTTAAAGTGAATAGTTTAAAAATCAAGCAGTCGTGTTATAATTCTCGTAAATAATATTAAGGAAAATAGCAGAATTGACGGTACAATTTCAGTTTTCATGAAAGAGAAACGATCCAAGATATCACTATAGCTCAAATTATAAATGATGCAACTTGTATAAGTAGTATATCACATTCAATATTCCTGCAAAATTTAGAAAGTATAGGACAACACATAACATCAATGTTTATTATCCTCTCGTTTTTTTTAAAATGTTTTCAGTTTCACTTGCCTCTAGGGACAGCAACCAAATTCTGCTCTTTTGGGAAAATGAAGGGATTTACTGATGTTTAGGGAAAATAAAGGTAGCTCTTTCGACCCACGTGACTCAGAGGAAGGATCTTCTTATCTGTGGCGCGTGATTTGTCCGTCAGATTCCTGAGCTAAATTGCTAGTTGTGTTAGTACAAAAATGATTTGAAATCTGTGTTTGGAATTTTTGAAATATAGATGCCTTGGATTTTAGAATAGTGTTATTGAACTAAATATAAAAATGGTCTTTAAAATAGAAGTTATGATATGATATAAGTAAGATGCTGCACACACACAAAAAAAATGTTCAAATAAAGAATACGTTATAGATTTCTAACCATGTAAACCAAAATTATTGGTTCATTTTTTCTATTATTATTATTTAATTAAGTACTTTGATTAATTTGAAAGTTTCTCTGTTTACTTACAAACGTATTTAGGAATTAAAACACGATGTCATACAATTTGTTTATATGGAGTTTTTGTGACAACATACAAGTATTTTATTTTTATTTGATCAGTTAGTAACTATTGAAAGCTTTTGTATTTATTAGAGAAAATTTTGGTTTTATGAATTCAGTGTTATATAAGTTTCATCGCCAGTATGCATTCTTAATGAATGTTTTCAAACACATAATTAAGTTTGTATTAAATACATACTCGGAACAACTTTGATATACACCCCCAAAAATTACGCGCCAAATCTGGCACTCCCTACGGACTTTTTAGGGTTGCTTTTTAGGTAGGATTAATTATTTGTGTTTCGCGAAAATCCATCTTGGCGAGAAAAAAAAGGCGCCAAAAGCAGATATTTTGCTTGGTGAGAAAAAAAAGTCGCCAAATTTCCAATTTGGGGGTGTATATCAAAGTTGTTCCACATACTCAACTATATGTATTAAATATATATAATCTGAAATTGTAGTTATGAATATATATATGAGTCTAATATTTCAATTCAAAGGAAAAAGAAATTTACATATTAAAAGTGGATACATTTCAGTTTCATAATTTAAGTGAATTTTATTAAACTCTACTGAAATGGCATTTAAATTTATTTATATTATTATTTTGCAAATAAACAGTAAAATCATATTGAAGTTTTGAGTACATGCATATTTAGCCTTGATATCTATGTCATTGAAGTATTTAATGTTTCATTTGACAGACAAATCAGTTAATATTAAACTGATGATCATGAAGTAGATAATTGCTCATACTGCTATGAGAATATATTTTAGTTTAAATGTAATCTGTTGGTCCTATTTATTTTTGATTAAAAGATTATTTAAAATGAGAGTCTTGTTCATGTCTCAACGAGAGCAAAAGTTAAAAATTGCATTGTAATCTAAATTTGTGCTTCATTTAATTATTGGAAGTGTTATATATGTAATAACATATTGAAAAAGTTAAATGTACCTATATTTAAAAAAAAAAACTGAAAAACTAACAATTTGAAATGGGAACATTTATTATTCATGATTAAAAATTTATCATTTTTTCTTTAATAATATTTTACTAAATTCTTATTATTGTTAGCTCCCTGACTTTTGAGGGGAAGGGGTGTTGACATTTATATTTATTATTGAAATATAATAATTTATTTATATTTCAATTATAATATATTAATTTATATTTTACTGACATATATCTATACAACTGAGATTTTATAATTTGAAATGTTATTTTTTAATATTTTTATTTTCTAACAATATTTAAAAATTGCTAAACCCTAGGATGTTTTAAAGTTCTAAAATCTTATGATATTATTAGAATTTTAATGTAAAATCAAATGCATCTAAATAACCAGTGTTAGTCGAAGATAAAATATAAAGGTCCAAAGCTGTGATTTTATTGATCAAAGTTTTATATATAAATATAACCAAAAAAGAATTGTATTATAACATAATATTTATGCTTAATATCCTTGACAAAATATTTTTAGGTATCTGATTATCAAAGTTATGGTACTTTTATTAATCTTACATCTCTATCACATATCTTGTCCTTCAAAATAAGTGCATGAATTGCAATAAATATAACAACAGCCTGGATGGCCAAAATATATAAATTTTTGTAACTATAATTTTAAAAATACATATTTAGTCTTTCACAAATTTATTTTTTTAAAAACTGGTTGGTATCAAAAATATATAAGGATTTTTTTTTTAAGGCTGAGAAATATATGAAACAAGTTTGAGGATTTAAATTCTTGTATGTTCAGTTTTATTGATTGATCCCAATTTTCCCCATTATTATACTATTGGTACTTAACCATATGTAATATATCAATGCTATTCTGTTTATTTTTTAAGTAAAATTCAATTAAGCTGAAAAGCTAAAATTTTAGATCTCTCAGATATTTATAAAATTATTTCCATGTTTGGAAATACTTATAAGTTTGAATAATTATTTTTGCTTATGACATGAAATATGTTTTATGTTAGATCTAGAATTACTGATATTCACTTTGTATCATGTTGTAATTAATCCGGTAGACAAAACATATTGCTTGAGATAAGCATTATGATAAGATTCCACATGCAAGAAAGGCAGACTGATATTACTTTTGTCTTGAGTGTGTTTTTTTAATGACATTTTAAAAATAGATTAACATTTTGTTGAAAAAAAATATATATATACTCTTCCACATAAACTCAACCCTATTTATTTTGTTTAAGTTAACATTTGAGTTTGATATATTTACTATAAAAAGGAAGGAGTTAATAAAAAAAAATATTATTTTAAAATATAATACGAGCAAGATTTTATTTTTGAAATTATTTTAAACAAATTGTTAAATCCATGCGTTAAGTATCTTTTTAATTAAATAATTGTTGGTTTGATACCTAAAATTATTTTAAGTTTTAATTTGTTATCAACTAATTTCATTATTTTTGAATGATCCCTAAGGATTATTTAAAAATAAGTGTAAGTGAAATTGATTGCACACAATATCACTATAGAAAGTATATAGTTCAATAAATTCAACTCTGCGCCTGATTCTTGAAGGCAGTCAAAATTCTAGTATTTATAGCATAGTTAATTCTGAGAGTTCAGTTACAGAATTGTATTTAAACATTTTATGTGTAAGCATATGCATGCACATTATATTAGGAATTGCATTATTATAGAAATGTTTAACTGGTTGTTTTAATAATTTCAAATATTTAAATAGCTGGTATTTGAGTTCAAAATCAAATCAATCACACATAAAAAAATGAAGTGGAACTTTGTTATTGGAAAATGATTGACTATGCATATATACAAATAAGTCTTCATGATATGAAACAATGATAGTATTTTAAAAGGCATAAAATATGGAGTTTAAAGTTGAGATATAGTTATTTCCCCATTTTGGAGCACTTACAGATATGAGAGATCATGCTCACTTGACATAAAATATCTTCTCTGTCAGATCCCAAATTATTGATATTCATCTTGAAATTAATCAGTACTGATAACTCATTACCTTAAATAGGAATGAAGGTAGTTGAAGATGCCTCAAACAAGGAAGGAAACATTGATACCAGTATGTTTTGGTTCTTTTTTAATTTGCATTTTTAAAATAGACCAACATTTAAAAAAAGAATCACTCCTATATAAACCTTCCTCTCCAACCTTTTTTCCTCCCATATAAACCTTGTTAATTTTTTCAAGGCTAACATGTAACATCTTTGCTATAAAGAATAGGAATTTGTGCAAAAGTTAAGCACTTTAAAATTTAATTAGAACAAGATTTTGTGTAAATATTTAAAACAAATGATTGAATCTATGAGTCGAGAATCTTTTTAATTAAATAAATGTTGATTTGCTGATATCTATAATTTGATGTCAGCTAATTATGTGTTTCATTATTTATTTATTATGAGCAAGTTAAACTTTTTGATTCCAAAGATATTTAAAACAGATTATAAATGAAGCTGATAATATAAAATATCAAATACATATGTATATACATAGTGCAAAATGAAGTCTCCGGAAAATGTCTGCTTATTTGAACCCCAAAAACTCGAGAAATAATGGATACTGAAGATATTTATACCATTTTATAGAGCATTTATTGGGTAAAGTGTATAAGGTATTTATTGGGTACATTAAAGTCATGTCAAAATAATAAAGGGAGTTTTATATTTAAGATTTTAATTGTTCTGTGCATGCACAAACAGTAAGAGCTATGGTATACATATGTGATACTTTTCTTTGTTTACATCTGATTTTAAACAGTGACTCAAATCTCGTTATACCAAAAAGAAGGAAATCTAACCTTGGTCAGAACACATGAAATATCAAAAAGTTTTGTTCTATAAAAATTTGTTTTGTAGCTATTTTTGATAATTTCTAAATATTTTCTGTTTCTTTGATGTTGTCAAACATGCCCATGCTATATCGGGTAGAGGTTAGACAAGTTTAAAACTAATTTTTCTTCTTGGATGGTATATAATGGGCAGTGCCATGCAGTTACTGCTAATATAGATATATATATTAAAAGTAAAATATAAGCATGTACTTTAACCACAGCAAATATTTAAATAAATCCAACACTGAAGTTATTTATGACTAGAATAGTATAAAAGGATTAGCTACAGAATTCTGTTAAAATGCCTTTTTTATGCACAGTAAATTTTCCTATGTATAAAATCTGCAATAAATAAAAAATTTCAAAAAGAAAAAAATTATTTAAGATTTTTAAAGTGAGGATAAGCAATGTAAACATAAATTACATTAATGTATAAAAATAATTATGACTAAGCATGTCATATATTACTATAACTTATGCTTTGTAAATTTATATATAAAAAAATTTATTCAATAGATAGATTACAACAATAGGTTACAGAAATTCTTTTTCTAAATACTAAAATTAAGTCACAGTAAAGATCTAAAATAATTTAGAAAATTTATGTGATATAAAATGCTTATTTTAAAGAATTACAGCATTTTTGACTAATTTACTCATACCAGAAGTTTGATTACTTGATTAAAAGTGATACTATATAATAGTTTCACATTTTTTTATTATATTACTCATATAAATTTCTGAAATAAAATAGTGTACCTCTGAAATTTTTTTGAATTGAGATGGTGTATATATATAATACAGTCAGTGTAATACTATAATAAAAAGAATTGAAAATCAGAAGAATTTGTCAATATTCATTTCACCTAGAATCTATATTAGGGATATTTAACTGACCCTTTTTTTATATATAATTTCATTACAAAAAAGTTGCTGATTTTTGAATTAAATCGATCACACACAAAAATATATGAAATCAAATTTTAATAGTAGAACATGATTTATTACACACAAAATTTTTTCATTGCACAATATGATGAAAATCTTAAACAATCCTTAAATATAATGCTTTCAAAAATGAAGTAAGATTTATCTCAAAAATTTTCAGATATAATGAAATATATAAAGTGTAATATAAATATTTTCTTTCAAAATTCATAAAAATATTGGCAGAGCTCTTCTTTTCAGCATATTATGAAGTCATAGTCATTACAGAATAAAAAGATCCATAATTTTAAATATACATTCTCATTGAATATAAAGCATTTATTTTCTTTAAAAATTTTACATGGGAAAAATCCTGTATTAAAGCCTTTTTATTGGGCTTCAGAAAAATTAAAACCTGGAATAACTTTTATAATATTTTATAAATATAAATTTTAAAATCTTAAGAAATCAAATTCAAGATTTTTATCAAGCTAAATACAAGACATTAATTTAATCCCCAGTTTGATGAGCAATTTATTTACACAACTGAGGATAATCTTTTGAGCATCTTTACATCAATTGCCAATGAAATGCTTTTTTTAAAAAAAAATAATTTAAATAGCTGTGCGTATTAGATTTATTGTCAACATGGGTACACTTAGTAAAAATATATCGGCAATATATTTCCGTTAAATAAAGTAAGACTAAATGTAACTTACATGCTTGATAATCTGAAAATATATATATATATATACGAGTATTTCATAAAAAGTTATTTTCTTAACAAAAATAAATATCTAGAATTAACATCTAATCCTATAACTTCTTAAAAGATATAAACAGGTTCACAAACAGAAAAGTATGATGAGCTGTACAGGATTCAAAATATTTGTATCCTGTGCAGCTTGCAATTCTTACAAACATATTAAACAATATTTCATAAAATAATTACATTGGTAAGTGATTGAAAGATACTTTTTATATGCACGCTATAATTGCATTTGGTTAAAGTGTAGCACGGTGTGCCCCCAAGTTTATCGCCAATATGGCAACCCAACGGAACTTTCGTACAGTAACCCTAATTCTGTTTTGTTGAACGAACCACAATCTAGAGATCGACCGTTTGTATGTCAACCTTTATGAGTCCAATCACAGGCTCTCCTTCTCAGTCTTTGTTGTGATTGGTTAAAAGATACGTGTTTAGTTTATTTACATTAGAGATGGAAAGAGAAAAGCGCATTTTATATTACTGAATTATTGTTTATCCAAATAAGTGTGAAATGATACACGAGAATGTTTTTTCAGTCATACTTTCAATCTTATAACATGCATTTTCAAAATTAAATACATGCTGTCAATGACAATTTTAGAAGTTTTAGCGAATATAAAAAGCAATAAGTTGAGAATAAGCATTGAATGCCACTGTACACCTAGCTTTCAAAGTGGCTTTAAGAAAACAATTACAATTGTTATTTACAAATATTTAATACTATGTAGTAAATAAAAAAAATTTCAATTGAATTTCTGCCTGTTTTAAAGAGCTATTTAATATATATTGCTAACAGTTTACTTTTAAAAAATTCCCTGAACCTCCTTTTGACGAACACAAATTGTTTTATGTCTTTTTTTATTTTATCTAAATTGATATTAATATAATTATTTGTATTGAAATTAGATATAATTTGCTAATAATTTAATTTAAAGTTAAGAAGCATATTATGTTTACATATTTTATTATATTTGCTATAAGTTATATTTTAAAGATTTTTAATTTTAAAATTATTAAAATAGAAAAAGAAACTCAGCAGATAAAAAAAGGAAATAATTGCTGTAACTTCTAAATATTCATAATTATATATGTATTGGACTGTACAATATAGAAATAAGAGAAGAATTAACAAAAGAATATAGAACTTTAAAAGAATTAACTAAAATTTTTAGAAATATTCTGCCTTTCTATTGGATTTATTACTTTTAAAGTTTTCTTTATAATACTGTTGGTGTGCAGATATAATTATTATTAAAATAGATTTTTTTAAAATAAGGGATCTTTTTTCATGAAATTCGGTTGTCAGTGTATTCAGATATTGAGTGTTGAGCTTTTTTCTCTGTGTTTTGAAAATTTTTTAAAATATTATATTAGAACTGATGATTTAATATTAGATTTCTTCTTTTCCTTTTTATATGGTTGTCTTATATTATGAACATGAATGTTATTGAAATATGTTGTTTGTATTAAATATAACACCCAAGCTTCACCACAACCTTTATAAATTGTCTTGCTAAATAATCACTTGAACAATTATTAAAAAAACAAATAGCATACTATGCATAAAAGAAAATTACTGCATGTAGTGATGTTTGAAAGTAAAATAACAGTACTTATGATTTGTGTAGATTAGAACTTGTGATATTAAATCAGAATAAATCAGTACTTTGCACTTCCTTTTTGTTTCTTATTTTAATTCCTTTTAAGTAGATAAAGAAAATTAATGAGTAAGATAAATTTTTTTAACACTTCAAATGAAGGGTTTGTGCTTTAATAATTCTTAGTATTTTAAAAAGGTTTCCTATTCTTTCTTCTCGTGTCTAACTTCCTATTTAATTTTAAAATATTATAAAACTCATTTCTTGTTTGATTAAATTGGCTGATGAATTATGTTGCCAAGAAACAAAATACTATATTGAATAAAATGTCTATAATTATATTAATTTTGTAAATAATAAATATGTGTGTGCAAAAGATTTGTATTATAAATTATGCTAATAAACTAGCCTGTCCTTTTCATATACCCAGAAAAAGTTCTGGCAAATTGTTAACATTTAATGTTTTCAAGTGGAATACTAATAAAAATTCGCCATTTTACATTGGTAATGTTTTAAACTGAATCACTGGTCCTTTAAATAGCAATATAGTTCTTCCTTTAGTCAAAAGCTTATGCACTGAAACAATTTTCAATAAAATTACATGTATATAATAGCCTTTCCTTAGACAAAAAGTGATATTCTAGTTTTGATAACATTGCCATTTCTTAAAAGAATTGGTGATATTCCTGAACTCATATAATATTATAAAACTATTGTAAATTAAAAGCGTGGTTTTATTAATTAAATTGCAAGTTGTTCAATGTTAGTTTTAAATGTTTAACTGAAAGGAATAAAAATGCTGTATTACAAAGGAATTTAAATGTCATCAGTTACATCAGTTATTTTCAAACATGACTATATTGCTTGAAGCTTTATTTAAAAAAATTCTTATATTTCTTTAATTATTGTACACCTTAAAAAATTGACTTCCCCCATGAAGTAGATTTAAATGTTTATATTGCTAGAAGTTTCCCACTCTTATATTGTCTCACTTAAATTTCTTTTTCCTGTGTGTTAATAGTTATAAATCTCAAGATCAGCTAAATAATATGAATGTTAAAAATCAATCTTTTACATCATTTATTTGATAATAATTTTTAAAAATAATTCTTGTTCTGTTTATTGAATAAAAGCATTTGTACAGAGAGGAAGAGAATAAATAGATGGTGTTTGAAATCATCATAATGTGCATTAATTTTATTTTATGTATTATTTAATTTAATTTTAAACTGTGAATTTTAAAATGCATAAAATATTATTTTGTGACAATGAGATATGAATTTTAAGGGAAGTTTATGCAAATATTTTTTAGAAAAATATCAAAATTAATATAAATGAGCCGTTTGCAGAGAAATGTAAATGATAAAAAAAAAAAGTATGCCAAATGATTTAATGGTTTAAAACACTTTTTTCTTTTTTTAGAAAATCATACAATAATTTTTTTTAAGGCTAAATAAAAAATTTTTTAAAAAAAGATCTTCAATGAAATGTTAAGATTAGAGAAATTTTATTTCTACCATCTGGGATTTAGTTTTTCTAAAAGTTAAATATTTTATGAAACTGTCTTAATGATTTCTTTAACAAAATAATTTTACTTTACTAAGCATTTATGACATGAAATTTACGCATACCATTCTGTAGTTCATTTTTTATTAGCAGCATATTTCTGCTTTTTATTATTTTTTATTAATTATTTTTTAAACATTTAATTATATTATGAAAATAAATGTCAACTTTTTTTTACTTTTGCTTGACTTCATCTTGCAATTTCTGAAATAATTATAGCAAAAAAAAAGTATCATTTATGCCAGTTTAAGGTGTAAATACTTATTTATGATTTTGTAATTTAGATCTGTTATATGTAATAAATACATTATTAAATCAATTAATTTTTTTCCGAAGGTTTTGGTTTAAATATCATAGGATGGAATCATTGATTTATAAAATATCCTTGTTTGTTTAAGGTCACTTTACATTACTGGGTCCTTTTCTTACCACTGAAGAAGATAGCAATTTTCAGATTCTTCAACCATATTTGTTATACTTAATTTCAGTGAAATGGTTAGCTATAATTTCATCTTTATGATTCCCTATAACTATCACATTTTAAAAAATGTTATTTTAAGATTTTTCATAATTTGTCTATTGTGTGGATGGACCTTTCTAATGAAGACAAGTCAGCTTAGAACTTCTGAAATAGTTACTGAACACAAATGTATTGAATGGGAATTTAAAGTGAAAATACTTAATTTTTCAAAGATGCTGGTCTGAACACAACAGGCTACATTGTTTAATTTTCATAGATTTTTAAATTAACTGAGTCCTTTTCTCAACAATGAAGGATATCTAGTTATCTTTGGGGGCCATCTGGCTTCCCAGGAATTTTTGTTGTATTTAATTTTATTTAAATCATATAAATATAGCCATTGGTGAACATTTTATCTAATAACAGTTTACCTAGTTTGAAACATGATGATAAAAGTCATATCATGGCTGGCTACTGTTCTGAAAATATCGCTAGATATATTGACATTTAATTCTGCATATTGGATATAACTTTTATCTTTTAATTTACAATAAAACCTGTTTTTGAGCGGTGGATAGGGACAGCATAAAAAAAGTCGGACTTAGAAAATACATCAATGATTTATGAAATAGATGAGAGGATGCTTTCAATTAAATTAAATAATTAAATTAGACCTAAAGAAATTGTAAAAATATTTAATTCTTCATTGTACATATACATGGAGTTAATAGTTACTAACTATTAAAAAAATTGTAAGGTGTTATTTGGGAAGGGGGAGGACTCACAGATCACAATGCAATATAAAAATCAATATTACACTAAGATGCAAATGAATAAGTTATTGGCATATCCATTCAAGAAGATCTATCACAGCTGTGATGCATGCAAATAACTGCTATCACAGATGAACAGATCATCTAGTTTGCCACTGCCAGCTGGATTTTCTTCCTTAGCAAATCTTCCATTTTCTTATCCAATATTTTCAAGATGAATATTATTAAACATCAATACTGCAATATTACATCCATTTTTTAGCATGAGATATTTAGAAAATAAAGATATAATCACTGGAAAAACACAGACAAACTTATATTATAGGAGCCACAATGAAAAAATAAGTGGCTAAAAATTAAGTATTGTAACTTAAAAACAGATGACCTTTTAATAAAACAACTGCAAATCGGGTAAATATGATACATTCTATTTTGTTGAATTAGAAAGAAAACTACATAACAAATTTATTATGAATGATTGCAGACAACCAAACTAAATATTTATCTTTAGATTGAATAATATTAGGAATAAACAAAGTTACAAGGTAATGAGAAGTACATAAATGCTATTAAAGTAAATGCAAATATAAGTCACAACTTAAAAATAAAATAATTTTTTTTAATTAAAATTATTACAAAATGACCTTGTTACAATGCATTTCACTTCATGAAACAAGATGATTGTCATAAATAGCAGCTAAAAATAAAATAGAAAAACTCAATTATAAATACTGCCATTTATTTCTCACACTGCTATGCAAAAAGATTTATTAAAAGAAAAGACATAATTGTTGATAAAATTAATCTAATAGCAGAAGATATTTGTATAAAATTTGAGTCAGATATTTTAAATTGAATTATTGATTCAAATGATTTTAAAATCTCTTTTTTAAACTTGCATAAAATAAGTAGATGTATTAATGTTTTCAATTATGCATACTGTGAGTTTCTAGCAAGTTTATCTGAACCCATATGATTTAATAATCATAATAGAAATTTTACAGCACTAGATTGGCTATTAAAAATCATTGGAAACTATGTAATATTATACACAAAAAATAACTGTAAACTTACTTTTAATCTTATGTATCAAATGTATAATAAATATGTTGAAATAGTCATCAACATATATTTATTGTCAATATTTCTTCCTGAGAACCATAGCAAATTTTAATACAATTTCTTCCTGAAAACCATAGAAAATTTCTAGATTTGAATTCACATTCTTACTATAAGACAAATAAATACATGTGTCATACACAACCTTTAAGCAATTTTTATATTTATTATTAATAAAAAATAAAAGATGCACTGTTTTTAAATAAATCCAAAAATTATGTTATGATGAAAAAAATATAACTATAGTCTAAAATATATAAACAAACATTAACTTATTTACAAGTTATTGAATAAATTACATATATAAATTAAGTATTTGGATATTAACTGCATGCTGTTGATGAATATAGTCAAGATTTAACTATGAAAAATTTATTTGCAATGATCCTTGACAATTAATAGTTAGAATGCGGCAAATACAACTAAAAACTAAAGTTTTCTTCAAACCTTATGATTTTTTTTGCATTTTATTTATTATTGATATTTATAATTATTTAATAAATGAAGGAAAATGATATATACAATTATTTGGGTATTTATTTGAATCATCGAGTACAATCATTTCAAAATATTTAGAGAATATCCATTCATAATTGGGTATAAAACATTTCATGACAGTCGAAGACATTTGCTTTAATAATACTCTAACATTATTTAGGAAATACATGCTCACATTATTCAGTTGATTTAAAATGTAAAATGCATAATAAAAAATTAACTTGCATATAAAAAGATTGTTCGATACTGTTTTACTTATTCTTCATAAGAAAGAATCGCACAAAAAGTTCAGTCTTTCATTGCTTCTTCTATAATTATTTCACTCAAACAAACCTTTTACTTTTCTTTTAATTCAGTCTACTTATTTTGAACTCATTATGCAAAAAACTATATAGTTAATTTTATAAAGTACAAAAATTGTTAATTTTCCTGATGAAATTAACCATAAAATTAAATTCAATAGAGTAAAAAATTTAAAACAAGAGAAATAAACGTCAAATTTAGAATTTGCAAAGTCTAACAGAGCAAAAGAAAGTGAATAATATTTATATACAGTTGAAGAGAATTAGTCATTAAAAGAGAACACATGGTGATTGGGGAAAATAGTATGCATTTCTGAAGGTGGAATATTATAAGACAATACTTTCTGAAAGTTAATTCAGTCTTGATTAGAAAGTTGTCATGCGAGTCCATGATTAGCTAACAAAAAGATAAAGATACAGAATGAATTACAATTTTTCGATACTTATTTACTATCACAAATTTTCTATCATGAGTAAATAAAATGCATGCAATAAGTTTTCGCCATAAATAAAAACAATGAATTTTTTTTACCCATATTCATCTATTATCTTGAATGTATAATATCTTGTTCAAAAAGTATATTATATACCATAATTAAAACTCAGCAGAAATGTTATAGTGGAATTTAAAAAGAAACTAGAATATTTTTATATGATAACCAAAATAAATTATACCCACAGCAATGCTTGGCAAAAGGATCTCGAAGTGTAAACCTAAGCAATATGTGGGCAAATCGTCAGGCTCATGTCAACCTTTAGGAGTCCAATCACAGCAAACTTAACATCAGCCTCATGCTACAAGCCTGACTTGTAAGATGCGCTGTGATTGTACTCATTTAGGTTGACATACAAACGGCCGATCTCTAGAAAGTGTCAATTTCTGTTTTGTTTACTAGTTTTTACAATAGTTGAGTTGTTCAGGAAC
>JAPMOQ010066456.1:0-21114 GCA_026543055.1 Argiope trifasciata
ATCTCAAAATACATTTTACTTTACCATTAAAAAAAGAAATTACTCAGATAAGATATAGTTCACATTATTATTTGGTAGTAGTACATTATTTACTGAAAAAGAAACAATTTTAACACTAGTAAGATTTAATGAAAGTATAGAATAGAGGAATATTATAAGTTAAAGTACTGTAGATGTTACTTTTCCTCACAAAATAAAGGTTTTTACATTAAATTAAATTATTTAGTACGAAGTGAATCTCGAAAGTTTGTAAAGTAATGAGGAAATTTATGCAGAGCATACGACAATATGAAAAACAATTCCTTGATTAAACTTGCAAACAGCTCCGCAGTTTCCTGATTATATATATCCCTTCTAATCTTAGACACGATTCTATATAGTACATAAATTCTATATATGTACTATATAGAATATTAAAAATGGTTATTTAATATGAAAACATTTTAATGAAGTGTAATTTTTTAAAAGTTCACCTAATATCGCCTAAAAAACTATCAAAATAGTATATAAAATAGCAATAGTATAAAATAGTATATAATAATATATAAAAAATACTTGAAATTTTAACACAATATTTTGTTTTTAAAACTGCATAAGAATTCTAAGAATCATGAACACAAGTAAAATTACTTTAACAATAAAAGTTATGATTTTTGTTCAAAACAATTTATGCATATATCATCGATTTATACATCAAAATTGCATGTTGCAGCTTAAATATAAAAATATTATGATCATGTATGCCAAAAAATAAGAATTTAACCCCCCCTCTTTTTTTAAATTTACAGAAATATCTTTAAAACATTCTAACCTGTGTTTTAAAATCCCACCACTCTATTAAAAAAAATTGTCTAAAATAACAATACATAATAAAACAAGAAATATTTGGCTGATATTTTTTCATATAAAATTTTTAAGGCAATAATTTAAAGTCATACATTTAAACTAAATTGATATATTTCAAGCTGTGATTAAGTGCACAATCAGAAACCCTGAAGCAAATTGTGCCTAAATTCATGACAAACATGCCACACAATACCATGTTGAGCACCAACAAATGCTTTTATTATTAGATATGAATAAGTATACAAAACTTTAATTATATTTAAAAAAAATTAAATATTAACTTACAAATTAAAATTGTGAAATCATACCTCATGAGGCATTTCTACCACAGCAGCCCAATATAAGGAATCTTCTGGACTCTTTTGACTTGCACATTGAGAATGACTAACATTTTTTGGACATAACATTAAATTTTCTAATCTATTGTCAACAGTTATACCGTTTTTGTGTATTACTTTGAAACCAGGTGCAATCCCACCATAATACTTCTCCCTAAAGGAAAGACAAGATATAAAAATGAAAAAATATTACAAAACAATTTCATTCATAAATTTCTAAATATTCAGAAAAAAGATGGAAAAAAATCTTTTAATGAAATTTCAATTGTACAGATATAAAATTTAAAAAGGTATTTCACCTCAAAATCTACAACAAAAAAAAAAAAAACAGTTTATTACCACAGAATTTCATGAACATATCTGCCAGATTCCTTTCCTTTTTTGACATCGTAGGCGAAAGCAAATATTTGAGCTCCTTGCCCATTTCGATCAATTTCAACATAAGCCTAGAAAAAATAAAATTTTGAAATTACAAATTTTTAAGAAGAAAAAAAAAAACTATATTATTATGTAAAAAAAAATAATGAAATGCTGGTAAAATATAAAATCTGAAAAAGGAAAACATCTCATTAAATTAATACTCAAATTATTTTTAAATTTACAATCTATTTTTAAATTAATGCAAATAAGTAAAAATAATATTAAATTCAATCATAATTTTATTTATAATTCTTACTTTTGAATTATTCAAAAGATGGGTTACAATATTTCCTTCAAGAAAATTGAAAGAATCTTTAGATCTCCAGTATAAAGCGTTACAGCCAAATAATACTTCAATCTTGATTCATTTCTTATTTTATTAAAATTTACTTTTAAAAGTATAGAACTTGAAATAAAAAAAAATTAATAATTGATATCATTGCAACAATAAATCCAACATTTGAAAGAATTATTTTCATAAAATAAACTTAAGTCATTTTTAAAAATTTATTAAAAAAAGAAAAATTACAAGAAAAATAAAATAAGTATATCAGCAATTTAGAAATTGAGTAAGTATTGCGTTTACTCAGCAATATATGAAAAAATTAATGAAGAAAATCTTTTTAAATTGATTAATTTCAATTTAAAATATAATAAAAATTTAAAAAACCTTTCATTAGCACCTGTAACTCAATTAACATGTGAAATCTGAAAGTTCCAACCCATATGTATGCTTTGTACAATATTTTATAAAAAAATTTCATCAAACACATCACAGTTAACAAATATTATGTATGCCATTACAAGAAAAAGCTAGCATGTTTGTTTGTTTCTACCGTTTCCCCTAAAAAAATTTCAATAAGTTCCACCAGCAATACTTCTTTTCCTTTCTAATACATAAATAATAAAAAAGAATTAACTAGTAATAATCATAACTGGATAACATTGATTTTAATGACAACAATAATAAATAAAATTATATATTAATGCAAACTTATTCTTTTTTTGATTAATAAAAACTCAAAAATATTTGAGAGTTTACAAAAAGAAATATTAGATTCCTTTATGAGATATTAAAAAGGTGATGAATTCAGTTTTAATGAATTTAAAATTTAACATAGGAATCAAATAAAATCCCAGAGTAGTGGGAGAATAAATTGCATAGATTAATAATTGAATGTTTTTAATATACAAGATAAATAACTTAAAACATTAAAGAATCTTAAAACAATGAACATTACTACTTTAGCAATTTTTGATGTGGAAATATTATAATTTAATTGGATGAAGTAGTATTTACATTATAAAAAGAAACACTAAAATATTTTTTATAATTACACCAACAACAAAAACAAAAAGGTGATTGCATAGCTAATTTATATAATACCAAACTAAAGATATAAATAATATAAAATATAATTAAATCATTCAGACAATGACTTAAGAATAAATTTCACTTATTTCTTCTCAAAGGGAAAATAAGGCTACACTTCTTGAATTACTAATTAAAGACTTATATTTTTGATAAATTATTATCAATCGATACTTAAATAATATTCAAAATCTATTTGAAAATTTTAAAATAAAATTTTCCTATAAAATTTATTTCATAAATGAATAAAAGAATCAAGGAAAAAAAAATTTAAAAAAAACACCAAGATGAATAAACTGCTCAAGCTTTATGACTTTTACTTTAACAGTGCTGAATGTCGAATCAGAATTATTCCCAATTAAGTTATTGCAATTATTCAAATGCTGTATAATGCTGTTTATTCCTCATATATAATTACTTTATGTTTTAATTAATTTTCTCAAAAGGAAATAAAATTTCTTAGCATGAAAACCTCCACATGTTAGTTAAAATATTTTTCCAAGCTTGTATTCTTTACACAGTAAGAAATGCAATTGTTATAAAAAAAATTTATGACCAATATAAAACAGAAATCAAACTTCTTGCTTTTATAAATAATTTGCTAACATATCAAGCATTCTCCAAGGTCATTAATATACAAGGTCATTATAATGTTGAATTAATATTTTTTTTGTTAATTTTTTCTCATATAATCTTTGTCTCTCATATATTCTATTCTTATATTCTTTCTCATATATTCCATTTCATATAATCTTTGAACTTTTTATTAAATTAAGACTATGGAATTAAAAATCCAACATCACTAAAATTCACAATCTCCAAGATGATAGCAAAAGTTCTCATTTCTGTATAGAATTTAGTGCCTCCTATATTTAATATATATGTCCCTGTTTTAATGCATTACTCATCTTATGAATCAAAGATTATTCACATCTTCAGTGGTTTGAATCACAGACATTAATCTAGGTTGTAAACATGTCTAACATTAAAACAAAGATTTTGATTTAAAAAAAATTACTTTTGCTTCTTATAAGGTCATTTGAGATAAGGACTATAGTTTCTTTTCCTCACACATGAAATATTAATTCAAATTTCATTTCACAATAATCATTGCATGTATTAATTATAAGGTAATTAAGATAAAAACTATCTGCTAGTAATTAGAGAGAAAGACAAATTCCAAAAAGAATAAAAAAATTTGTAAATGTTGTACATTTTGTAAGCAGAAGGAAGTAATTTATTATTACAGTATACAATAGTATCTATACAGCTTATTTATATAGAATGTTTAAAACTTTCCTTGATACGAAATCATAATATAGTATAATAACTTTGCTTTGTGGAAAATATTTTTTCTCTAAATATACTATTGAAAATTTAAAAAAAGGAATTTTCATCTTATTACCAAAAATAAACAAATAGTTAAAAAAAAGAGATTTTGTTTAAGTAATTTTTTCAAATAAAATGATACACCAACTCCTACAGACAGAAAACATCTTACCTCTAAAAGATGATTCTGAAGTAAAGTGATGTCTTGCTTATCCAAAAGTGTATATTTCAACTAAAAAATACAAATATGTATAATATAAACATATATTAGATGCTATGAAACATTTCATGAATATACAATTTAAACATTTTATTATATTTGAAAAACAAATCAATAATTGCAGAATATCACAAAAAAAAAGATTCTAAAGTTTATAAACAGCACATGACACTCATTATAAATATCTAATGTTTGCTCATAATATGTCACTTCAAAGGGATTCTTACCTTACCGTAGACATTCCTATTTGCAATATTAAAATATTTTGCTAAGATTACTTTACTATTAAGAATATTTATTTAAAAAAACTGCCAATAATTATCTTTTTGTATCAAAATTTTTTTTAAGGAAAATAAAAAATTTAAAAGTGCAATGATCTTTACACAATTCATGATAACTAAATTGAATACTTTTTCAGACAAAATGTATTAAAATTAAGTTTTTAAACATATTAAAATTTCTCAATCTTCATTGGTTACATAGCATATAGATCAAAATTTATCTTTTTTTACACAGTCTAAGATTGACAAATAAAAGAGTAATTTTGAAACAAAGCATGGTAAATCCTATAATTAATGATTAATACTGCTGATGTCCCACAATCTTAACAAACCAACAATGATAGAAAGTATCAAAATTCTAGATAATTTTGGTATGGTATTTAATATATAACATGAAATCCAAATACATTTTATGTTAATATAATGTGCCAAAATTATAATTCAAATCAAATAAAAAAATTAATTTCAATTTTTTAACTTATTATGGAACTTTTCTCATGCAAACCATTAGATTTATACAGAATAACAATTTTAAAAAATGTCAGTATAAAATAATAACAAAAAAAATAATTGGTAGGTGTACAGTTCTAGATTGATAATTTTTAAAACATATATATTAAAAAAAAGCCTAAACGATTGAACGTGAACAAATATTAAGAGTTTTTTTTAAAATTATATCCTTTACATTTATGGAAATAATAGAATGACAAACTTTTTCAATGAATGCTATAAAAATATAGAAAATGTTTTTGTTTTGTAAAACAAGTAATAGTTTCTTTACAAAGTTTGAACTATTATATATCAACTTATTATTTATCGTCTGCTAGAAATATAAGTTACAGTAGGACGTGTGTAAGAAATATACAAGACAAATATTTAAATCGTATATAAAAATACTAAATAAAACGGCAATTAAAATGATAGCCGTCCTAAATTGAAAATTATAATTTAGCACGTTTTGCAATTTGAAAAATACATTCGCTTTTCAAATTGAAATATGAAGTTCCAAATATTATCTAAATTCTATCATTTACTAGCCAATTTAGCAATCAAATATATATTAAAATGTATTTTAATTTCTAATTAAGTTTTGTATTTGTAATAATAACGAAATTGGTTTACTTTGCCAGCTGCTGGACCTAAAATCACTAAACCAAACATAAATCCTTGAACAGAAGATTCGTCAGTTTTGTCTTCGATCTTCATACGGCCTTTTGAAAAAATTGTTCCAAAGCTACGCAGAACTCAGAGATGATATTTCAAATTTAAAGTTCTTTGTAAGTATTTTGCTCTCATCAACCTAGCCCGTATCACAAATCAGGGCATGTGCTTATTCACGGTCGGCCAGCCCGCATCGATTTATAGTTTCTTTTTACTCATAGATTGATGACTTTAGCTGTAATTACAGTTACAGTTTAGTCAAATTCAACGAGCATCGAAACCTTATGAACAGGAAAAAAACAAAATAATTCAGGAAGGATAACCAATCAGATCGCTTGCATTCGAAACGTCAAAGTTTATGCAATTGTTGTGATTGATGAAATTGAAAAGAGCAGATTGCAGAGCCATGAAATTTTGATAAATCATATATATGGGAAAATAATTTGGTTTCTTAATCAGATATATCTTTAATTATATAACTGTTATTTTAATTGGGAAATTATATTAGCAAGATAGTATTTATAGAAAGTTACTAGCAGATAGTAACTCATACTATCTGCATAGTATGCTGCGTAATCCATGATGGAAAGATCGGTTCATGCTTCACTCAGAGACTTCCTAGATACCAGGCACTCCCTAAAAAGATTTTTTTTTAAATTTCACTTAAATTATCAATAAAAATTTACACACATTTTATGGGGGGGGTCACATTAAATTTGGAATATATTATTGCGCAAAAACTAATTTTTCTCACTTCTTTAACATTTAAAAACTAAGCTTTTTAAGAAACCAGTTTTATTTTCGACCTCTTTTTTTTTCTAATTTTAAAAGTTTCAAAAAAAAAAAAATCACAATATTATTTGCCATTCTTTAAGAATCTGGATTTATACTCACAGGCACTTCCACAAAATTAGACATATTTTTGCTTTGTGCACCCGTTCTCATTTATATAATAAAGTGTAAACTCTAAAAATAGAAAGATCATTAAGAAAATCAAGCTTAAACTATCGTCATGATAAAATGTATCGGAATAAATTTAAATCCTCGTAACACTTTCTTAAATTTTTGCTCCCATTCTTTTCCTTAGTATTTTGAAAAGATAATGCAATTATTAAAAACATTTTCACTATCGAAATTTTAACAACCGTGAAAAAATTTTGCAGTTTTAACCCCAAAATCTAATGTCCACATTTCATGTTTTTAGAATAATGCCCAAATTCGTTTTTGAATACGGCTGAATGTCATATATGAGAATATCATATAAAGCTTTCAGCTGGAGCGATGAAATTTGGTATGCAATCTCAACATCAAAATGTGTTTCGTTTTTATTTGAATTTGAATACATGCGTCGATAAAAAGTCTCTACCTTATGAACATGGTAGTTAAAGAACCTAAAAAGCAATATATGTGATATGTTGTAACAGAGATTTATCATAAAAATGAATATTTAGAGTTACCTACAATTTGTGCCTCATGTTTGTTGCACGCATATGTCATGTATATGTGTTTCAAAAAACTTGTTTACAGAATTTGTGTTGACAGTAAAATTTGGTAGGAAATTTTAAACTTTTCTCAGAATAAAATTCATTACATTTTTATATGTTTTTAAAAATTGTGGGGCATCATTTCATGTCTATTTGTGAGTGATTATAATAGGATTTATTTAATAGAAATGATAGGATAGGATATAATAGGATTTTTATAATAGAACTGATAAAAATACTCAAAATTAAAAAACAAAAATAATTTTAAAAATTCTTCAATTTTATCTAAGTATGTAAGTTATTAATTTAACCCTACAATTAAAATTTATTTCAAACAATGAAAGATTTTTTTATCTTATTTCTTTCGCAATTACATCAATTTTTTTTGTTTCAGTGTCTTGAGTACAATGGTGATTTACACTCAGGTGTAGTTTAGGTAAATCTCTTTTAATACTGCTGAATCCTTTTACCAGAAATTTTATCATATCAATATGCAATTAATTATAACGTGTGAGACTCAACTTAAAGAGGCTTTTAAAAAGATGACAGTCGCAGATGAGGTTATTCTTACTCTTTCGGACAGTTATTTGCTCCTTAGGAGACTCAAAAATATCACTTTCCACTTCCAAAAAATATTCAACATCTCGTCTCAAAAACTGACAAAAGAAAGAAAGAAAAACATAGTCCCTCAGATAGCTCATGGGCTTGCAAAGACAGTCGCAACATCTTCGCCCATTGTAAATTTCGTATATGATCTGCATTCTGAAAAATAAATCCACTTAACTGGCCTTGGAGAAATATCATATGAACAAACATTGATATTCAGTTGGAAATTTCCTAAACATGCTCATTTCAAGTTAGACGCATTGCATATGTTAATTGTAAAAACATCATCTTGCATGTCTCTTACACAGGTTATAACTCCTTGCGCATCAAGGGCAACAGAACGGAGAAAATATTTACCACATTCTATTAAAGTACTTAAAGCTTATGGCCTACAGAATTGCGCTTTGGAAAAACTTAAAATTAAATAATCAAACATCTCATTTTCCTTTCTTTTGTCTTCAGCTCTCGAAATAAAGAAAGGCAGCTTTTTATTCAAGCCCTCAAATACTTTGACATCTGCTAAATCTAACCACTCGGCAAGCTGGAGATAATGACCTTTATCGTTATATCCCAGACTATTTATATTCAAATTCAAACAGCCAGTCAAAATATGGCGAACGCAGAGATACAATTAACGGCATCAAAATCTAAATCTTATATATCTATTAGTAACTAGCCACCTTTGGCGACCAGCTGGTTCGCCATGAGTAATGGGTTCTAACATTTTCAATTAAATCACTTTATTCATTAGCCTTGAAGTAACTCCGGGCATTGATTGGCCTGAAATTTATATTTTCTTAAAGATGATGGACGGAAAGTTCTAAAAGAACACGTTTTCCTAATAATATTCTATAATTTTATAAATTAGTCAGTTTTAATGATTGATTTAGAAGACTGATTGATGTAGCAACTTTTATTTAAAATATTAATAAAAATATTTTGTAAAATATGGGTCACAGAGCAAAGTATGAAGAAATCTTAAAGTCATTATTTATCAATGCATTGTTTGACTCAAACTACATAAAATGTAATTATTTACTTCATTTAGATCAAATTAATAGTATTAAACAATATATATGCCTATTAATAATATTTTACAAATTGGCCATTGG
Organism: Argiope trifasciata; assembly: GCA_026543055.1. NCBI lineage: Eukaryota > Metazoa > Arthropoda > Arachnida > Araneae > Araneidae > Argiope > Argiope trifasciata. The sequence continues at coordinate 9,170 of JAPMOQ010066456.1, forward strand.
AAAAAAATTTGAATGCATATCCTGTATAAATACAATCCTGTATAAATAAAGATAATTTATTCAATTAATGATATAGATATTGCAAACGATCATAGAATCCTTTGCCTTGCATTTTTTAAAGAAAATATCACATTTTATATTTATTTTACTTTATCCAGTCACGTGCTAAAAGTTGCATTTCTTCCGATTTAATTTGCGATGATAGTTTTTTTTATTTTTTTAATTTGAACTTCCGTCAAAATGATGGCAACACGGTGATAAAACCTAATTTTTTCAATTTGACATGCTCTTGCAGATTTTATAGAAACCTTAGCTTTGCATTTATTTTTTTAGAAACTATCACATTTTATAATGAAAAAAAATATTGAATAAATGATACAGATATTGCAAACGATAATAGAAATATGCCATTAAGTCGGGATTCCAATGCATATCCTGTCTAAATTCGATCAGGTTCACCGTAAAGAAGATTTATTGAAGTAATTATTTAGATATTGCAAACGATCATACAATCCTTTGCTTTGCATTTATTTTTTTAGGAAATATCACATTTTATATTTCTTTTATTTTATCCAGTCACGTGTTAAAAGTTGCATTTCTTCAGACTTATTTTGCGATGATAGTTTTTTTTATTATTTGAACTTCCGTTATTGTTTTCTTTTATTTTATCCAGTCACGTGCTCAAAAAACATGGTTAAAATATTTCTTTAAAAATTCGTTAAAAATAGTAGCTTACGTTAAAAATTAACAAAACTGATACCGTTAGAAAGCTAATTTTTTAATCTTTAAATTGATATAAAAATCATGTTTGTGCAATTATATTTTCGGAAGTTATAACGGAAAAACGTCGAAATTTCGCTTAAATTTTAATTAATTCAAATTCTAATTAAAAATTCGAAAAAAGGGTTCCGAGGTGCACATTCCCGACCTCCAAGGTATACATGTACCAAATTTGGTAGCTGTAGGTGTAACGGTCTGGCCTGTAGAGCGCCAACACACACACACATTGAGCTTTATTATAAGTATATAGATAAACAGAGAGAATGGTCTCCTTAAAACTTTCTCGCATACTCCCTAATACAGATGCTATCCAAGAGTACACTTTCAATGCACTAGCATACAATTGGGACAAATTATTGACCTTTGGCGTGAATTTAACATTTTTACTGAATCTATGATAATTGATTAATGTTTTAGCGATTAATCTATGGTATACGATCAATAGTCAAAGAAAATCGAGTTTATGCTTTAGACGCGATTTCCTCGATTGAAACATAAATTTGATACAAAACTTTACTTGCAATCACAAAATTCCAAAACAAGTTTGATACATTTCAGTTATTGCATTTTTCAGTAACTACATTTACATGCTGCTGAAAGTAAAGGCAGACAAAAGATCAGTCACAGTTTGGATTTAGCCTAAAATTTGATGTTGAATCTTTATCGAATTTTATCTATCTTAGCTCTCTTCATTTTGTAGCTGTCATGTTGATTTATATTCGAACAGCCGGACAGACAGACTTATTTTGAACGGGTTTTGATCAAAATTTGATAGAAATCTATAAATAATGGGCACAAAAAAATTATCTATCTATTTCAAAGGACGTTTGAGTTACCTTCGTCACAGACAGACAAGCCGGTGGACAAAGAGAGAGGGAGATTTTCATTTTTTAAAAACTCAAACTGATCTAAAGTGTAGATACCCAAAATCTGGAGTTCAAATATTTTAATGATTACAATATTCCCAATATACTACGTATTCAAGAAAGTAAAAATGATATTGTGTGTACTGGTCTATAGTTGAATTATTTGAAGCAACCAAAACTAAAGCATATATATTTTAGAGATCAAGAATACACATTTCCAAGCGACTTTTTTAAAGTTTCGACGTTTTCCCGTTATAATATCCTAAAATATTATTGCACAAACATTATTTTTATATCAAGTTAAATATTAAAGAAATTAGCTTTCTAATGGTATCATAATGGTTTCATAGGAAAGTTCAAGTATATTCCTATACTAAATGGCAAGATTATTAAACATCATAATATAGGTAAGGCAATTATATTTATATTTCATGGGTTTGTAGCTATATCAAAATAATTTGAGTGAAATATAGCCGATATTCACATCGAATAATCTGGTAAGTCAAAAGTGGTGGATATATAAATGTAGAATCAGCATTTTAACATAAAAGGGTATATATCTTCCAAAATTATCATGGTATATTAACACATTTACTGACAGTTTTAAAATACATATAGAATTCCAATGCAATATTTATTTTTATGCTTTGATTTAAAATAATTTTTCATTCAAAGTATTTATCTACACTTATAATAAAGCTCAATGTGTTTGTGTTGGCGCTCTATAGGTCAGACCATTGGACCTACAGTTGCCAAATTTGGTACATGTATACTTTGGATGTCGGAAATGTGCACTTTGGAGCCCTTTTTTCGAATTTTTAATTAGAATTTGAATTAATTAAAAATTAAGCGGAATTTCAACGTTTTTCCGCTATAACTTCTGAAATATTATCGCACAAAGATGATTTTTATATCAAATTAAAGATTATAAAAACTAGCTTTCTATTGATGTAAGTATTTTAACACATAACTTCAAGTTCTGTTTTTAACGAACTTTTGAAGAAATATTTTAATTATATTTTTCAATATTATATTTCCGACAAAACAATAAAATTTAATCTGCACGCGCACGTTACGAGTGAAAGGGAAAAATTATTTTTTATCAATACTTTGCCATCAGATTGATAAAAACTCAAAAAAAAAAAAAATAAAAGTTTTTGTAATTTAAACATATAAAAATGTAATTTTCACCACGTGTCTGCATGAAATGAAATAAATATGAAATATATTTTTTAAGAAGAAAATGTAAAGAAATTTTTTGTGACTTATAAAATATTATTAACTAGGACATAAAGCTCATTGGTTTCGTCGACTAAAGATCCATCATTTACTTCAGCAAAAGTAAGTTTTTATTCATAAATTCTTAATATATCAACATAATCTGCATTGCAGAATAATATTTCTTACTGTAGATTTCTTACTGTAATTTTGTAATTATTTAGGAACACATTTTTATTTTTGGTTAATGTGTTTACTTTGGTTCAGAAATTATTTAAACAATATATATTCTTGATTTTGTTTTGAGAAACTTTAGAAAATGGTCATTTTTCGCAAATCGTTTGATCATAAATGCCTTGACTCTAATGCTGAGCAGGTCAGTCTGTCGTTTGAAAAAATTCGAATATAGTTGAAAATCGAATTCTTAATTCCAACCATGCGCTAATGTATGTAAAAATGAGTATTATTTCAATTGTATATATGAAAAATTTCAAGATATAACAATTTATTGAAGAAAAATTAACCTTTTTCTAATAAGAAGTTGAATTTTAAATTTTCTAAATCAGTTTTTTAAACCTATAATTTATAAATTGTTCAAACAATTTGAAAGCAAATTCGAGTTTAAAAAGTTATGATTTAAATGTTTTCAGCAGCAAATAAATAATTTTTACTTTATATTAATTAATTTACTCCTTTTAAATTTATGTAATATCAATACTAAATTTGTTTTTCGTTTTAATATCACGCTGTTCTCTTACGATTTTTGCAGTATATACGAGCCAAATACCCAGTAACTGAGAGAAAAATATTGCCCATTCCATTTATAAACGAAATTTCCGGGCCACTTTTATTGATTTCCCGATTTCTTAAGTAAATATCCCTGACAAAAATTACAATTTCATGAATAAGCTATCATCTGAAATTTTACTAATCAGTGATTTTTCTTCTTTTTCTGTTCAGTAGCCTCTTAGCCGATGCAATTAAAGGAATAATCGCATTGTTGCCCGGGGAACACCACGTGGAGGTGGGCTACTCTCGCTCCCTACCCGTCAACCCTCCCAACACTGCTGTAGCATCGACTTTTCGGTTATCTTTCATTCTGATGGTAAACATTCCACTTCATTTGATGCCCACAGCCTTTGACACCTGATTGTATGGTGTGCTATCAGTTAACAACACTCCAATCTTGTCAAGAGACGTTTTTTTTGAGTCACAATCCGTTTATAAAAGTCAATGTCGGGAAAAAAAGTAATTGAGTTGAGCCATTCTTTGTAGTGATGGTAGTGCAGAGAAGCTCCAGGTGCAAGAAATGAAGGCAGATGATAGTTATTGAGGCTATTGCTTCAGTTTGAATGTATGGATATTATTTGTGCTTGATGGTAGAAAATTTTGTTACTAATACCAATGAAACTCCGCTTGATGAAATAATTAGTTCAAGGCCAGAAAAAACAATGCAGACAAAATTTAGATTTTTTAAAATTATTTTTTAAGCTAGCTTTACAGGGAGGCCAAGCCCCTGGCACATTTTATATATCATAAAGGAGTGGACCACCGGCATAGTTTCAACTGTAGGTGCAGCTAGCTTAACCGGTAGTCCCAATCCTAAGCACATCTTAAAAATCATTACAGATTGCACAGTTGGAATGATTTTGCTCCTTTGTGGTTTTAAGAGATTCACGTCTTGTTCGATGAATCTAATTTCGTTGAGTTCTGGTATGATACAGAGCGAGCAAGACATCAAGAATTTATAAATAAATATCAAAATGGCAAGAGTAGTCGCAGCAATAGCTACAGTTGTTAACAAATCCATTTCGAAGTTTTTAAAGATCAGCAAAAAACGCAGACTAAACAAACAACTTGAGTTGAAAAATCAGAAATAAATTTCAACAGAAAAGTCTAATCGATAACTTCATTGTTTATTCTGATTCCAATTTTTTATATTGTTTCATATTGTTAGCTTTTTATTCATGATATGTATTGTTAAGTTATATGATGTTATGATATGTTACTTATTTTCATTTTTTTAAAGAATATTTGTTACAATTTAACAATGATGAGCCTGTTGGGTGTGAGAGACAGTGTCTGAAATATAAAGGGCATTCATATTTTGTATTTTATACATTAATTTTCGAAGTTACATCTTTTTAAAGAGAGAAATCTGTAAAATGATTTACCAACTTAAGCATTAAAAAGGTTTTTATGAAATTAATTGCGAACAACACGATGTAGAAACTGGAAATGTTTTCTTAGTATCCAAAACTGTTTATTCTTCTAATTTTTTACAACTTTTATAACCTTTTTAATGATAATATAGATGTTGAATATGTTTTTGTTACCTATTTTCTACTTATAAAGTACTAGCCGCCTTTCGCGACCAGCTGGCACGTCCTGAGTAATGTATTCTAAAACTTTCAATTAAATACTTACGTACCTTGCTACCTTTATAATTTATCAGCCAAATATATTTAAATTTCAAACTACTATAGTCGCGTAACTCGTATTATTATAGAAGCCTTACAATGATTTGTTCATTGTACTATATATCTCTCTGATTTGCAATCAGCTGTTATGGAATTATGTGGAAAATATCGCATCTAATACTTATCCCATTACATTACGCTGCCATTTCAACATGTGCTGAACATCACATTTTCCTCGGGTTAATTTGCAATAAGAGTTAATTTAATCCTTCCATTTGAGTTTTTGTCAAAGTGACGGAAAAGCACTGGTACACTCTCAACGTGCAGGTTAAATTCTACTTTCATTTTGTGAGAAACTTATTGTTGAGAAATACAGTTACAGAATTTTTTTAAAAAAATGTATTAAAAATAGAAACTTAATTCATAGGTTAAAACATTGTTATCAATGGAAAAAAGATAATTTTTAAAAGGATTTAAAAAAACCTTTTTGTGCTATAATATTTTCTGAAATTATTACAGAAAAATTCCAAATGTTAGCTTAATTTTTAAATAAGTAAAGTTTCAAAAAAATTCATATCAAGGTATACTTTTTCATCCTCCAAAGCAAATATGTAAATACCAAGTGTGGTAGCATTAGATCATATGGTCTGGTTTAAAGTGTCCTAACACACACCAGACCATAAATCAACTTTATTTAAGACAAACATGGTTTAATATATATATTTTTTCAATTCAAAGTCCAATGGTTAATTTGTAAAGTTTTAATAATATAAATGCATTTATAAAAAGGGGCTAAATGAAGTAAATAATTACATAGCATGTAACATGAGTCTATGAATGCTTTAAAAAATGAAGAATGTTTTGCTTTTAAATAAAAAGAGATAAATTTCAATCAACTCAGTCTCTAAAATTGACTGATTTATGAGTATTTGAAGATCATTATTCAATAAAAACGGGTAATTTTAAACCACTTCATCGATCATTCAAAAGATGATACCTCAATTAACGTCCAGGATTTCTCAAGACCGACTGGCCTAAGAATGAAAATGTCGAATGTTCCAAACATTTCTATTCAAAACTTAGTAAGTCGATCAAATTTGATATCAAAAGATAGAAATCTTTATTTGTTTATTTATTTAAAAGTTGAAGTGTTAACAATATTTCGTAGAATATGATTCCTTATAACTAAAAGATGCATAAAATGTAGACTCAGTGATTTTTTAATTATGTTTATAGACCAAAATAAAAGGAAATATTATTATTCGCATCATTTAAATCTTTTAGAAAGTAAAAGCAAAAATAAAACCTGAATTTAATTAATTTTTGTTGAATAATTCTTGGAATATTACAATAATTAATTGTAATTTTAATAACTCAGTAATACACATAATGATACTCTTTTAAATCTAAAAATAATGATAATCTAAAAAAAATGTTTGGTTTCGGTAAAATATGATTCCTTATAACTGAAACATGTATAAAATTTAGAATTAATAATTTTTTTAACTATGTTTATAGACAAAAATAAAATAAAACATTATTATTCGCAGCACTTATATCTTTTTGAAAGAAAAACGGAATTTTATGCTGAATCTAAGTAATTTTGGTTGAATAATTCTTGAAATATTACATAAATTATTGTAATTATTCAGCAGTATATATAACGATTCCCTTTTATTTATATTTAAAAAAACTGCTTGGTTTCGGTAAAAAAAAGTTGTTTATATTAATTTGCAGTTTAATCTTTTCCTCTTTAATTTAAAGTTGAAATTTGCGAGAGCTGACAAATACTTAGAGAGACATATAGCACATTACGGACTTAAGGCCTTTATAATTGCAGGCCTATAACTTCAAGGCCTTTATAACTGAGTGAATTATATGACTATCAAAATTTGAATCTGGAAAATATTTTGTTGATGTAGCTATTAAAAGACAAGTTACATAAATTATTTAATTGGCGATGACCGTAACTTAAAGTATTTAATTGAAAATGACGTTACATAAAATATTTAAGTGATAATTTTAAACAGCAGTATAATTGGCGCACCAGCTGGTCGCCAAAGGCGGCTAGTATAGAAATATTCTAATGGATGTTGTTCAGTACTTTGCTACCAACGCGCCAAGTTGGCGGACTCCAATTCTAGGGTTGCTCCTTTTTTGTAACTGCTCGGGTCATGACCCGGAAGAACGAGATTTGAACTTGGATGCGATGCTTACCGTTGGGTAGCAGGGTGACTCCATGCCCCTTCTCGAAGCAATAAACTGCATAGTATAGAAGCATCGTTTTATCATTTTAGTTACACCGCAATTCCTTTGTTTATTTCAATTAGTTACACCGCAAATTCATAGTTCATTTCTTATCATCAAGTGTAGAGCCACCATCGGCATATGTAAAAACTAAAATAACACTTTTTTTTTTTTTAATTAGTGGGTATAGCTGTCATTTGTATTTATGAATGGAATAAATATTTGACTTAACACCAAATGACACCTAGAGTTCGTGTAGCCTTTTTCCAGCTAGGTTTAGATATAGGTGGACTTTATTTTTAAAAATATAAATTTCAATCAGATGGAAATAAACATACTAGTGACAAAATACAAATACATATAACATGAAAAGAAAATGGTAAAAACAAAACTGACTCTGGAATGCCAGAAGACTTGATAATTTGCTGTTCGAGTGAAAAAAACAATGCATTTATGGAAAAAAGCGGGCACAAGACGAATTTTAAGGATATGCTATGAATAAAATGATTGGAGTATTAAAATATTGTACAGAAAAATTAGCAAGCTTAATCAAATAATTTTCTGTGATCTATCAAGAATTTAACCATATTTATGGTTAAGGATTCTTCGGTACCAGCCTTTCTAGCGAAGATAAAAATTTATGAGGTACCACGATCGAGTTAAAGGACAGGAAGCTTGCAAAGTGGATGGGTCGTTGACTTCTCCACAAGAGTAAAAATAATCCTCTTACAAATGGAAACGGTGAAGGAAAAAAAAAGGAGATGGGGCATGTTCTGTGATAAACAGGATTTCTTCACGAGCCTAGGAGGGTGGTGGAGGAAAATTGTAAAGCTCTCAAATTCTAAATGTGTAAACTCTACTTTATGACCACTTTCTGCAAAGGTTCTTTATGTATTGTAACTCATCGTGTCTGTGACACAGATGTGTAGAGCCTGCATTGTTTTCCCATTGCGGACCACGAACATTCCTGAGGTCAACTGTAGACCAGTGAAGTTTTTGCTGAACGACGATTAGAGAATCGGCAGCTCAAATGCTCCAATGTTGTAGAGAGTAGGAGTTTTTTGGGGGAAGAGTTCGAGAGGAGAGATCGGTGAAAGCTCAGCGTTCGAGAGAAGATTCCACCCGAGGAATTCGGTGGATTCCTCGAGCTGACCCCGATACCAGCGTGAGACTTTGACGGCCGGTTAGCTTTTCTCGTGAGTTTCTCCGAAATATTTCGAGGAACTATTCTTGTGGTGTTCCACATGGAACTTTTCATTTAATCTTGTTGATAAATAGTATTTTTTTTCTGTAAATTAAAGCTGTAAATAAAGTAATTTGATTAAAACGTTACCCTTTATTTGATTGGACCAGATCGAGACGTTACATTATACATTACTACCCTTAAAATAGTTTAATTTCAATATATTATGGCCAATAGCATAATAAAACTGGGCAAGCCTGCCAAGGTCGTGGGTAAAACGGTGTCAAATAACAAAGGCACCGCTTTCTATTCATTAAAAAAAAAACTGCAAATGAAAAAATTCAGTTCCGGTCGAAAAATCAAATTTATGTTTTTACTATATTTTTTATATTCTTTCATCTTGTAATTTAATTTTATCTTATCATTATTACTTATAAATACTTTAAAAAAATTTCATCATGTAGATGGATATTCCAGCAATGATATTGTTACGGATTTTTTATCCGTCACGTTCGTTTACTTGTAATGGGGTATATGGTGTAGGAGATAAACAACAACGAACAGTCCTTCAGTAGAAAAGCACAACTGCAACATTTATTTACAAGAAGACAGGACAGCACAAAGGCGACAGCTATATCAGCCGAGACAAATATACGGGACAGCACAGTACAGCAGTAGAGAGTAGCACACGCGTAAAAATTCAGTAGTAATAACGTCCACAATACACATAGAGGTCAGATAGAAAGGATCCTCAGAGCTGTGCTTTACCGTCTCTCCAGAAGACTGAAACTTCCACTGTCTCTTTGTAGATATTCGCGGCAGCTAGGATCGAACTTGCGATCTTCGGGTTCGTAGGAAAAAAGTGACCACAAGACTAAAAGTGATCACACAGTCTTACGGATATTATCTGGCTTATAAACCTCCACTGCTTCGACGGAAACCTTGTCGGGCACCCGTCCTCGGAGAACTATCCCCTTAATAACTGTGACCGATAAAGCCCTGCCCTTTCATAAGACCCCATGAGCTAGTATATTTCATAGGAGAAATGGGTTACTTTTGCATGAAGGTTTTAGGTGAAGCTATGACTGTGTTGACTGAGGGAAGGTGGGTAATCAAGAATCGTTATGGTATTAGTAATTACTGATGGAGTGGATGGGTATGTTGCTGAAAGTAAACAGGGTAATGAGGTCAATTCATGTGACGTAAAAGTCACGTGTCATGTACTTATGCACATGGCATTTAAACCTTTATCCACAACGCTTTAGTGGGTGAGTCTGTCATTAACGTTCTCCACCAAGTAGGATGCGGATTTTTTGTTTACATTTGAAGCTATAACTTTGAGTAATTTTCTTTCTTCTTATTATATGTTAAAAGTGAAATACTGATGTGATTTTGGATATTTTAATTTAAAATTCAAGAGTAATTGTCGCGTAAAATGTTTTTTGTTTGTTTTCAACGATCCTGAATTCCTTTGCTGGCATTGGTATAAAATGTTGTAAGCCTTCTTTGAAGTCCGTTATATGCTAGGATCATTTTTAAGGATTTATTAAATGTGTGTCCATTTACTAATTATAGGAAAAAACAACTAAAAAAAAATCTTATTCAAGTAATTTTTATACTCCGACAGCATATCTGACGAGCAACTTTTTATTAAAAGCTATCCGATGACTGTATTAGAACCGAATGATGTTGTGATGAGATAAAGGTTTCCAAACTGAACAAGAAATACCCAAAATATGATGCATATGGTTTTTAGTTGATGGCATTAAAATGCATCATGAGGTTTTACTTTTTTATTAAGAATCTTAAAGTTTTCTTTATCTTTTAGTAATTCAAATTATTCAATTATTGCAGTGTAATCATGATTAATAATAAAAGAGTAATTCTGTTTATTGTCATTAGTGTTTTTTTCGATAATTATCATTTTTGTTTCTTGTTTTTAAACTTAAATTGATTGTTATAATGTCATGCTATATCACTGTGGACCTCAGTGATTTCGGTTTTAAGAAATACTGATATTTTCATTTAAAATCAATTTCTATATCAACATTTGTTACATAATTTTTATTTCCAATTTCATTGCTACATGTATGTTTCACTCTTTTTTTCTCCCTGTTTCTTTAATATATCAATTTTGAATCATAAAATTTTGTAAAAACATAAAAGTGTTTCTTCCAACTCCTCTTTATATCCTATTTAATTTCTATATGTATATATATTTATCATGACCTTACTCGTGTTTATTTAATTTATTGTATTGTATGTTTTTGCTTTATTTTATGATATTCATTCAGTGTAGCTTTAGCATTTTAAAATGCCTTTCAGAAACGTTCTGCTTTAAAAGCATATTGGTCCACATTATGTTTTTATTGGTGATAAAAAACTGTTTGGTATCCAGAATGTTTCTGTTGAATAAAATTGAAACTCATCATTTACTTTGACATCCTTGTCATGCTACGTTTATATTATTTCTAAATGTCTATAATAATAAATAATTTTTAAATTATTTTAAATAGGTGATTGATTATATTGAAAAAACCATTTGATCATATTTTTTCGAATAAGTATTCATATGTATTTTATTTATATTTTTTGTAAAGTGTAAATAAAAATTATGATGTAAATATTACTTATTTTGCTTGCTTGTTTTTGAATGATTTCTACAAATTAAAATGAAATAACTGATTCATAAGTTGCATGGATTTAAAAAAATTTATCTGTATCTTTTATATTGCATAATTATTATAATATGTACATATTAATTAATTTGCTTGCTTGTTTGTTAATGATTCCAACAAATAAAATGAAATAACTCATTCTTGCATTTAAAACTGGTATCGATATCTTTTATGTCAATATATACAAACTTGAGTTTCATGTTCTTTCCACTGAGCAAATTGAAAACTTCAAAGCCTCAATATTAATAAAAATAATCATATAAGATAAAAATGTAATAATTTTATTAGTAAGCTTAAAAATGTTAACTTATTTGAAAGTATTAACACATTAAAGGCGGGGGATCTTGACGAAAGTATGCTAGGTAACGTGGATCAAATCGTAGTACTACGTCTCCCGCCTTTAATGAGTTAATTATTTAAAAGAAACTATATTCATAAAATTGAACATTCAATAGCATGTAAATAACATATATGAAAGAAAATATGATTTTTTCAAAAACACTGCCATTGCCATTTGATAAAATGTATCCTTTGAGCCCCCCCCCCCCCCCCC
>JAPMOQ010066461.1:0-28489 GCA_026543055.1 Argiope trifasciata
ACGAAATTGGGACACATAAATTACTTTGCAATATAAAATATTTCCATGTTATCTCAAACAACAGTTAGTCACGTACCTCTATCATCAAAAATATACACTGAAGTAACAAAAGTCATGAGATAGCAATATGCAAATATACAGATGGCAGTAGTATCGCAGCGAAAAAGTATAAATGCGCAGTTCTTTTTCCAGAGCTTTCATTTGTGTTCAAGTTATTCATGTGAACAGGTGTTTCGTGATTTATGGCGGCACGACGAGAATTAACAGACTTTGAACGTGGAATTTTGGTTGGAGCTAGAGGCATGGGTCATTCCCTTGCGGATATCGTTATTGAATTCAACATTCCAAGATCCACAGTATCAAGAGTGTGCCGAGAGTAGGAAATTTCAGGCATCACAACACATCATGGACAGCGCATTGGGCGACCACCTGCACTTAACGACCGAGACCAACAACGTCTGTGTAGAATGGTCAATGTTAATAGACATGCAACACTTCGTCAAATAACTGCAGGAATCAATGTGGGATGTACGAGGGACTTGTCCGATAGGACTGTGCTGCGAATTTTGTCTTCCTTGGGGTATGACAGCAGAAGACCGACTCGAGTGCCTTTACTGACAGCACGACATCGCCTGCAGCGACTCTCCTGGGCTCGTGAGCATATCGACTGGTCCCTAGACCAGTGGAAAACCGTGGCATGGTCAGATGAGTCATGATTTCAGTTGTTACGAACTGATGGTAGAGTTCGAGTGTGGCGCAGAACCCACGAAGCCATGGACCCAAACTGTCAGCAAGACACTGTTCAAGCTGGTGGGGGCTGCATAATGGTGTGGGCTGTTTTTTCATGGCATGGACTCGGTCCTCTGGTGCAACTGAACCGATCATTGACTGGAAATGTTTATGTTCAGCTGCTTGCAGATCACTTTCAGCCATTCATGGACTTCACGTACCCACACAACGATGGGATTTTTATGGATGGCAATGCGCCATGTCACCGGGCCAGAACTGTTCGCGATTGGTTTGAAGAACATTCCGGACAATTCCAGCGCATGATCTGGCCACCTAGATCGCCCGATATGAATCCCATAGAGCATTTATGGGAGAACATCGAAAGGTTCGTTCGTGCCTAAACTCCTGCACCATCCACACTTTCACAATTATGGACGTCTATACAGACAGTTGGCTCAATATTCCTGCAGAGGACTTCCAACGACTTGTGGACTTCATGACACGTCGAGTTGTTGCACTTCGCCGGGCAAAAGGAGGACCGACACGATATTAACAGTCATCCTATGACTTTTGTCACTTCAGTGTATATATATATCACACCAATACTTATCTGTTTGTTAGCCTGTCATATCTGTTAACTGCCATGAAGACAGAGTATAACTAATACTATTTCTGGACACATGCCCTTGATTTGAATGTAGCTCTCAAGTTTATTCACTTCTTCGAAGAAAAAACTGTACAGATCAAAGAGAAAAATATTTTCCACCTATCTCAACATTACAAATCTTATTTCATTTTTACACTGCAGATATTTTAAAACCTCGCATTTCGTTTTAAGACCAACAATTTTTAGAACGAATATAACACTTTAACGAAGAGTGAAGTGTAAACACATTTTAAGACATTTAAATTCAAAAGCATAACCTTGGGTTTAATGTGTATCTTTAATAATATAAGTACGCTAAATTCATACATATTATACCGTTCTTAGCTGCCAAATAGGGACAGTAACTTAAAATATAATTAAAAATTAAAGGATGTTTGTCACAAAATCCAGACAAAAATTGTACAATATACAATAATAAATTATAAATTTCCGGTACTTTAAGAAGGGTTAATCCAAAATTGAAAAATATATTCTCCGAAAATTTCAGTTTTTCCAAGTTTAGCAATAGTGATGGAAATTTTAAGTAACCGTAAAAGCAAGCGATATCAATGATAATGTTAAGAAATCTTTAAAGTTTACATGGGATGGGAGCTATAATTATACTGTTTTCAATTTTAGAAGAACCCTTTTTTATGTCACAGAAAGTTTAACATTTTAATTGCAAATATGCCTTCTAATTTGGTAGGCAACTGGTTGAAACCTTTCTCATGTTTTAATATGATATAACTCCAGATAACACATCATCTTTTAAAATAGTATACACTGAAGTGACAAAAGTCATGGGATGACTGTTAATATCGTGTCGGTCATCCTTTTGCCCTGCGAAGTGCAACAACTGGACGTGTTATGGTGTCCACAAGTCGTTGGAAGTCCTCCGCAGGAATATTGAGCCATGCTGTCCATAATTGTGAAAGTGTGGATGGTGCAGGAGTTTGGGCACGAACGGACCTTTCGATGATGTCCCATAAATGCTCGATGGGATTCATATCGGGCGATCTAGGTGGCCAGATTATGAGCTGGAATTGTCCGGAATATTCTTCAAACCAATCGCGAACAGTTCTGGCCCGGAAGCATGGCGCATTGTCAACCATAAAAATCCCATCGTTGTGTAGGTACGTGAAGTCCATGAATGGCTGCAAGTGATCTGCAAGCAGCTGAACATAACCATTTCCAGTCAATGATCGGTTCAGCTGCACAGAGGACCGAGTCCATGCCATGCAAAAACAGCCCACACCCTTATGCAGCCACCACCAGCTTGAACAGTGCCTTGCTGACAGTTTGGGTCCATGGCTTCGTAGGGTCTGCGCCACACTCGAACTCTACCATCATCTCGTAACAACTGAAATCGTCACTCATCTGACCATGCACGGTTTTCCACTGGTCTAAGGACCAGTCAATATGCTCACGTGCCCAGGAGAGTCGCTGCAGGCGATGTCGTGCTGTCAGTAAAGGCACTCGAGTCGGTCTTCTGCTGTCATAGCCCAAGGAAGACAAATTTCGCCGCACAGTCCTATCGGACACGTCCCTCGTACGTCCCACATTGATTCCTGTAGTTATTTGTCGAAGTGTTGCGTGTCTATTAACATTGACCATTCTACACAGACGTCGGCTGTCTCGGTCGTTAAGTGCAGGTGGTCGCCCACTGCGCTGTCCATGATGGGATGTGATGCCTGAAATTTCATACTCTCAGCACACTCTTGATACTGTGGATCCCGGAATGTTGAATTCACTAACGATATCCGCAATGGAATGACCCATGCGTCTAGCTCCAACTAACATTCCACGTTCAAAGTCTGTTAATTCTCGTCGTGCCGCCATAAATCACGAAACACCTGTTCACATGAATAACTTGAACACAAATGAAAGCTCTGGAAAACGAACTGCGCATTTATACTTTTTCGCTGCGATGCTACTGCCATTTGTATATTTGCATATTGCTATCCCATGACTTTTGTCACTTCAGTGTATAATATTGTAAGATATTATATTATATCATTTAATATCCAACAATATTTTACAATAAAAAGAATATTGTTTAATGTCACACAATATTTTTCTAATATACGTGCGCTACTAGGGACATACAAGTCTCTAGCTTATTTTCTTAAATGTTTTGTTTTTCATAAATTCCTTTATTTGTCCTATAGGGACATTGTAATTTGTCTTCACCTTCCAGCGGGCACGCGTATGTGAGAGATACACTAGAGATGAATTTTTAACCGTAGAACTAACTGGTGGCACTGGGAACGCCTGTCCTTGGCTATTTGCCCCCCTCCCTCTGACCTACTTTCAGTTGTCGTCGTAAGTTGGTGGCGTTAATAGGTCTCTGATATTCGTATTTTAGAGATACGTGCGATCGTTCATGTCATTTTTTTGTCACATCTGATTTTGTATGATTTTACAAATAAATCCATGTTTTTTTAGACTGGCCACAGTTGGCAAATGAACTTACGAAGGAAAATGTTGAAAAAGCTCCCACATCTCAACAAAGTGAATTAAAATGATAGGTGCTAAAAAGAAAAGCTGAACTAGGTATTGAAGAAGTGGAAGTTTATATTGTTTTAAGTTAGGAAGTTAAGGAAGTTTATTTCTATGTTTATATTGTTTCTTCATCCTTCTACACAAAAAATGCTTAAAGGGATTGTAGTTATGAATCCTAAGCTATTTACAATACAATTTTAAAAGTTACGCTTTTGAAAATTTACAATTTAATCTAGCGTAAATCGGAAATACGCGCGACCTTTCATGTCGGTATGACGGCCGCGCCTGCAGGAAGATTAACAAATTCAGCATTGTCATTGTATTTTGAGTATGCTGTACTACTTCCTTGATGTACATATATAAATGAAAAGTTATTACCAATGATAAAACTCTTGGTTCATTTCTATGCCCATATTATTTAATACACAGGCTGAAATTTTAATGTAAATACCTCTATTAGCTTTTGAGATATCATGTTTATGGTGGAAAACATTTAAGAAAATTAAACTTTTGAGAAAATTGAAGTTAAAGGCGAATTTTAGCTGAAAAATATCTGACATTGGATGACAGGATAAGTCCTTCCTTTTCCTAGAAAAGTTAAATTGTTTTGGAAATAGCCTCTTTTTGTCTAAACTAGAAAAAATATCAATAGAACAAATCCTTAATGTAACCTATAACCAGTATTTTTACCGTGGTTGGATACCTTAAAGCTAATTATAATAAATTTTAAAAAAAGGATTTAAAAAATTAATTTCAATTTACAATTCCAAATAAAAGTCGGGCTTTTATGAACAAAGATAACAGCTGCTTTATGGAAGGCATAATAAGATTTCATTTTCTTCCTGCATTTTTCTACATTTCTCTCATATTTACAGAACTCGAAACTATTCGCCATTTTTTTAAATCTTGCATTCGCAACCAGGTTTTTTATTCTTTTCTCATAACAATAAAACGCTACTGAATTTTCAAACATGGCTGCAGGCAACGCGAAGTTCCTTCCTTTCGGATACTTTAATCCAATTTTCTTTTCGGAATTTTCTAGAATACTTTTACCTCCCCTATACATCAACACCTCCGCAAAAAGCCACAGGAAAATCTATTGGAATGAAAATGCAATTTTTCAACACGGAGTTTCGGAGTTAAAAAAATATAAAAAAGCTTTTTAAAAAAAGAACCAAAAAATAGCAGACGGTTTAAACTTTACAAATATCGTTTGATGTATTCCTTTGCTCTTTCCCCTGATACATCTTGTCAAACGATATTGCCCATCACTAGTGCCAATAGAAAGTTGCGGGTAATACCAAAATTATTCATTGTTCAAATTTAGTTTTTTTTTCGCATAATAAATAGACTTATTTGAAAAATGATCGCCTGACAAAAGGGTGAAGAAAAATGTGGATTGTTTTTCATTTCGTGCTCAATTTTTTCTGCACTATCAAGGGAAAATGGCATTTGTTATAAACTAAATTTCTCAAAGACACACCTAAAACCCACTCATAAATTTCAAAAAAAGGGTGAAAAAAGGGCTTACTTTTCTGAAATAGACTCTTTTAATCTGTATTTGTGGGAACTGATAACTAATTCAATGCTCTGTCAGAACACGTTTGACATTACTCGTTAGTAAAGTCAAATGGAAGCTTTAATAAAATGTTAGGAGCAAAATGCCAGCGTCTTGGCATAGGGATAGCGTGTCTTCCCCGTGATCTGATCGTCTTGGGTTCGGGTCCCGGTTCAGGCATGGTTATTCTTCATCTGTTCTCTCAGCGAGAAGTGTGAACGTGCCTTTACTGCTACACACTACTCGCACATTCACACAAGTCTGCACATTTCAAATTTTTATGTGAGAACATTATTTTTTAAGTCACATGATATCTATGAGACAGGTAAGAAATATCATATTCGCACATGATTAATATTGTTTAATCACGAATATTTAGAAAAGTCAGTGTTTTTAACCATCTCAAAATCAATAGAGCTATATATTTTTTTTCTTCTAGAGGCCCAATTTTTCTTCGTGAAAAGCTAGTTTGCACTAGTTTCGAATACTCACGTGACTATTGCATTGCGCAAGCCTTGAAAAAGCGTGCCATGCCCAAATCGCTTGATCGCCAAATCTCTTTCGTCAACTAGAAAAACTTAAAATTTAATATACATATATGTAACTTTTGACACCACCTTTGCTGTTGCGCGTTGAATCTCATTTTCTTCTTTGTGCATTTTGGGGCTACAAAATCCTAAAACCGAAGCAACAACATACTCTGACACGATAAAAACGATTAAGTAGATTGAAAAAAATCAGATATATTTACAGTTGCAGAATCAAACTCTGAATCTATTTATCAGCAACGTCGGTGTCGTGGCTTAGGGGTAGCGTTTCTTCCTAGTGTTCTGAGAGTCCCAAGTTCAAGTTCGCGATTGGGCATGGTTGCTGTTCGATCTGTGAGTAATACGAATGTGCCCCTCCTGTAAAAAGGGATTGTGCAAGTGAATGCGAAACATGAAGTAGCTAAGTCATATTTTTGGCCCTAGTTGGCTCTACTGAAAAAAACAAAGGAAGCTAAGATAGGCTTAATATCACTGACAACGATCAGCCAGTTTGTAATGTGCCATGGGTAGCAACAATGAGCAAAATTCTTTTGTGTGAATGAGTAATTTTGTATTACTCTCATCATAAAGCATCTTTTATTAATATTTTCTGTAGGAGATTCATATATATTATCTGAAATAAATTTTCACTACATAAGACAGATAACCCTTACCGTCCTACCTGGTTATCCAGGCGTTCCAAATTCGAGTCATGGTTCGGGTATGGTTGTTCTTTGTAATGTGTTCTGTTTCTGAGTGCGTGAAATAACTGACCTGTAAAAAGGAATTGTGCAAGCGAATGTGTGTGGCATCTTCATATGAGCTGGAAGTTAAACTTCTGATCTCTAATGATCAGGGGCCTCTATCTTTAGAAGCTGTTGCACAAACTTAGCTTATATCAATTAAATCTTGGGTATTTTATGGCAAGTGCTATTAGTAACAACAGCAACAAACCGTGGATCGTTGAGACAAATTTAAGAATTTTATACAAATACTTATCTTGACTTTTTTTGTATATTATGATTTCAAAAGCGTATATTTTTTTTCATAAATTATATATTTTAAAACTTGTATGTATAATTACTGTTTATAATTTTATTTGCTTGTAATTTCATGTTTTAAATTTATTACAAGAAAATTAATAAAATATTTTTTATTTCTTTTCAGGTAAGACTGGAATGCAGTATAGTGTTTTTCATTTTTCCAGAGATACCAATGGTATGAGAATAATTATCCAACATAATTGATGTTTGTGCATAATTTATGTGTTCTGTAATTGTATCGAATTATAAATTTCCGTTCCATAAACAAAAAGTGTAATATTATCAGAAATAGCAACTCTTTTCTGATTTTAAATAAATAATCACGATGTCATTTGGTTTAAGGGATAATACATTTAATATTTTCAGCTATTTAATCAATTCGTGTCGTCTTTCTTGCTTATGTTGAAAAACAATTTGAAGCATTTTTATAAGGATTTTTTTTTCAAGAGCTTCATTATTTGTTTCATTTAAATGAATCAAAACATAAATTTGGGACAAAAAATATTTGTTTGAAAATACAGTATCTAAATCAGTGATGGGGAAACTACGAACCGCGGGCTAAGTCCGGGCCCGCGGAAAGGTTTAATCCGGCCCGTTTA
Source organism: Argiope trifasciata (assembly GCA_026543055.1). Lineage (NCBI taxonomy): Eukaryota > Metazoa > Arthropoda > Arachnida > Araneae > Araneidae > Argiope > Argiope trifasciata. Next base: position 7,605 of record JAPMOQ010066461.1, read on the forward strand.
AGAGTGCCGTCATGAGAATGTTTGAACCCATTCTTACTTCGTAATGTGACGACCCGCATAAAAATCGTTTCTCATTTTCCAAGAATTCAATCTTTAAAATTCACTATATCAAACAATAAGATTAAAAAATACGAAATTAATTTGAGAAAACTATCTTCAGAATTTGAAAGGAGATTTTAGGACTTTAGAAAAATGGAACCAGAGTTTAGTATTTTTGCGACCCCATTCAATGTTAATTACGAAGAAGTTGATGCAAAATTTCAACTTGAGTTAATAGAACTGAACTGTAATACTCTCCTGAAACAAACTTTCCATACAGTACCATTACTAGAATTTTATAAAAATTTAAGTCCAGATAATTTCCCAAATCTAATTACTCTTGCAATGAAGATGATGACAATGTTCGGCTCATCTTATATATGCGAAAAAATCTTTTCAACAATGAAGCTTAGGAAAACTTTTTTAAGAAACAGAATTACAGAAGAGCACCTTTCATCAGTTTTAAGAATTTCTGCTTCGCAAATGGAACCGTACTGTGATGAAATTTTGATAAAACAGTCTCAATTTCATTTTTCTCATGCACCATCAACCAGTAATGACACCAGAAAATAAAGTGATAATACTTCACATCAAGAACTACACTAAATTCATTTTATATTTTGTGCTTATAATTTTCTTACCTTTTGCTTTTTTACTATTTAAATAAGTGTATGTAATAATATATGTATATGTTTATAGAACACATAAATTTTTTAACGATTAAGCATTATTCTTTGGCCCGCTACGATCATCTAGTTATTACAAATGGCCCGTCTTAAAAAAAGTTTCCCCACCACTGATCTAAATTAACGAATGGAATGAAATAATATTTCATGCAGATAAAACAAAAGGTAGAGAAAGGTGAATTTCCCCCCAAGAAAACAGTGGTAAAATCGCTGATATAAGAAAAATTGTTGAGGTTGGAAACGATAATTAATAAATAATTACAATGGCATCAATTCCAACAAATTATTTGAAATTTTGTTAGTATTTAAACAATAACATATACATGCATAAAAATGAATGATATTCATATAAATAAAAATGAGTGTGTGTTTGTATGTCTCTTATGCCATCCTAACCCGTTCATAAGATTGTGATGAAACTTGCTCAGCTTATTGATTATGCCTACGGGATGGTTAGAGAAATAGTATAGTTATTTAAAATTTAAAAACAAAATAGAGTCTCAACCTCATCTATTTAGGAAAGATTCGTCTCCAAATAACTCGCTGAGGAGACAATAGATTCTGTAGAAATGGAAATTCCAAGTCAAAGGTTAATATTTTGTAGCTATAGTACTCAAATATCATGCAAGTCCTTCTCAGAGGTAACAACTTTATTTCGGATTATGCGAGAAAGTTTTGGGGGTTCTTAACTCAGGAGGTTTTTAATTTTTAATTAAATTTTTACATTTTTCGCAGTAACAACCAAAAATACTGTAGTACAAATAATTTTGCACCATCTTCATTTTCAAAAATTATATTTTCAACTATATAAACTATTTTTTGGTATAAATATATTTTCTATATTTAGTTAATATTAATCACATTTTCTAAAATTATATTTGAGTATCCTGTACGAGCATCAAATAAGTCACGATATACACTAAATAATTACTTTCATTAGTTTTCAGAAGGAGCACCAAGTATTACAATTCTAAAAGAATACACATATCTAATATATAAAAATGCATATTTGTTCGTATTCTATATACTGTCGTACCCTTCATCCCATTTCGATTGAACACTACCAAATTATTGATTGATTTCACTTCATATTATTTTTCTTCGACAGCAGCAACGCGCCGGGTACTAGCTAGGATGATATAAAATTAACACAAAATAATATTTTATTAATTTTATGATTTCTGATGTAGAATTCAGATACCTCAAATGGATAAAAGAAAATCCCCTACATCTATAAATTCAAAAATGGCAAAAAAAAAGTTCTTAAGATAAATTCATATACAAATAAAGCGATCCGCTTAGCTTATGGTTACTAAGAAAATGCCCGTAATGATATGTTGAGAATCCCAGAAATACCCCCCTCCGAAGAGCGTATCTAACTCGCCATAGATATTCAGTCAATGAAAGGGTGAGGAAACTTCACAGTAGTATTCAGGCAGTTTGGGTGCTAGCTGTATTTCATTGAATAGGCGTTTAGGGCTTTTCAGTATCCAATGAGCTAATCAACACTAGGATTACCTGGGACACGTACAATGTTTTCTCTGTGTGCAGGACATTATATGTCCTGGCCTAAGTAATGTAGTTGTATAGAGAAATTCTACACTGTTGCTTGTAAAATGTAGCATTTGGCATTTGTAACACCTTCTGTTACAGCTCTTCATTCTCTATGGGGCCACGGTAGCCTCGTGGTAAGGTCTCGGCTTCGGAACGGGTGGGTTTCAGGTTCGAGACTCGATTCCACCGAAGTACCGTCGTATGAGGGGGTATAATGCGCGTTCAATCTGTCTGGCCAAACGTCTTCCAGCTGGTGTAGAAAGGGGGGTGTCCGCTCAGATGTCGTCCTCATCATCTGACCATGGTTAAAAATGACAATGTCTGTTCCAAAATAACACTAGTGTTGCTTCAAAACGGAACTTTAAAATAAGTGAACTAAACTAAACCATGTAGTATTTTTCTCATTCAAACAGATATCTGTAGAAAAGAAAATTTGATTTGTCTAGGTTATGAATACCAAACAAAAGGTTTCGACCTTTAATTCAAAATATTATAACAAGAAAAAGCTGCTGGCTTGGTTCGTATGACTTTATTTTATTTTAACTCTTGACCGTGGTTCAAAATGACGAGATTCGTCCCAAAATAGCCCAAGTGCTTCTTTGCAACGGGGCGTTAAAATAACTAAACTAAACTTCACCCTCTACTCACTTTAATCTTCAATATTCCATTTTTAAATATTTTATTCCTGCAGCAATTGCATAATAATAAGTTTTCAAGTAATTAACTGTTCTAAATTTCTTATAACAATAACACTTTTATACTCCTTACAGTAAAAAAAATTATGGGGACAATGGCATTAGAAATAAACAAAAATAGATTGAAGTATGAAATTTACATTTTGTTTTTTTTAAATAAAAATAAATATTTATACTCAATTGAAACATCAGTATAAAATATGTTGCTTATAAAACTTGAAAGGGCTACAGAAGAATACATTTTAATGACTAGTTTTAGAACTATGTTTTGATTAGATTTAAATGTCTTTAACCCCTTCCTTCTCGCTCCTGTGAAAATGACGGGGAGAAATTTCTACCTCTATTTCTCGCGCCCGCTGGCGTATTCAAAAGTAATGCGCCAAAAATTTTAAAACAATATGTTTCTTATGACCAGAATCATGTTTATTTCTCAATATATACGCCAGATGGCAGCCCTAGACTATTTGTTGTGTTTTTAGATATAGTTCATTTATTTTAAAGTAGATGTCAGCAGAAAGGAAACTTTGTACTATTGTCCTGATTGTGATGCTGGCCTATGCGTCTCAGGCTTTAAAATTTATCGCACAAGAAAAAATGACTAGTACTTATTTACATTATGTGTAAATGCAATAAATTTATGCTTGAATGCTTAAACACATTTTTTACTTTCTCTCTTTGTTGGAAGGCTCAACATTCAGTCGTAATTACCCGAAATGTTGGTTTTTTCGATTTTGGTTTTTTAATTTCTAGCTAAAAATGAAATAAAAAATTAAAACTGAATGCAAATATTGTACATAACTCAGTTTTGTATAATTTTCTTGAATAAAAAATAGGCACTTTTATGACCATTTTCTTCAAAATTATGCGAACTTTAAGGGGTTAACATGTTACAAATGTCTACATTTCTGCACAAATTAGGGGAATTGATAATAAAGATGTCGGCTAAACATTTAAAAAAATGTAGCATCTATGTTTCCATTTGTTAGATAGTTTAAAACCACTTTCAGTTTGGAAAAAACATAAAATTCATACGAAGCTTTATTGCTTGTTAATAAAGATATTTCTAAAAAGGAATTTTGAATTGGAAAAACAGATTCATAAATAACTTTTTTTTTAAAATAAACTTATACATGTTAATGAGATAAAAAAAAAAGTCTCCTGGTATAAACTGAAAATTTAAAAAAATTGTGTATCTTTAATTTTTTTTAAATATATATTACATTTGAATACATATGCATAAATTTTTTAAAGCCTAAACGTCCCTAAAAGTTAATACTATTGTTGAAATACATTTAAAGGAAACTCAAATATTGTGAGATGCATTTAAATATAAATCAAAGTTCATTCAAAGAACTGTTGACTAAATTATTGTTCTACTTCTGTGCAAAGGAAGAAATCTCGTTATTATCATCTGCACACTGGAAATATGCACAATTTGTTTAAATTGTACAAAATTCCTAGCAGTGAAAATATCTCCCCACAGGCGAGTTTAAATAATGCTTCACAGAATGTGTCTCCTTGTATTCTTTGTAATCTCTATCTTAATTTTTGTTTCCTTCTACTCATTAGTTTTAAAGCTGAAATGTCTCTAAAAGGGAGTTATTTTATGACCGCTAAGTGTAATGTCGTGGTTGCAGTTGAATGAATTTCTTAAATGACTAAGCACGATAGAAAACAGTATATTGCTTGACAATCGCTAAGGAGCCGTTACGTTTTTCGGAATAATTAAGTACAGACAACGACTGAAGAAATGAAACTAAGTACACATTTAGAAAGGAGGTTTTAAATTTATTATAGTGCAAAACGAAGAATTGAAAACTTGAACAGTTGCTCCTTGGATTATTTCCAAACAACCCCTGTGATGCCATCAAATCTTATATGAACGATTTGGCCAAATTTGTCTTTTAAACTTTTTTTATTCATAACATCACAGTCGTACAATGCACACAAACATAAAACATTTACAAACCTAAAAACAAGAAGAATCTCATACATTACAGATTTTTAAGTTCACTTTCATAATCATCATTTAAATCCATATGCACACTAACATCAGGCATCGGTACCTTTAACTTAACAGACCACATTCACCCTCGCCGACTAGCGATCCACTCTGCAACCAAATTCCTTGTGACGTCATCATAATGTCAATCACAGTCAATATCGGGGCGTCATCTATCGGCTGTGACGGCAAATACTGGATCAATTCGTTACAGCAGCTATCTGCCGAGGATTTACATTTATGTTCCTTTTTGTCGCGAAAGCTACATAGCGAGCCTCTACAGGTGGGGTTGCCTACCACGACTCTTGGCATGCTTTTGTGAAGTACCCCATTTTTAGCAGCCTTCTTTAATCGCGTGATGACACTCTTTGATACACACATTACAACAGCAACAGCGGCGACATTTTGAAGATTTCTAATTGTCCAGCGCTCGTCCACAATCGCAGGCACTCAAATGATGCCTTATCGACCTTTTGATCTTAATTATTGCAAGAACCAAATAGAAATTCAGAAGAAAAAAAATGCAGAATTTCAGAATTTTATTCTTAGCTGTTTTTGACCAAAATCAAAGGCATGAATTCTCGTATAAATCATGAGTTTGTACGCAATGTATTTTATACAAATAATAAATCCTGGTCTAGCACGCCCTCTGAACTTAAATTTACTTTTATTGGTCAACTGTCTGATAATTAATCTCTTGTTCCTTAGCAATCGTCCCGCAGTGTATTATTGCAATCGGACAGACATAATTGTACTTCTTCTTTATACGCAGAGAAAAAATCGCTGAAAAGTCGACAAGTAATCGTTATTCGAGAAAACTGAAAATTCACCAAAAATGCAAAAATACGTAAAAATTTCACGTTCAAGCACATTTTCACAGCTTCCGCACTTGCGGCGCACTTGGCACCGCACTCACAGGGACAAAATTTGAATTGTAATTCGCTTGGCGACTTAACTCGAGTTTGGCTCTTACTGGCGACATCTTGCACCGGTAAAACGGAAAAGTACACAATTGTTTTACTTGTGCAATCTTTATATTATAGATGAAAAATTTCAAAATGACAAAAATGAACTTTATAGAGGGTTAAAATGTTTTCACAGCATTACACATTGTTTAAATTTATGATGCAGTCAGTGTTTATAATGGAAAATGCGAGGCAATTTTATGAATTTCAAATATATCTTTCAATAAATTTTAATCCAAGAAATCGGGGTGATTTCATCTATTGTTGCAAAGAAAGGAAGCAATGCAAGAGAAACTAAGTACCTATTGGTTAAATTTGCAAACTATATTCATAAAAACGAAAATTAATAATAATACATATAATGTTATTTACTACAAACTGTGTATAATGGGGAATACTACATTTGGTATTAAGTTTTCATAATACCAAAGGATATTAAATCTCGACGGATCATATTTCAAAATATCATGCTCTGCATCAAAATTCCTGAAAGGACTTCACAGACTAGTTTTGAATTCAATAAATACATATTTGCATTCAATAAGCCATCACAAGTACTCGACCGCAAAAATGAAAATGACAGAAATCCCACAAAAAGCACAAACAAGAATTGTTTCATTACAGCTGCAAAACGTATTCCTAAGTCACTGAAAAGCAATCTAGTTCTTGATTAAAGACGCGGGGTCGTCTCAAGTATTCCTGCTCGAACGTCAACATTATTGGAGTTTTGAAGAACTAATTGCAAATTACTTCACGACTCAGCGCAACATTAATTACAGAGATATTTTCTTGAAAGAATGCGTCGCCTTTTTTCTAGTCGACGACGCATTCTTATTGAAGTTGTGAGCTCCTTTTAGAAGTAATTTTGCGCATAAAACGTGGAATTATTTTATTCAGTTTTATGAAGACTTGACACACGATGATTCAGAATAAAAATGTCCTCTAGCATGTACCATTAGTAAACGAAGATTGTTAATTTTGTCTTGTGAATGTGGGAAAATATTAGCTTCTGCGGGGATTAATATTTTAAATTCGGGATAATATTCGCTAGTTCGTGAGCTTAATAAATCATGATTTTTAATTTTATCCTCAAATTAGTTGTCAATGTGAAGAATCCATTCTCCATGAATATATTTGCCATAGTCAGAGCATATTTATCTTTGTCCTTGTTTATAATTTATTACTGTAGTTCTTGTCATTAGCTGCCGAAAGTTTCGACTATAAATTTATTAAAATTATCTTAATTAGTTCGTAAAGTGTCTGCTAACTAGTATTTTGGCACTTACTATGTCTTACTAAAGTTTTGAAATGGGCTTTTTTCTAATTAATAATCCACTCAACGGATTTTTCTAATTATGTTGGAGTTATGAAGCTTATAATCAATGAAATAATTAACGAAGGGTATAGCAAATTATGCATTTTTAATTATAACTATTTTTTTATTTCCAATTTAATTTTATTGTTTAATCTATATGACTATAAAATCCCAAAGTATGTACTAATAAATAAAGAAGAATGTTAAAGTATGTGAGTCTGGATTCTGTAGTCTGGATTTTCACTTAAATCTTCACTTCACCAGTTTTGACACAAATATGTTTTACGAAGCAAGAATGTGCAGATGAAGGATTAAGTGATCTTTTCAACGATATTTGAAAATTTTGATTAATGTGGATTTGAAATTTCTCCGAATTTTTATAAAATCATTTTGCAAAAATATTTTTTAAAAATGGAATTTTTTAAATAAAAAATTATGTTTTAATTATATGAAATCAATTGTATTGACTTTTAAATATGTTGTTAATTTAAAAAATATACTTTTACTTATTTTTAGCAATAATATTTATTTTTAAATGCAAACTTTTCCCATTGTTTCATGAAAATGTAACCTACTGAATATCTATTATTGTTGAATTAATGAAAGCTAACTGATTTTTTTCTTATTTTTTATGGAGATCTTATAAGGAAAAATAAGGAACATTTATATTACCATAAAAATTATACATATTAGAAGAAACTTAATTACACCTATCCCCCGATTTACACTGAAGATAGGTTCCTTAGAAAACCGTGTAAATCGAAATCGTTCTTCGATTTACATGGAGGAGTCTTCATTTTTCAGTCTTCATTTCATGGAGTCTTCATTTTTTTTTATTGTCCTTATTGTGGCTTCATTCATAGAATAAAATTTAGCAACATCTATTACTCTTTCTCCATTATGTAGACGATCTAAAATTTTTATTTTGCTTTCTAAAGATATAACTTTTCTTTTCATTTGTTTTTTTGTAATTCCTTTTGGCATGGTAATACGGATTTACTACAGGAATTCGGATTTACTACAGGAATTTAATTCGATTTCTTGGACAAGACTCGGAGAAAGAACGGCGAGAGACTCACGAGAAACTGTCGGGGCGAGCCTCCGGTTTGCCTATCTGCCCTCGGCTGGCGCGTCTGAAAAGTTGAATGACGCGATGCCTTTTAGCGCACCAAGATTTTGGCGCGGACACAAAACGTTCGTCAACTATCCCGGATCTTCTCGTTCCGGGTCGGTGCAAATTTAAAAACCGTGTAAAAGTGAAATCGTGTAAACCGAGTGCCGTGTAAATCGGGGGATAGGTGTATTTAAGCACTTTTAACGTATTGAATAGCACGGCATTTTTCAGAAATCTGACCTAAAAACACAATTCGATTTTAATTATATATTTTTTAGTTTTTTAATAAATTTTCTGATCATGCAAACCAGCATTAATGTTTTGCTCTTTTCTCAAAGCCATCTATCGATACGAGCACTGATATGCTACGAGTTTATTTGTAGCTCCACAAAAATGGCAAGTAACACACAGAACGAGATAACTCGTAGTTGGCACCCTAGAAAAGAACGCTATCTACGAGTTATCTCGTAATTGGCAGTTATTGTGAATTTCAGAAAAAATTCGTCTGTTTGGCAATTTGAATGTAAGTTAATACTATAAATACAAAATAAAGTGAGCTGGATGAATAAGATTCTATACAATAATTTGACATCTATAGTGTATACACTAGTCAAAATGCGAGTCAAATTTAACAGCAGATTGATTGTCTATCGATCCTTACTATGAGAATCATGTAAACGAATCTAATACTATAATACGAGGAATGGTTGCCAAGTCGAAAATCGCCCCAGAATTAATAAACTCCGGTAAACTTGGGGTCTGGGGTTTTTGGTCACGAGAAATCGATTGGCACCGGTTTTGAAGCGCTACGGTCGAGCAGTTCGGAGTTACAGATAGGATATTTTCAAACTTTATTAGTTCGCCATAATGGCTACTTAAATTTTCAAGCGGTAATGTGCTGCCATCTATAGCCAATATGGCGAACTAATAAAATTTTATGTTTATGCTGTTATAGGTTTATAATATGTTTCTTATGTCTGTATATATGTTTGGTTTTTCTAAATAAATTTGTCAAAAATATTGAACTTCAACACACTTCAATCTTTACCTTTACTTTACCTTTGTATAGAATAGTTCCCTTTCCAAACTCTAACATTGTTTAGAATAGTTTACAATGGTGCACTTTAACCGGTTATCTTTTCACCAATGGTTTCACAAATTTTCTTATGGCAGGTATTGTTTTGATAAATCACAATTGAAAATTTAAATCTTCGAGTTAGCTTCGATACCAGTTTTCTCCGAGAGGAGCTCGGTCACCCGCTGGTTAATTATAAACTTAAGGACTTAAACATTTCAAATTTGGAAACTTTTTGTGACTACAAGTGCAGTTTTAGGTTAAATCTTAAATCCAATAGATTAAGAAAAACGTGTCTGAAGAATAAATTCAGTTTTCAATTACTTTTAACTGTATGTCAGCGAATAATTGTCAATAAAGAAAAGATATTGTCGCAAGAAAGAACATCTATACTTAGTTAGCGTAGCTGAGAGGTAAAGTACAAGTGGGCAAAGCACAAGATCAGGTGTTCGAACCCCAGGCAAACACCATTACATTTAAAGTTGGACTTGAATTTATTATAATTTTTCATTTATTAATATTCTAGAAGATTCTGGGACTTTGTATGAACTTCTTTATGATTCTGGAATATTCTGTAGAGCTATAAATTCTGAGTTACACAAGCAGTGGGATCAGTTCTTCGCCTGCATGCTGAGAATCACTTCTAGCTAATATAGTATTAGTCTGGGACATGCTATTCTTTGCATCTTCGTGACAATATATCGAGTTAAAATGGTAAATTCAGACCAAAATTACAATTTTTTAACAGTTGCACGCCAAAGCTAAAAAAGTGTTCTATAACCTAAGTTCCATAGAAAGTATGCCGGAAGGTTTTACGGAAACCACTTCAGCTTCTTAAATTACGTAAAAGCATGAAAAATAATGTATGTTATTGCTAAAGTAATGAAAAAAGGAAGCAGTATTATTCCTTAAATTTCACATTATATTGTTTATATTATTATACATGATATTATTCCTTTATGTCAATTATATATAATATTATCCCTTTATGTTGAACAATTCTTTCACATTTATAAATCAGTGTAAAAATTTCATTTTTAGTTGCAATATGAATCTAACGATTTAATATTAAAATCTATATAATAGCACATTTACCGATTTCGAGTAGAATAGTTACTGACGTTATGTAGGAGATTTAAGCAAAAAAATTCCCTAATACACCGAAATGCACGAAATTTCAATTTCGATGTCGCATTAAATTGTAAGTATGATTGATAGCGCAACTTTCAAACTTCCTTTAGTGTCCAATAAATGCCCGCCTTATTTAATTCCTCCGGCATTTCACCTGAAATTTGGCAATTATTTTAACAAGTTGCTCGACACAAAGTGAAATTTCATATCGGGATGTTTGGTTGGCCGAAACAGTTATTCACGGAGCCGTAATTTATTATTAAGTTAGAATTCAATTTCGCGTTTCGCCCCGAAACGATATCGAAGAATTATTCCGCCAGAAACTGATAAATGTGTCCTGGCAGATATTTAGAGCTCGCCTCAATTAAATTTGAAAACAATGTCTGGGAATGTGACAAATGGTACACTGCTACATTTATGTGGCAGTAAGATTTAATTCAGATGTACACAACAGGATAATGGAGGTTTATAAATAAAGATTTTAAGTTGAACCTTTCAGTAAAAGTTTCGTTGTGTACTTAGTCCTTACGCTATATAACTTACTGGCTAATCATTAAAGAAATGTGGACAAGTTTTTCAATATTAAATGAAATGCTAATTTGCCTTAAAAGCAAATATCTCTGTCTTATTTTATAAAGTTTCATCCAACTTTATTTATTATATTGGGGTGCTGGATTTAATGTCACTTGGACATACCAAACCAAATGAGCGGAGCTCTTTCGAATGAAGGCAGAGGTATGCGCCTTTCGTTGTGAACGAAAACCATTCAGGTGAAAGGACGTCTTTGCTCGAACACACAACCCTTTTTAGGGGGTGGTCGAACTCATCCATTCTTCCGCAAGTCAGAATTGAGATCCCCATCAGAGACAGACTCATCTCTGATTCAGAACTGGTTATTTGAATGACGTGGATTTTTTTTAGGTTCCGTCCGCACGTTTAGAGTGCAAGTAATAAGTAAACAAAGTTTCATCGCGATCGGATGAGATTCATGGCAGCGCATAAGAGACATACAAACAAATATTCACTTTTAGTTATATTGATTTCACAATAAAAAATTATTAGATATCTGCCTTATAAATCCCTTTGTGCGTCTGTTGTTTTTATTAGTCATCTACTGACCAAATCTTTTGTAGCCTTCCTTTTCTGCTGTGTTTTCAATCACATGTTTTGTTACAAAATTGTCAGAACATTTACAGGGTTTTATTTAATTGGCCCAACAGGACTTCTAATGTGTTTTCTGAAAACATTATTGGTAATTTAATTCAAATTACGGTATCTGACTACGTTAAAAACACTGGTTATCGACCACATTGGCGAATTTCTTAATTCTTATTTGTTGTAGATCAGACTTTCCTCTTTCCATAATAGTTTCTCTTTTCAAGGAAAAGGAAACGCCTGATGTAACATCTAGGGTCGCAGATTTTTCAGCCAATATCTGTCTTTCATTTCAATTTTCTCAGAATTTCAATTTGCTGTAAAGTTTTCCACCGTTAACATTATATCTCAAAAATTAATAGAGGTATTTACATAAACATTTCAGCGTGTGTTTTAAATGACATGGGCAATGAAAGGAAACAAAAGTTTTATTTTTAGTGAAATACTGTTTAATCTATAGGTGTTTTTAGAAAAAATTAAGTTGTAAACTTGCATAAAAAGTGCATGTATACGTATATTTTTACCCATCACTTCTTTGCATCACAAAATGATTCTTAGATTTTAGTTCATTTCTTTCATTATTACATTCTTTAACTTGTGTGCAAAGAAAAATAGGATTGCTGCATTACAATTTTGTGTAGAATGTTAACCGTTTTCGTTAAATTTCATTAAACTTTACAACAGATTTTCCTATTTCTCTAAATATATTATATTTTCAAATATTTTTTTTGTATTTGTAGTACTTTGTATTGTAATTGGCACTGCATCTAAAAACCATAACTTTAAATGGTTTTTAAAAATAGAATTTTTTCCAAAATGTTTCCTTCGAACGTAGTCGGATACCTTAACTGATATTCAGTCAAGTATCGCTTTACTTGCAAAACCCTACTTTTTACTTACTTTTGTTCCCCATGTTTTTCAATTCGCTTCAAGACTATTCTATTCTTCTTCCTTTTTTGACTTTCTGAAAAAAAACAGCCTGTAAAGAAACGTATCTCACTATATTGTAATAAATGAAGATAAAGCTGCCACACCAGCTAAAAGGTATTACGTTGTTTACAGGTTTTGATTTTTTACACGCGGAGAAAAATACGTTGTGCTGACATTCGTATATCAAAGGGAATAACTTTGTTATTTAGAGACGCATGAATATATGGATTTCCTGTAATGTTGTTTGGCTTCTAGATATTTGAGTCTGCAAACAACAACGACAGGAATAGAATATTGTAGATTGTGATAGACGGAATGAAACGATGATTTGTTTTTTCTCTTAAGTTATTGAAAGCAATCACTCTTGGATTTAATAAAAATTTTGAGACAAACAAATGCAGACTTTAAACTAAAAAATACAATAAATGTTAATATTTTTAAAATCCTAATCATTTTTGTTTTCAAGTAATTTTGTAAAAAAGTTCATACCAAAATATTCTTTACACGTTTTATTTTTTAAAAAATGAACTAATAAAAATGGAATGTCTGGTAAATTTATAAAAGTAAAAGATAATTTAACAAAATTGTAAGCAATTAAAATGTAAAAAAAAGTATGTAACGACAGTTTTGATTGAGTTGTATGCCTCATCGGCTTCTTTATTTTTTTATCATGTGAGAAAATGATGACGCAGTTAATTTCGTCGGGACCAAATGTCCTAACGCTGGTGTGGTGTGGAAGATTGGAGTAGAGGGTGCCATCTCTGGTGTCGTCTTCGTCATGTAATGGTGGTTTAAATTTACGAGGTCCGTCCCAAAATAGCCCTAGTATTACTTCAAAATTAGACGTTCATATAAATAAACTAAACCAAATCAAATCCAATACAAAATTCATCAAGACACAAAGAAATTCAGTATTAAAAAACCTTTTAATTTTTCGATTGTTCTGGTTTATATTATAATGTGTTTTTGGAATAAACATGCGTTTAAATAAAAATGGAATGATTTAATTTAAATTACTTATTGAATCCTTTTTCAATTGAGCAGTGATTCTTTTTATTGCGATACGTCATCGTAAGACAATATTAATTTTTTTGTTTGCTTGCAAAAAGTTGATTCGTTATGTTACAGACCTGGATTCAAAAAATGCCCTTACAAAGCATCAATGAATTTATTGAAGTCTAACATTAATAATTCACAAAAAAACATAAACTTTAACTCTATGCAAGACAAAACCATCTAGTATTACTGCTTTTCTCTTTACAAATATCATACACATATCTAATATCCATTTCCTTTTCTGTTTCTAATGCTACAGATCCCTTCATTCTAAAGCAAAAGAAATTCGCAACACGAAAAATGTTGCAGCTCTAAATCCTGCACAGCAGGATTTTAAAAATGTTCAGAAATAAGTTTATGAAATAAATTGTTATTTTAATCATGTATTATTGATAAATATAATTTTATATTTTTCTCTTGATACTAAATATTTAAAATATTTTCAATTATGACTTGTTAATGATATTAGTAACGTATTTTGAACAATAATTTTATTGAAATCTAACGTTAATAATTCAAAAAAACAACATGCATTTTAATACTATGCAAGATAAAAACTTCTAGAACTATTGCGTTTCTCTTTACCAATGTTATACAGAAATCTAATATTCTTTTATGTTTCTAATGTTGCAGATCATTTCATTCTGAAGCAAAAGAAACTCTCATGCGAAAAATGTTGCAAATCTAAGTCCTGCAACAGCGGAACTTTTAAAAATGTTCCGAAATAAGCTTATTAAATGCATAGTTATTTTAATCTCGTATTATTGATAAACATAATTTTAGATATTTTCTATTTTGATGCTAAAGATTTAAAATATTTTCAATTATGACTGGTTACAGAAATTAGTAATGAAATTTCATAATTGAAAATATTTTAAATCTTTGACTTCATAACGAAATATTAATAAGAGTAATGTAATTACTATATTCAGCTAATTGTCTTACAAAGGATCAATGCATTTAAAAAATCACCAAAGGATCAATGAATAATTTTAAATTATTAATTGAAAATACTTTAAATTTTTGACTCGTTATGACTTATTAGCGGAATAGTATTGTTAGTAATGTAATTAATGGATTTAACGAATGCCCTTACAAATGTTCTCTGAATTTATTGATATCTAACATTAATAATTCCCAAAACAACATTCAATTTAACATTACAAAAAATAAAACCATCTAGTATTGCTGATTTTCTCTTTTCAAATGTTACACATATATCTGATATTCTTTTCTGTTTCTAATGTTGCAGATCATTCATTCTAAAGCAAAAGAAATTCGAAACACGAAAAATGTTGCAACTCTAAATCCTGCATCAGCGGAACTTTTAAAATTGTTCAGAAATAAGTTTATTAAATGCATCGCCTTCCGCAAGTTTGCGTCTTGGAAAGGAATTAGCGCAACTTCAGAGAGTTAAGAGTTCATTTGCATAATTATGTCAACCATGAAAAGCTTTTTTTTGGAGGATAAGATTTTGGGAAACATTTTACCCCAAACATCGTGAGACCGCTTTAAGAAAGTATCTGAATGATGTCAGCTGGATGTGAGAGATTCTTGAAATTAAGTAAAGGATTATGAAAGGGTCTCTAGCATGAGGGAGAAAAGAATAAAAATATTTACATAATCCTGATGAAAACGAGAGTCTCTAATTTCTTTGTTTCATGGAATCTTCTGGAAATAATACTTCGTTTCTTCTGAATTAATTATTAAGTAATCACACAGAACAAAGGCATTGTTTTCACTTTTCTGATTACTGATTAAAATGTCTCTCACTAGAGTTCAAAGATTTGTAATGTGGAATTATGTGTTTTTTTGGTTTATTATATCATGCATTATTGATAAGCAAAATTTTAGATTTTTTAATATTGATAATAAAGATTTAAAACATTTTCCATTATTACCCGTTAACGAAATCAGTAATGTTTTACAAAAAAAAAATAAAAAAAAAAAAATACAAGAGCTATAATAAAACTTTGAAAAATTATTTGAAAATCTATGAAATACATTCTTAGAAATTTGTTTTGAAAATATATGAAATATATTTTTAGAAAAATTATTTGAAAATCTATGAAATATATTCTTAGAAATATATTTGAAAATCTATAAAATATATCTTTAGAATTTTTTTTTCAAAATCTATGAAATATATTCTTAGAAAAGTTATTTGAAAATCCAAGAAATATATTCTTACAAAAACTTCGTGAAAATCTTTAAAATATATCCTTAGAAAACTTTTTTTGAAAATCTATGAAATTTATGCTTAGAAAAATAATTTTAAAATCTATAAAACATATCCTTAGAAAAAAATTTTGAAAACCTATGAAATTTATTCTTAGAAAATTTATTTGAAAATCTATAAAATTTATTCTTAGAAAATTTATTTGAAAATCTATAAAACATATCCTTAGAAAAAAATTTTGAAAATCTATGAAATTTATTCTTAGAAAGTTTATTTGAAAATCTATAAAACATATCCTTAGAAAAAAAAATTTGAAAATCTATGAAATTTATTCTTAGAAATTTTTTTTGAAAATCTATGAAATTTATAAACATATCCTTAGAAAAAAGTTTTGAAAATCTATGAAATTTATTCTTAGAAGAATTATTTGAAAATCTATGAAATATACACTACGAATTCTTAACATTTCTTTCCTATATTAGCTCTTTTAAAGTGTTAGAGGATAATTTAGCAATTTTTAAAAATAAAATAGCTTTCGTTAAATGACTTGAGTCTTCTACAGGTCTAGACGCATAATATATAGAAAAAAGGTTAATACAAATGGAAACATATATTTAAATTTTTTTTCGCAATATGCAGCAGTATTTGGAAAGTAGAAATTGTGTATGGGGATATTGTTACCCAGAGTGGAGACAGATGGACCTTAGACCGGTCGTTGGAGCTGGCAGTGCTAGTACCGAGACCTGAAACAGCGACAATAATGACAAAATATTCAGAGAAGTGGTCTCTCACAGAGAAGTAAACCTTGAAATGATTTCTATGGGACAAAAACGTCTCTCCGTCGGACATTCACAGACAAATCGTTGAAGTGCACGGAAGAAACCAACGGAATATGAAGCAATGATTGACAATAGGTACCAAAATGGTGTCGTTCTTTTGAAGCGGGCAGAGACATTGGAGGAAACGTGTAGGTGGAAGGTCTGGACTCACCCCCTATATGTAGAGACGGATCGAACACGTGATGTACGGGTTTGAAGTCCAGTAACTTAAACTTCCAGCGGTATCGGCCGTCCTACCAACACGAAAGGTCGCGCGAATATCCCACATACGCTATAGTAAAATGTACGTTTTCAAAAGCGTAAGTATTAAAACTATATTGTAAATAGCTTAGGAATAATAACTACAATCACTTTAAACATTTTTCACTTAAAAAGAAGCAGAAACAACATAAACATAGATTGCAATAACAATATAAAATGATCGCAGGTTAACTGAATTATTTAAAAATAATATGAATGAAATCGTCGATACATTGACAGAACAATTTGTATATAAAATATAAAGTGCCAAAATACAGAATTTATGTATAAAAAGGAAAAATAGTTGAAAGTTAGATATGAAAATCAAAAAAAATGGTTTCATTGCAGTTTGAGCAAATGTGTTTTGTGTGCTCCTAACATATGAATTTCTATCAAATATCACTACTGAACCTAGTGATTCTAGTTCATTTTTCTCTTTGGCATGGTTTTTTTCCCTGACGTCGCATCTTCCGCTTCTTCAATACATAGTTCGGCTTTTCTCTATAGCACCTTTCATTTTAGCTTACTTTTTAGAGATGTGGGTGCTTTTTTTTAAATATTTCCCTTCGTAAATGCATTTGCCAGCTGTCGCCAGTCTAAAACAATACGGATTCATTTGGAAAGTCATACAAAATCAGATGTGACAAAAGCTGACATGAGCAGTTGCGCGTATCTCGAAAATACAAATATCTGATCGGCACAGACCTATTAACCCCTCACATACGCGCACCCGCTGAAAGTTTAACCATTCTTCAAAATCATGACTAGCGGCTGCTACTAGTTAATTAAGTTGTTACCACAATACTCCCCTACTAGTGAGACTGTAGAAGGCGATCGATTATTTATAGCGCTAAGCGTTATGGCCAGCGAAGAAAGTATTGCTGCGTCAAGTGAGTCTGATGACTTTGTGATGGTTGCTTTTGCTGCGGATAGGTGGCGCCACAACAACAGTTTGAACGTTCATAGTCCGAGGTCACCAATGTGTAGTAACGGATCAAAATTGCGTTGTTTGGGTTTGAAGTTCAGTAACTTAACCATTCAACAGAAGCGTACGCTCATGTCTAGCGGCTGTTACTGACTTAGTAATGTGCCACCACATTTATTGGCTCCGAATGAATATTCCCTTTTCCCGGCATTAAAGAAACATTTATCCAAAACAAGGTTCATATCAGGCGATGATGTTCAAAAGAGTTCTGAGAACTGGTTCAATATTCAAGGACCTAATTGTTACCAAGGACGGTTAAATTAATTGTCCAGCGGTGTGATAAATATTTCAGCAAGTGTAGAAGCTGCAGCCACATAAATCTCGTAATTTCATTTTCCTGCTGTATCTATTGTCAATACAACATTTTTCATTTGCTTTGAAAGCTTTTTTTTGAATAACCTCGCTTATAACTGTGTTATATATATATGTATATATATATATATAACCTCTTCAAGTCTGATTTTTGAAAAATTAGTTTAAAATTTTGATTTCAAGATCTTTTTACCTTTGTTACATCCTAGTAGTTCGTGGGAAAATATTTATTGCTCAAACAATTTTAAGTCCCATTTCTACAATTTTAAAGTATACATATGTGTATCTCAGGTCTTAAACAAGTTAAAGACAACATCAAAAATACTTAATTTTCCTGATTATTTAATGTAAGTTGTAATTTTCCTATAAGGCTGTTTAAAGAACACCAGCGAGACTAAATTAAACAGCAGTAATGGATGAATATATGATTTAGGAAAATATTCTAAAAAATATTGTGGTGTCTTGAAACTGTTCTTATTTATTTTACATACATATCAACTCATTTTAATCTAAATAAAAATGTTTAATGAAAATTCAAATTACATTTAATAAAGTGATTTGCCTTTTTTGCAATTAATTAATGAATAAATATTTAATGAAAAAAATGCAATATCAGTTTTTAGCTTAAAATATCCACTTAAATTTCTTTTTGTAATGATTCTTTAAAGTAATTCTTAGCTGTTTGTTTAAATATCCTTTACTTCAGCTTTAAATAATTTAATATTTATTACTAATTTGGATTCTTTATAATCTCCAAATGTTTAATTTATTAAAGTGTTGTAACTAAACTCAACTAGATTTTCTCAAATTTAATCCATTTTGAAATTTATTATTTTATTCGATAAGACGTCATTATAAAATTATTTATGAGTATTCTAACGATTAAATTTTAATTTATTATTGTGTGAAAAAGAAATTATGAATGTAAATTAAAATTGTTTTTTTATTTCCCATGAAATGCCTTTTTCTCCATTTAAACATCGTTTCATTACTCATAAATTCATTTTCTTCGGATAACGAACCGATTCAATCCCCTTTTTTCCTTTTCAGTTAAATCTCAAACTGTGATTAAAAATGAATTATGTTTTATAACATAATTCATTTTTAATAAGTACTTTCATTGGTTTTAAAGCAGTCTTTTAATTTTTCACGAAATTTTCAGTGACATTTCTTTGCGTTTTATTGATAATTGAATTACACAGTTATTACATTTTTGTAGGGGCTGCGGTTGCCTGGTTGGCAGAGCGTCAGTTTCGTAACCGAAAAGTAGTGAGTTCTGTCATCGGCCAAAAACCGCCATGTTGGCTCATGGCAGTTAGGGCACGTTCAATAGGTCGTGACTGCAAAGCCCAAGTTCCCATAACCTCTGAGGGAACTGAATCAGGGATGAGTCGGTCACTGACTGGGATCTAAATCCTGACTGGTGGATGGATGAATGAGTTCGACCACCCCCTAAAAAGGGTTGCGTCGTGTGTTGCGCTTTCACCTTGACGGTGCTCGTTCACAACAAAAGGCGCACCCTTCTGCCTTAATTCTAAAAAACTTCTAAAGAGCTCATTCGACCTTGGTATGACCAAGTGGCATTAGACTCACCACCAGACTTTTGTTCTGAGTTAAATATATAAGAAGTATGATAGTCATCGTCGAAACAGTCATTTCCGAAACTGAGTCCTTATCTACGCAATTCCACAACAGCACGATAACTCTACAGGGCATGGTGATAAATGTATGAAATCCAACTAGTACTACTGATACCGACGTCTTACAATCCTATACAGATTGTATATTTTTATTTGTTTTTATCCTATAAAATGCTCAGACATTAGGCACCACTTTGATTTTGAAGTATCTATACCACCATGAAAAATCTAAAGAATAAAAACTATGGGTATTTATGGCTAAAGACAATTGCCTTACTTATAATATTATTAATAATATTGCATATTTATCTTCCATATAATGTCGTGAATGACTAGACACATCAACTCGTATTTCTTTTTGGTTGAACAGAGACAATTTGTCTTGCTCTTTCAGGAGTATTTTCACCAGACAGTGGTGGGGAAATCTTCATTGGTCTATACTTTAAAAAATCTGCATTGTTCTGCCATGTTTTGATGATCATTCTGTTAATTTGTTTTCATTCAAAGATGATTTTTTTTTACTTGTTCTTGGTTTTCTCTCTGTCTGATAAAGATAGATCCCCATAAAGATAATTCTACACCACTACACACCAACCGAAAGACGTTTAGTTTGACGGATTTTAAGTGAAACAGACCCCTTTGCACGACGATTCATCGGTCAAATCGGGTCTCGAACCTGACATCCTACGCTTTCAACCCGAGACTTTACCATCAAGACATTATGAACTGTACACAATATCTACTTTAGGATTTACATATATGGTGAACTTATATTCAAACAGTCGGACAGACTGACTTTCTTTGAAATGTTTTTGTTCTAGATTTAATAGAAATCTAGAAATTTGGTGCTATGTCCGTATATCAAGTTGCATCTGTCTAACTCAAAGCTTTTTTGAGTTGTTTCATTTGGCGTATGTGTTTTGGCGGAATTGTGCCAATACGTAGGTTGAATTCCGCCAAGGATCGAACCTGC
>JAPMOQ010066461.1:28499-82051 GCA_026543055.1 Argiope trifasciata
CAATTATATGGGTTTCAACTAAAATAAACCTGTTTTGAACGATTGGTTGTATAAAATTATTTTCTTATTTTCTTTTATGAAAAAAATACCACAATTCATTTATATTTAAAAAGGATGCTTATAGAATTCCGTATCTTTAACATACTTAACTTTAATTAAAAAACTATTATTTTTCACTATCATGCCTAATTTTATCTGATACTAAATAATACTGAATACTGCCAAATCAGAAAAAAAAATTTAACTTTCTACGAATTAATAGAAATAATTAATAACTTTCTACGAATAATGAAATAATTATAGATTTAAATTATTTCATTAATCCTTTTTGTACCTATAATATCAAATATTTATTCTACGCATTTTGCAAATTTCATTTCAATAGAAAGTAAATATATTTTGACATCAAAAGTTCTGTAATATCTAAAAATACATATCATATAAGTAAACAAATATAAAATATAAACTCAATGTTTTTCATTTAAAGAGATTTTGATTCATTAATTTAATTTCCCATCTAGTTTATTATTCATTTTGTTTATAAAATATGTTTTACGTGAATAAATTTTTTACTAAATCATTTTATCCTTTCGGTAAACTGCACGGTACGAAAAAATTAATTAAACGACAAGTGTTTGATAAAAAAAATCTATAAATATTCCTTAAGCGATCCGATAAAATATTCACTAAGCATTTTTTCCAAATTATTCTTTAAAGCGAGGCCTTAGCTTTTAGGAAAGAATATTTTATTTTTTAAAGCTTTAAGTACTGAAACATTCGTTGCAAATACCAAGGAATTTAAATTCTTAATAATCTCCAAATATTTAATTTGTGAAGGTGTTATAAATGAATTCACTTCGATTTTTTCACTTAAATATATTCCATCTTTAAATTCGCAAACGATTTCATTTTTCATTTTATTTCGAAATGCATCGTTATAAAATCATTTATGGGCTTCATAATGATTTAACTTCCATTTATTATCCAAAGAGAAAAGAATCATAGATCCTGATTTTAAATTTCCCTCTAATTTCTTAGAAAAGCATTTCAAATTTAAATTTCATTCCGATTCTCATGCATACACTTATTTTTTTCTGATTGTTAAATGGATTTAATCATTGCTTTCTTTTTGAAATTTATCGACGGAGAAATTAAAATTCATTTTGAGTTGAAGAATAAATTCAGTTTCAAAAATTAATTTGTCTCTATTCATTTTTAATTTATCATCAGAATAACATCTAATCCCTTTATACTTTACTTGATTCAATATTTTTTTTAAATTAGAATGATTAATGATGTAGATACCCTATTCAAAAAAAATAAGAAATATAAAAAGACAGCTTTAGAAAGATAACACTGAAATAACTTTTGTGCATGTACTTTTTAATACAAAAATCCTATATTATACAGCCATTTTTCTTTTTCACCTTTATATTGAAGCAATTTGAATGACCTTCAGTAGCTATTCAATGGTATCATTAGATTCGTCATAACCTCAGTTCTAAGATATGATTTTTAAAATCATGTCTGATATATTTGGAGGGCCGCGGTGGCTTGGTGGTAAGGTCGCGACTTCGGAGACTTGATTCCACCGAAGAACCGTCGAGTAAGGGGGTCTCTTGCACGTTAAATCTGTCGCGCCAAGTGTCATTCCGCTGGTGTGGTGTGAAGAGGAGGGAGCCAGCTCAGGTGTCATCCTCGTCATCTGATCCTGGTTCGAAATAACGAGGTTCGTTCTAAAATAGCCCTAGTGTTTCTTTACAATGGGACGTTCATACAATTAAACTAAGCTAAACTGAGCAAACTTTATAATGAATATTGAGAGGATTACAAAGTTCCCTTGTTTATGTACATTGTTGGATACTTAACAACTTTAGAATAAATGTTAGTACGATTGAAAAAATTACAGCCTAGGAATCAAAATTAATAAAGAATCCGGCCTGAGGACTTTCTCAAGGTCACCCTCAGACACGGATTCAAACCAGGGATTTTTTCTAAGAAGGGTCTGACTTTCGTAAAGAAATGGACCCCTCGTGACCCGAAAATCCCAGATTATTGAGGTTTTGGAGATAAAATTAGTATCACAAAAGAAAAGACATCAAATTTTAAACAATGGTAAGTCAAAATTACAGCAAACCAGAAAAACACAATAAAAAATAAATTTTAATCTACTTTCATAAATAGAATGAATTGTTGCTAACCCATGTTAATATCTTGATAAAAATAAATTTTGTTGTTAATATGTCATTTATTGTGAATATGTTTCCTAGAATGTAAAATAATTATTTGTTTAATGAATATTGACTGAATGAGGGACGATTCGCGACCCCTCGCCAGTGAATTTGGCCAAATGACATCTTTACGCTATCGCCAATAAGACTCGTGTTCAAGCGGTTGCTCTAGAACATTCGACGCCCTGCTATGGGAACTACTAAAGAAAAGGAGTATGAAGGAATATGAGAAGACTACCGATAGAAAAACAGTCTATTGAATTCTCTATTAGGAATGAAACTATCTAGCGTCAGAACATTATGCTTTTACGTTGGTTTGATCATTATTAACTGATTATCTGTTGTTACATGTGATTTTATTCATTCAATGTAATCGTGTTTTGAATCAAAGCCTAGAATTTGTTAATGTGTAATTATTATAAAATGTAAATTGGCACTGCAAAACAAGCATTATATAATTATCATGCTAACTGCCAACAACGAGATAACTCGTTGATTGCGTTCTTTTTCAGGACCTCAACTACGAGTTATCTCGTTCTGTGTCAACTTGTCATTTCTGTGCAGTTACGAATAAACTCGTAGTATATCAGTGCTCATATCAATAGATGGCTTCTGGGAAAAGAACAAAAAATCAATTCTGGCTTGCATGAACAGAAAATTGATTAAAAAACGAACAAAAAACTGAATTATAAAAATTAGTTGAAATTTCGCAGTCTGATTATCTGGAAAAAATAATTACGTATTTAATATATACAAACTATTTATCACCCTGGATGCATTTCAGATATGAGGGTGTGAAAGTTCTTAAGTGATGGTTGGTTTTGTTGTCTAATGGATACAAAAATGATGTGGGGTTGCTATCCCCGACAAATAACGGGACGTTTTTCCTACGGTAGGGATTCTGCCGTGGCTAGTAATCAATTTTGGAAATGAACCTTAGCTGAAGCAGAGCTCGGTCAGTTGGTGTAGTCAGTTATGATGGGGAAACTATTGTGAAGTAACACATTACTTAATTACTTTGTTCTTCAATCCTTCTCCCAAGGTCAAACTACTTTCCATAATTATACGCATTCTACTGCGCATTTCTGAGGCCGAGATAACCTTGTTGGTTGGGCGTTGGACTCGCATCTCTTAAGGCCTTATCACACAGTGAAATTTCTCCTGCACTTTTCCGTTTTTACCCTCAAAATTCGATCAAGCAAGTTTCATAATCGACCACTTTTTCGAAAAAGCTTGAAACTTTTGGGGAAAATATTGTCCGCAAACGAAATTCAACCAATCATGTGAAACTTTGAAATGACGTCACTTTCCTTGTCGTTTGCTGACGGAAAGTGCCGAAGATATTTAGCCGTGTGATAAGGCTTTTAGGTTGGGAGTTCGAACCCCACCGGCCGAAGAATCTCTATGTGTGTGATGTCTGAAGCACGTATAAATCTTTCGTAGTAACAAAGTCTTCCATGTCGAGAGTCATTCCACTCGGGGTACTGCTTTAGAGGAGATCGTTCCCTGATTCAGGTCTAACTTATGATCTATGGATGCATGAATGAAGTCCACCTCGTTAAAAGGGTTGTGACCCGTAAATATCTGAGACGTACTCTTGGCCTTAGACGGGGTTACTGGAAAGTAAAAGAACTGCAAAAAAATTGGCTTAAAGTCGCTAATATCTGCTGTCTTGTCACTGACAGGTGTCATTGGAGATAATAATAACAAGCTTCCTCCATTTCGCCAATTATATTAGCTGCATTGAAACATGAAAAACACCCCTTGACATTTTATTGCATTGGTAGAAAAGTAATGGAAAAAGTCTGCTGAAATTAGACTTTTTCATTTAAAGCACTCACTTACTTACGAGAGGAGGGAGATGGGGTGTACGAAACGTACAGAGGGGGGGAACGAAGCGAAGGGGGGAGCGAGCAATTACTAGATGTGGCTTGACATGTGGGTCGCTCGAAATCTACTCAAGTGCAAAGTTCGTTAGATCCCTTCTCACGCTGACTTAGTCAGGCAGACGATAACTGAAGGGAAGCCTCCCCCCCCCTCCCATACACGTGCCAGGATAGATTAAGGGAGCGTGAGATGTTCAACGCCCTCAAATGTCGTCTACGTTCGTCTAGGAATGGAGAATTGGAATCGGAATGTGTAGAATACCGAAAGGAACATTGTGAATAAAAGTAAGATTTGTTTCCTATGGAAAAAAGGGTGTGGATGAGGGGGGCGGGGTATATCAAGGATTGAAAAAAAGGGGATGGGACACCTGTCACCCAAAGGAATAAACGAAAGGTGAACTATTCGATTTCTTTTAAGGTATCCGGCTACGTTCGAAGGAAAATTTTTGAAAAAATTGGATTTTTAAAAAAATTATTTAAAACTCTGGTTTTTAGATGTATTGTCAATTATAATAAAAATACTGTAAATACAAAAACATTATTTGAAATTATAAAATATCTTGCGTAAAAGGAAATTTTGTAGCAAATTTTTGTGAAATTCATCCATAACGGTCAAAACTCTACACAAAATTTAAATGCAGCAATCCTATTTTTCTTTGTTTACAAGTTATGGAATATAATGATGAATGAAATGAATAAAAATTTTAGAAACATTTTGAGATGCAAAAAAGTTATGGGATAAAAATATCTGTATCTATGTATTTTTTTTTTCATAAATTCACAACTTAATGTTTCTAAAATCACTTATAAATGAAAAGGTATTTAACCAACATTAAAACTTTTGGATCATTTCATTGTTCATCTTATTTTTAATGTATGCTGAAAATTTTATTTAAATACTATTATTGTTAGTTCTTGAGATATTACGTTAATGATGGAGAATTTTTATGAAAATTAAAGTTTTGATAAAATTGTAGTGAAAGACAAATTTTAGCTGAAAAATAAATTTTGCTTAAAATTCCTCTGGATTATAGGTCAAACCTTACTTTTCCTAGAAAAGACAAATGGTTTTGGAAAGAGGAAAGTTTGATCTTCAAGAAATAATAATTAAATAAAAAATTCGCAAATGTGGTCGATAAGCAGTGTTTCTAACGTAGTCGGATACCTTAAGAAGAAATTGTTGTAAAATTAGATAATCGAATATTTGGCGACTTTTTGATGGGAAAATTTCTTAGCATATATTTTTGCATACGGATTAGGTATTGTCTTAAATTTGAATCAAAAGAGATTTGTTAATATCGTGTAAATACTCTTTCACATTAGTTTATAAATGACGAATAATTTTATTATGAATAAAAAAGTGAAGATGCCATAGGTGATCAAAGAGATAATACATTTCATGTATGAATAGTTTGAAATGTGATAGCAAACATTTTCAAATATGATAATCCTCATATTTTAATAGTAAAACATTAAATATCTTTACCATTAATATCATTAAAATCATTATAATACTGAACAATGCAATTTATAACATAAAATTTGGAATTAGTTTTCTTTTTTGAACACAAAAAACATTTGGTCAGATGCCTTAAACATATATTCAAAGAAACTGTATTGATTAAAATATTCATGAATAAATATTCTTCATATTTTTCTTTTCAAATTGACATTTCCCAGAACGGACTTTATGAAAAGTTTTAAGGCAACGAAATAATATAATTCGATGTTTTATTTCAAATCTGATGAAAAAACAAATTAAAATATACATGGGTAAACATCTGAAAATAAATACTTTTTAACACGTTTCTAATTAGAATAATAATAAAGATTTCTAATAGAATTTAAATTTGTATTAAACATTGATTTATTACTAAATAACTTTTAAATACATTTCAAAAAATATAACAGCCTTTCCTATACCAACGGAAGTAGTCTCCTCCAAACTTTTTGTTTTGTTTTTATAATACAGATGTTATATCTGTCTCGCATGGTATTGGCGTACAAAAATCACGAAATATTAACATTTCGCAGGAATTTAGCATTTTTTATTGAATATATCGTATGAATCTTGGCATATATTTTGGCAGGCAGGTAATTAAAAGTATATAAAAATCAAGTTTGTGTTTCAGATGCGTTCTTTCCAACTTATTGGTACAGAAACTTGACACTAAACAACATTTGTAGTCGTAAAATCAAATACCAGAATCGATAAATTTAAACCGAAGTGCTTTTGAGCAACTGCGTGTACAAATTTTTGCAAATACAGATCACCGTATGGTCACATTCTTTGATTTGGCTCAACGTTTGTTAAGCGTAAACGCTAAACATACACAACTAGAGTACATAATTTTATCCATCTAGTTTTATATTTACCCTGCTGACTTATATCCTATCAGCCAGACAGAAAGGTTTCCGGGCTGTGTACTATACAGAAAATTTGATCGAAATCCATAAATTTGATTTTAAGCCTCTATACCAAATTTCATCGTCCTAGCTCAAAGCTATTTGAGTTACCTTTATCACCAAGCCGTGGTAGCCTGGTTGGTAGAGCGTTGGTCTCGTAACCGATAGGTCACGGGTTCTGTCCTCGGCTCGCCCAAAGACCGCCGTGTTGGCTAATGGCAGTGGGGGCACGTTCAATAGGCAAAGTCCTCCAAGTTCCCATAACCTCTGGGGGTACGGAATCAGTGATGAGTCAGACTCTGATTCGGATCTCAAATCTGGTTTGAGGATGGATGAATGAATTCGACCTCCCCCTAAAAAGGGATATGTCGTGTGTATTCGAGCAAAGTCGCAATTTTAACTGAACGGTGCCCTGTTCAAAACGAAAGGTGCACACCTCTGCCTTTATTCGAAAGAGCTCCGATCATTCGTGCTTGGTATGACCAAGAGGCATTAGACCCACCACCACAAATAGACATACGGACATTTTCTAAAAATGTGTTTTTGAATTCAGGAAGGTTTAAAACGAGGAGATACGTCAAAATCTTGAGTTTCAACAATTTTATGCTACGTTTCTCTCTACTAAATAAGACAACGGAGGCTTGATGGTAAGGTCTCGGCTTCGGAACTGGAGGGTTTCAGGTTCGAGACCCGATTCCACCAAAAGAATCATCGTGTGAGGGGATCTCTTGTACGTTAAATCAATCAGGCCGTTGAATCTGACAGGTTATTTAAATATCTCATTGTCCTCCTGCTGGTGTGGTGTGGAGAGGAGGTGCCACTTCAGGTATCGTCCTCGTCATCTCACAGCTGTTCAAAATGACAAGGTGCATCCCAAAATAGCATTAGTGTTGCTTCGGGACGTGATTATGACTAAATTAAAATAAACTCTACTACATACACGAGAAAGTAAAAATTTCAGATTCATAATATATGTTAAAGATTGAAATTGCCTATACGCAAATTGTAATTATTCTTGTTCCCATATAACAAAAGATATTGGATTATTTCAAATCTTGAAACAAAAATATTCAATATAATCTTTAAGGTGTCCGACAGCGTTAAAAGCACTGGTTATCGACTACTTGTTGATTTTTTTTAAATATATTTACGTCTTGTAGTTCTGACTTATCTCTTTCCAAAGTTTAGTTTTTCTAGGAAAAGGAATGTCTGGCCTATCATCCAAAGGAATCTAAGCGAAACGTATTTTGCAGCTAAAATTAGTCTTTAGCTTCAATTTTCTCAAAACATTAATTTTCATAAAAATTCTCCACTGATACCTTATCTCAAAATTTAACACAGGTATTTACGTAAAAAATTCAGTGCGTATTTTAAATAATATGGGTAATGAAAAAAAAGTTTTATTATTGTTGAAATACTTTTTCTTGTGTTTGTAGAATAATTAAGGTGTAAATTTATGGAAAAAATGAATATATACGTATATTTTTATCCATAACTTCTTTTATCCAATGCTTCTTAGGTTTTGGTTCATTTCGTTCATAATTATATTCTATAACTTGTGTACAAAGAATAATGGGATTTCAGCATCTCATTTTGTGTAAAGTGTTAACCGTTTTGGTTCAATTTCATTAAAATTTACAACAAATTCTCCTATTCCTCTCTATATTTATTATACATTCAAATAATTTTGTTGTATTTATTGTGTTTTGTATTATAATAGACAATATATCTAAAAGCCATAATTTTAAATAATGTTTTTTTTAATCCAATTTTTCAAAATTATTTCTTCGAACGTAGACGGATACCAGAAGTTATGTTTTGAAAGGACTTGTTTATCTTCGTAAAATACATTTCTTAGAAATAAAGACACTTTATTATTTTACATCAAAACGGAACTATTCTCTTTTCAAATAAGCTCTTTTCTCGCTAAAAATGAATACTGGTGTCTTCACTATTCATTCTTTTTGTAAGGATAAAATTTATACATTGCTGAAAAGGTTATATCATATATCGTTACAAAGTGGAAATTTATTCGAGCCTTGAGCGAACTATATATACGAATATTTTCTAGCACTCTATATTGTTTTCTGAATTTATAGCACAATATCAGATATATATATTTTCTAAAGCCTTTTTTAGCTAGGGATTTTGTAGAGGATTTTGTTTAAGCATAAGCATAACGTCGTTTAAGAAATAATGCAATTTATAACGCAGAAAAGTTCTCAATATATATAGCAAAATATCTGAAGAGGTTATAATAAAAACTAAGTCATCTCTGAATAATTCAGTTCTCGAGCTGTTCTCAATTTTACGGCAAAAATATTCTTAAAAGAAAGAAATATAGATAATATATTTCTTTAACGCAGTAAATTGGTTGTTAGAAATTGTAAAAAAATGTATACTATCTTAGTAATAAAAATATATATACACTAGACATTATAATAAGAATAAAGTATTGCAGGTTATTGTAAATTCTTATACTCTTTACATTTTCCGGTATTGTGTAGCTATATAAATAATATTTTTCAACATTGAAATAAGTTGTATATTTCAATGTTGAAAATTATCATCATTTTATCAATGTATCATTTTACATTATAAAGTAAAATGATATTATAAATATCGCCTTTTGATAGAGTTTAGCGAAAAAATGTAAAATATTCATATCTTATAAAATTATTCAGTATCTTTCAAAGTTTTATGTAAAAATTCAAATATACTTATACAATATTTAATATTATATTAAACTAGGCAAGTGTTGCACTTTAAAATTCTTTGAAAATAGTATAGATATTTGAGCGGTATATTGTAGAAAATTTACGTATTATCCGTAATTGTGTAAGTATAATGCTTTTTTCTATAGTTCATCTGTATTCTATGAAGCCTTCCAATATTGTAAATATTGTGTTACATTATTCCTTATATCCTTCAAAATATTATACTAATACTCATTATTTTGTGCTGTGTACACAAGTTTTGCAGCTTATTTCTACTCAAATCTGAATTTTCTAATTTTCGTTACAGCTTACTTTATTAAAGTAACAAAATAATTGCAGTGAGTTATACTAATCTCAACCCAAAATGTTTTTTTTTTATTTTAAACCAAAATTCAATCTTCTATTGTTTTTCACTTTGGGGATTGGATTGGATATAGTAAGATACATTTTTTCTTGATAAACAATGTTACATTTTATTAGAAAAACTCCATTAGTTTTATTGCGAAAACACCATTCTATTTTAGGTGTTATAGATACTGTAACGAAACTTAGCCTTACTTGGCTTCATCTGAACGGCTTAGTGGTCGAATACTCAGAACCGAAAGCGACAGTTAATAATATCGTATCTGATTGAAAATAAGTTGCCTAGAAATTGTTTTCCTACAGATTTACTTATGGTTTTTTTCTAAAATGTTATAAAGTCTATATCTTTCTAAATCTGGACGATTCGTTTCATTTCGTTTTCAGGATAAAAATAGTTGTAAGGTTTAGTTTCCTGTAATAAAGTCTCGAATTGAAACTAAAGATGGTTATATTTCACATTTGTTTGCACACGTTTATCTACGTCACAATATCAGGTTAAAAATATCTAATTTTAGAACAAAAACATGATATCATTCAAAAAGTTGCAATATATATTCACATAATTGTTGTTGCCTATTTAAATTAGTTTCATAATTTTTTTAACAATATATAAAATTTCATTGTGCCATCATCTTCCATTATAAGTTGAAAATAACATGTTTTCAAGATTGTGTAATTTGTTTAATTAATTTGCATTGTAATTTTTTTTAACAAACATCTTTTAGGCTAAATGTTAACTTTGTTCTTAAAATAGTATTAGACTTTTATAACGCTTCAGTTTATGTTATCAAATGTAGAAATTATTTTATTAATTATTGATGACAAAAAATATAACTTCAACTGAAAGGAACTGATTTTGAAAAGGTATGAAGTTTCCACTTCTTAATTTTTATGAATGAAATATTTACAATATAATTAAGATTAAAATTGTACTGCACCTATTACAACTAATTTATTATGTGAATAACAGGAACACATTATAGTTGTGGTACATGTAGATATTTAAGGGAAAAGAATTTAATGTCATGGATTTTAATTTGGAGAATATAATTTATGTATTTCTCTTACAGCTTTTGAAAATGATTTTATAAAATATTTGTTAAATAAGATTCTGTTCTTGTACACCAATTGTTGTCGACATCTTTTCGACAATATCTTTATCTTTATAGACACCAGTTATTGTGAACAAAAATTACTTTATGGATAAAGAGGGCCAATTCTTACTAATCAACACTTTTCTACAAAAATATTATATTAAAACATACCAGTTAGGATGCACACAAATTATTTTAGAGAAAATGAAATTATATTCTTGTAGACTAAAGCTGTTGACATTTTTCCACAATACCATTATATTTATACATTTCAATTCTGGGGTGCACAAATTATATTAAGACATATTAGATCATATTCTTGTCGAGAACACTGTCAAAACCTTTTCGACAATACAGTTGGATTCATACATACCAATTACTGTAATTAAAAATTCTTATATACCAATTCTGTCGACATTTTCGACAATATCGTTATATTTATATTACGATCAGTTTGAATAATCGGTTATTATTAATACTAACTGGCCATTATTAATACTCACCCGTTATATTTATACATATAAAAATTCTTGTATACCAATTTAATGGCCATTATTAATACTCATAGGTTAGTTTATCATTAATAATGGCCTCGTGTATTAATAATAACCGATAACTCACACTGACCGTAACATTTATACATACTATTTATTGTGGACACAAATACTTTTATGGAAAATGAGATCATATTCATGTATATCAAAGTTATAGACATCTTTCAATAATACAACTTTATTTATTCATAACAATTATTTACACAAATCATTTTATGACCAATGAGTTTAGACTCTTGCACACCAAAGCTGTCAATGTTCTTCCACAAAATTATTATATCTATATATACTATTATGGTGTGCAAAATTTATTTTACGGCAAGGAAATCATATTTTTGTATGCCAAAGTTGGCGATATTTTCGACAATGCAGTTATATTTATGTTATTGTCGATGTGAATTATCCGGTATCATTATTACTAACTGTTCATTATCAATACTCATCGGTTTGGTTACTATTAATAATGATTAATAATAACCGAAAATTCCAATTGACCGTAACATTTATACATACAATTTATTGTGAACACAAATTATTTTATGCCAAATAGGATCAAGATCTTAGACATGCACATTGTCGACACCTTTTCAGCAATTACATTTCCTGAGAAACAGATGATTTTTATGAGAGTTATGTTAACAAAGGGTAATATGCTGCAACATCAAAGACAAAGATTTTATTCTAAATATAACAATATTTTTATACTGTTCAATAATTATGAATACGAAAATTTTAAGATTTTTTTCTTTGAAATAGCTATTTTCTCTCACATTTTTTTAAAGTATGGAAACGGTAGGAATTTAATTCATCCTTCCATCGTTTTTTTTTTTTCGAAAATCTCCTCTGTAAGCTTTTAATCTCCTCGAAATGCCTTCGACGGAGGAGGGGAGAGTTATCAGTCGTTTTTATAGCAGATTTCGGAATTGTTTCAATTCCACCATTCCATTCGTCCTTAATTCCGTCGACACCTTTTTGACAATACAGTTATATTCATACATACCAATTCTTATATACGAATTCTGGTGACATTTTCGACAATACCAGGATATTTATGTTACGGTCAGTGTGAATTATCTGTTATTTTTAATACTAACTGGTCATTATCAATACTCATCAGTTTGGTTATTATTAATAATGACCAGTTGTTTTAATAATGATCGGTTTGTATCAATAATAACCGATAATTCACACAGACCGTAGCATTTATACACACTATTTATTGTGGACACAAATCATTTTATGGCAATAATGATTATATTCATGGACACAAAGGCTGTCGACATCTTTTCGACAATTCCACATTTTGAGATACAAATTGTTTTATGACACCAGACTTTAATATGTTGCAACATCAAAGCTAAAGACTATATTATAAAAATAACATAATGTTTATACGGTTCAATGATTATGAATACGAAAGTTTGATGATTTTTTTGTCCCACATTTTCTATTTTTTTATAAAAAAAGTGAGGAAACGGCCGGAATTTAATTCAGCCTTCCACCATTTTATTCGAAAATCTCCTCTATAGGCTTTTAATCTCCTCGAAGTGTCTTTCAGGGAGGAAGGGCAAGGGGCGAGTTATCAGTCGTTTTTATAGCAGATTTCGGAATCGTTTCAATTCCTTCGTTCCATTCGTCCTAATTCCGTCGACAACTCGTGGCATTCCGGGCTCGTCGTCGGCTGCAAAGTCAATAAAAACTTTTTTTCCAGGGAATGCAATAAAATGGCGGCGGACGAAAAACAGATAAAGTGTTTGCATTAAATGCACCATTTGCTCGAGTCGTTTTCCAGAAAGATTTTTTTTCTTGAAAAAAATCGAAGAAGCCCATCCCTAACCCTCCCTTTTCCATGGGGATAGCGAGAATTCCCCTGGGGGTGAAGCTACATTGTTCGAAACAGAGTTACAATAGTTTTTTTTACGGGATAAATCTATTTTCGGAGATAAAGAAAATGTTTATGTATCAGAGAAAACTGAAGAAAATCGTGGGGATGGCTTTTATCCGATTTAAATTGCTCCGGGAAATTACAGTTCTTACTCTGGTTTTAACAGAGAAAAAGAATGAAATAATGAAATCTTTGCAATGCTCTTTATAAAATCATTAAAATAGATATGGAACGTAGAAATCCAATTTATTTCTTTCCGGGGTCACGGCTCTTTAATGGCACAGATTCGGCTTTAGGATGGGAAGATCGCGTGCTACAGAAGATCCGATTCTCTGGAAGATCCATCAATTATGATGGTTGTAGGCATTCCTCTTGCATCAAGAAACGCAACGTTCACTCTTCATGTGCCATGTACCATCGATTGCAACCGCCATCAGGATGTAAAATTGATTGCAACTGCAATCACGACGTACAATTGATTACAACTGCCATTAAGATGTACGGCCTGATAGCAGTTACTATCAATTGTACAATTAATTGCAACTGTCATCAGGCTGCATAATTGATTGCAACTGCTATCAGGATGTACAATTGATTACGTCGTTAAGATGTACAATTGATTGCAACTGCCATCAGGTTGTACAATCGATTGCAACTACCATCATATTGTGCAAATGATTCCAACTGCCATTAAGATGTACAATTTGTTGCAAATGTCATCAGAATAATCCTTACATTTGACCAAGAATAAATAGATTTCTAATTTAAATTGTTCAAAAATAAGAATGAAATATTTATGATTTGAAGAAATGTACAAAATGGGAATGCTCCCAGTGTGATCAAAGCACTTATTTGGTCTTGAAGTTTGACTCTCTACAAATGAAAGGTATTCTGCTTCTTAATGTTAGAAATATTTTATTTATCTCGGAAATAGTGGCCATGAAATTTGAGAGGAAAGCGGCAGCCTTATGAGCTAATTGTTAGAAGGTAAGCATAACAAGGCTAAATAAAATAATTTTATATCTTGTGCATGCCATATCACACAAACAAAAATAACAAGGCTAAATAAAACTTTTTTTTATATCACATGCATGCCATATCACACTCAAAATCTACGGTATCAACACACATATGTATGTACAACCTTGCAGATAATAACAGCAATAATTAAATTAAATATCAATAAAATTAAATAGCATATACAATTTCTTTTCAGGAAATATTGGCACATAGAGCCGTCCATTCCAACTTCAACGCGAATATAATTTTTTTGAATATAAGCATGAAGTCGTATCTTGTAAGCAAAAATTATATCCAGCTTCCTATGCGTTATAAAATTCTACCTCAAAAGGATTTCAGTGATGTATGAATCGCATCTGGATTTGGAGATATTTCGCCAATTCGAATGGATTTTCATCATATTTAATCAACACTTTTTTGCATCCAATAACATTTTTTTTAAAAAAAAGTTCCATAATATGGAGCTGATTTCTTTTTTTCTTTACGAATGTTGCTACAGCATTGAATTCACTTTCTGCTAAACATAAAGATGGGAATGCTATCAGAAATCTGCAGCCAAAACAATCGATCACAATCTTGAATACAGTTGCGAAATCGACTTCTGCAACCAAAATTCTTGGTAGCCATTCTTGAATTTGATTTTCAATTCATCATTCGTCATCAGTTCTATTAGCCATTCTTCTAACTCAGATGATCCTGCTGTGATGACATTGGAAAAAAAGTCCAAAACCCAGTCTGGTATGTCCGTGTTTAAAATCTCCTGGAGTCGCTCCTTGAAGTCATTGTAAACTATATTTGGTTAATCTTTTCACTCCCCTCCATGCTATATCAACGCCCCTCATTTTCTCTGGGTCTTTTACTGTCCCCTGAAAGCCTCAAATGCCCACAAGGGGTCGTTATCACCCACGTTGGGAACCTTTGGTTTAAACTGATGATATATGGAAACTATTGTCAATTGCGCTTTAAAAAGTGGGAAACATTTGAATACAGATCTGTCCAAAGTATTTTACTAAATAAGGCTAATGGTACGTGATAAAATGTCTAGTCTAATTACTTAAAATTTGTAATTTTAATTGTGTTGCACTTATAGTATACGCTATTTAGAAGATTCATATACCTCTAAAGAATTTCATTGTTTGGTGTTTTTGATTATTTAAGTTTAGTTTAGTTTAGTTATTTTAACAACACCAGGACAAACAATACTAGGACTATTTTGGGACAGACCTCGTCATTTTGGACCTTGGTCAGATGACGAGCTCGACACCTGAGACGGCATCCCCCTCTACACACAACACCAACTGGAGGATATTTGGCCTAACGGATTTAACGTGCAAGAGACAACCTCACACGACAGTTTTTCGGTGGAATCGAGTCTGGAACCTGAAACCCTCCGATTCCGAAGCTGAAACCTTACCATCAGGTCACTGCTGAAATATTTGGATATTTAAAGAGCAATGAAAAATAATAAAATACAATTATCAAAATTATGCATAATCAAAAGTGAAATTTGATTGGATTCACTTGCATAGACCATGGATTGGTTGAGCATCTAATCTCAAAGAGGCTTATCTTCAGTAATCACACCTCTTAATTATGACATGTTTTTAAGCTTATTTATTCTGATATAGCAAAATAAGTGCCTGAAGTTCTTTCACTCAACTAAGGGCATGAAAAAAACTATACTTATAGTCAATAAAATTCCCAGACCTATAATAATATAGCTTGTAACGTAATTGCAATTTTCGTTTAAATAAATAAATGCAAACAACATAAATAAATGTAAGGTACTTTAAATAATAAATGAAGAAATAAAGTTTTATTGCAATAATGCATTTCAGTAAATATTTATTTTATGTGATAAATTTTCAAAAAGTCTTTTTTAACCCGAAGTAAATAAAATTTTTACATTGCGTTTCATTGTAAAATTACTAAATCGGACAATATAAAATTCCTCTTTCTATAAAGCAGTTTTAACTGAAATCTTCAGTAATATTTTTCTTAGGTCCATTTCTTTTTCAAAAAATCAATCGCTTCAATTTGTTTCTTAAGAAAAGGTTCAATTTGTTTCTTAGTTTAAAAAATTTAGAAATAAAGGTACTTTTTATATCGTTACTGTAGAATCTGATTCGTCCTTTCTTACCTATTGCCTTAACTACACTTTTGTCTAACTAAATGGGCTATAAAAGTGATAAAGATAAGTTATAAAATTTCCGAATCAGTTGGCAATATCGAATAGATTCTATGTCTGCAATTCATTTCCAAAACTATAGAGAATATGGCACCATTATTTGCCATTTTTTTAAAAACTCCAAATAATGGACCGTGTATGTATTTGCCATAAAAGTGATTTTGAAAGTCATAAAAATTCTGTGCTTGTATTTTTATTTACTTCAAGAAAGTATTTCAGTCCGATGAAATTAATGTTAGTACATAAAGATTCGGAACAATCCCAGTTTACAATTCGATTACATTTCTTTCGTTGAATGCATGTAATGATTTGTATTTTCAGCGCTCGTGAGGTGTTTCTACTTTTTATTTTCTTGTATAAGAAATGTGGAAGATGTATTGCAAAAGACAAAGGACTCAACGACATGATTTTGACAAATTTTCACGTATCAGACATTCCTGAATCCTAATGGCTCTTTTGTAGCTTGAAGTCCGTATGTCTGTTTGCATACAAGATAGCTCAAAAACGCCTTGAACTAGACTGAGGAAATGTGGTACATGGATTACGGTTAAGTCGGTTGATTTCAATCATTTTTGAACTGGGTCCAGTCCCGGGTAATCTCTCAATGGTACATGGATTACTGTTAAGTCGGTAGATTCATATAATGATTTGAATTAGATCCATTCTTATGTAATCTCTCTGTGGTATATGGATTACTGTTAAGTCAGTAGATTTCAATCATTTTTGAAATGGGGCCCATTCGTTGGTAATCTCTCTGTGATTCATGGATTATGGTTAAGTCGATTGATTTCAATAATTTTTTTTAACTGAATCCCTTCGCGGGTAATCTGTGATTCATGGATTACGGTTAAGTCGGTAGATTTCAATCATTTTTGAATTGGGTCCCTTCGCGGGTAATCTCTCTGTGGTACATGGATTACGGCTAAATCGGTAGATTTCTACAGTGTTTTGAATTCTGTCCATTCGTAGGTAATCTCTCTGTGGTATATGGATTAATGTTAAGTTGCAGATTTCAATCATTTTTTTGAAATGGATGCAGTCGTTGTTAATCTCTCAGTATATATCCTCAAGAGCAAGTTAACTTGATTAATACAAAAAAGAAAAGAAAAACCTGCCTAAGTAAAAGATTTATCTCACAGATTCAGCATATGAAATATAGATTATCAACACATTCTAAACTAAATCCATAAGTATATTGGTTAATTGTTGCCAATTTGCACTTTCACATGCACATAAATACAGTAATTCATAAGAGCATTGGTTTAAAGATTATGTTGTATTGAAAGCAAAGATGTAGTTTCGAGTTAAAATTTTATGTTAATCGATTGGAAAAAAGCTATTCGAATGATAACTTCAGTAAAAGTACTAGATTTATGCTACAGATCTGTATTATATAGTTAAGCAATGCAATGCACGCCATGTTAGGATAAATTCCGCTAATAATAAAACTTATGTTGTGTAATTTTTCATTGAGTAAAAAAAATTACATTAAATACTTAGCTAAAAATTTACATTGAGAAAAATAATTTTTTTAAAATTCTGAGTACGGATAATGTTGCTTTTATTTCAACATTCACTTTAGAACTAGTAAAAAAGGATTTTTCGATTTGTTTTGTAGTTCCTTCTTTATAGATACTAAAAACCAAAAGACAATGTTCTTCGTTTTTCTTAGATTGGTTGCTTAGAGTGTAAGTAGAGATCTAATAATAGTGACCCAGAAGTACACAATAATACTATTGTACATTTTCTAAAAAGGATTGATGGCCTGGACCTTTATGCTTGTCTCAAAATAGTGACATCACATAAATGCATTTCATTATTTTATTGTTTGCTTCTCATTGTTACTTCATATGTTTATTGAATTTTTAGAAAACAATATTCAAATAAATATTATTTCATTTTATTGCTGTTCAGTCGTGATGTTTAATGTATGAGAGCGTTTGTTGGGCATCAATTATTTTTGCATTGATCAATCAAGTGATGGAGTGAATTGGAAGCATAAAATTATAAATCCAATACATTTTATCACATTCTAGCTGGTACTTTTCGCGTTGCTGCCACAAAAGAAATAATCTTGGAAATATCTTTTGTAATTTTAAAAAGCTATCTTGTTTCATTAAGAATGATAGGAATAATGGCATTTATTTTCTTATTGGCATTGAAATGGGAATATATATAAAGGAGGAACATGAAAAGTATTTATTCTATTTTTATTATTCTATTCTACAAACAAATATTCATTTTTATATGCTGAACTTGTGTATTCTTTTAGAATTGTAAAGCTTGGTGTTCTTTCAGATTGGTAATGAAAGAAATTATTTATTGCACCTCTTGATTCGATTGGTATTCATTCAGAATTCTCGAATTTAATGTTAGGAAACATCATTAAAATATTTTCTATTAAAATTGATTAAACATAGAAAATATATTTATATCCAAAAATCTTTAATATAATTAAAAAGAAAATTTTTTTAAGCTAAGATGGTGCACAATTATTTGTACTATAATATTTCGGAAGCTATTACAAAAAACATTAACCTTTTATTAAATTATTAGTTAAAATTTCAAACCTATAGGATTGATTCCCCTCAAACTTTCTAGCACACTCTCTTTCATAAAACGTCTAACCTCAGGGAAAGGCATGCACTGCATTTATACACAATAGCTCCGAAATATCAACGTCTAGTTTGAATTTAGTATGTTTACTGAATCTGTATCTCCTTAGCGAGCTATTTGTTGGTTAATAGATGCGGTAAATAGATCTGAAAATATTTTTTGTAGTTTAGATGATTGTATTGTACCTGTAACCTTCGCGTAAGTGCAAGCAATATGTTGTCGAAGTTTCATCCCATTCAGATGAGCGGAGCTGCAGCGCATAAAAGATATACAGACAAACATTCATTTTTATTTATATAGATACATCTAATGAATTGTGAAAATAGAGGATTTAAAATGCAACACTTGACACTTAAGATGAATGCAACACTTGACTGTTTTTTGAAGATGACAAAGTTAGTCCTAAAGTGGGACACTCGTAGTTTAGCAAAACGAAATAAATCAAAAACTTTTATGGTAATATGACTTTAAACAAATGACACACGGGCAGGAGTCACGCCTCCCAAGTGAGATCAAAACCATTTTTCTCAATTTCAAATCACCCGTCAAATAGATAAATAATTGATGCATTGCCTGTTTCTGAAAATGTATTGCGCCATTAAATGCATCCATTATTTTTTCCCAACCTCTATTAACTGCAATTCCTCGTTTTTACTCATTTTTTTCATCATTCACTCAATGAATAATTGATTCGCACATATCTAGCCGGAACACAATAATATAATCAAAAGTTGAAAGTTAATTGATGAAAGCTCCCACAATTTATGACATCTGCTCGCACACACACAAGTCCGGTCTCGAAAGTAATTGAACACTAATTACCTTTCCATCGGAGCCCGGATCGATAAGAATCCGGTAATAAAGTTTATTCATTGTTGGTAATTAATGCCTGGGCGATGAGTC
Source organism: Argiope trifasciata (assembly GCA_026543055.1). Classification (NCBI taxonomy): domain Eukaryota; kingdom Metazoa; phylum Arthropoda; class Arachnida; order Araneae; family Araneidae; genus Argiope; species Argiope trifasciata. Next base: position 48,363 of record JAPMOQ010066461.1, read on the forward strand.
ACCCGACAGGTGATTGATTTCGGATAGCCCCGTATCTGGATGGCCAATTATCAGGGTTTTATTTATGTAGTAGGGGATAATTAGTGATTCGGGACAATCGTGTGCGCGTTGGCGAGAACCCTCTATTTATTAAACAGAATCAATAGAGAATGTATTGCGTTACTTAATATTATTGACAGGCGAATATCATGTATCAAAGTGAAATGGTAAGTTTCTTCGGGTCTTTTCTAAGGAAACTGAATGCACGCGATGCATCAATTCAATTGGCTAGAATGGGGAGGGCAATTTTTTTAGAAAAACAAAGAGGGGTGATCTATTAATGGATCATTATACATAGATGATCTTTCTTACGGAAGTTCTCTGGTTGAAGAAGCTCTTGCATTGTCTTCCGATGCTGTTTCAATATTAAAAGACGCAAGCATGAACATGAGAAAATTCGACTCTAATTCTAAACAATTAAAAGAAGTATGGCGAAATACTAATTCCGATATTGAAATCAATGAAAACACTGATTTTCCTCTTAAAATATTAGGGCTTGTATGGAGCAATTTAGATGATACAATAGGACTTAATTTGTATTCCCTGGTGTCAGAATGCAAAAAAGAAATGTGCTTCATATTGCTGCCAAATTATTTATATCACCGTCAAATTATTTATATCACCATTCTTATCGGATTTATATCACCGTTTTCAATTCATATAAAATGCTTTCTACAAGAATTATGGCAACTTGGTATTGAATGGGAAGAAGTTTTTACTGAATAAATTAAAGAGAAACAAAAACATTTGGAAAGTAGAACTTGTAGATGGGGAATAGAAACAGACGATGTTAATTATCGTAGATCAGTCGTTAGAGCAGATAGTGTTAGTACCGAAACACGAAACAGTCATAGAAATGGCAAAAGATCTAGAGAAGCGCCGGTATCCCGGCATAGGTGTAGCGTGTCTACCAGGGATTTGGGCTTCCCGGTTCGGACATGGTTGTTGTTCTGTGTTCTATCTGTGAGATATATGAATGTGCCCCCTGTGAAAAGAGGTTGTGTGTGTCCTCTTCCTTTGAGCTAGAAGTCAGACTTCTACCCTCTGTGTGCCCTGGGGTCTTTACCCTCAGAAGCTACACCACCCCCTTTCCGTGGAAACACGGACACGATATCATCATCGTCATCATTTAAAGAAGGGGTTTTGAACAGGGGTGCGAGTCGTGATACGAATTCTTTGGCCCAAGAATGCGTTCCCATTGGACATTCACAGACAAATAATTGAAATGTAAGATTGCGAAACGATGGGTAAACAACAGGTGTCGAAATGGTGTCGTTCTATTGAAGCGGGCAGATATATTGCTGGAAACGCGTAGGTGGGAGTTCTGGAGTCACCTTCCATACAATCTCTATTTGACTTCCAGTGACTATTTCTTTTTCCCTGCATTGAAAGTAGATGGGATATTGTTATCCTGAGTGGAAACAGAAGGTACTAGCTGTCTTAGAGTAGTCAATCGTCCAGATTGTGTTAGTACCGAGACCTGAAGCAGTGACAGTGATAGCAAAACGCGTAGAGAAGTGGTATCGCGCAGACCTGATACGATTTCTACGGGTCAGGAATGTGTCCCTATCGGACATGGAGGAGGGCAGTTTGTTTTACAAAAACAACGAGGCGTGATCTAAAAGAAACGTTAACAAGCAGCAGTGTTTGGGAAGTAGAACTTGTATATGGGAATATTGTTACCCAGAATGGAGACAGATCACGCTAGTTATCTTAGACCGATCGTTTGGAGAAATAGTGTTAGTACTAAAACTTCAAGCAGCGACAGTAATGGCAAGACTGCTGGAGAAGTGGTCTCTCACAGAGATGTGAGCTGTGATACGATTTCTATGGGACAAGAATGTCTCTCCATCGGACAATCGCAGACAAATCGTTGAAGTTTATGGAGGCGTAGCAATGATGCAAAAAACAGGTGTCGAAATGGTGCCGTTCTTTTGAAGCGGGTAGAAATATTGCTCCAAATGTTTGGGTGGGAGGTCTGTAATCTTCCCCGATACATGCTCCCAGAGACTATGTTCTTTCCCCAGAATGGAAAAATCCTTATTCGAAACAAGATTCAAATCAGACGATGATGATCAAAAGTCATATTCGTAACGGTTCAGGTTCTAGATCAAATTCTAGGATGTCAATTAAAACCAATGAATACTGATGAGGGCAATTTGTAAACATTCATTTATTTTCAAGACATTTACTAAAATGGCTTAAGAAAAAAGTGTTGAATCAGGTTTCGATCTTAAATATTCTCCTGGCTTTTCTAAAAGAATATCTGTGTTCCTTCAAATACAAACGACTTTATAAAAAATTCCTCAATAATTTGGCCAATACATTGTCATTATAAAAATAATATGCATTAAATATGAGCCTTTGATCTAAGAATAGCAGATTTCAAAAATGGTGTAAAGGATTATTACGCAGACTTAAAAACTTCTTTGAGGCTTCTAAATTCCCCATTTTTCCATTTCTTCATCATTAGATGATAGCGTTTTAAACTAGTAGATAGTACAAGCGCAATAATAATTCTTCTCTTAACGCCTGAAAATATTTTTTACACCATTTCATTGTCAGAAGTCTGTTTTGTTCTATTAGAACTTACATTTTAGAGAATCAAAAGGTAAAAATATTTAATGATTTTTTTCAACTATTTGTTAGAAATTCTTTGATTAATAATTCTTAAATAATACACAATAAATATTTCAAAAGAGCATAATTTATGTAAAAAAATTTGCTTTGAATAAATTCCCTTTGAATTTATTCAATATATAATTCAAAATTTTTCATCATTATTATTTCACAGATCAAAATTATTTCACTGATAAGAAACTGTTAATCTGTGAGAAATGAGCATAAATTAAAGTTAACGAATTTAGAATAAAAGAAAATTCTAAATTATGTGGTAAAATTAAATAGTCAATCGCACCTTTTTTGGTAATCCAATCTTTCGCATTCAGCTTTCATCACAGCATTTCAAAATGTTCATTTCAACGATTCGTAGAAATTATGAAATTCTTATCTAAGCGAGAATTTAAAAAATAATTCAAGTTCAACTTTCCCAACAAATATACCTTATTAGGCACCGCATAATATCTTTGTAATTATCACACAGAAAGTAATAACTCAAAAACAAAATATCCCGTAATAATTTCTACAAATCGTTGAAATGGGGATTTTGAACTTGCCATATGGAAAACTTAATGCAAAATATCAGATTAGCAAAAACGGTTTAATTGGCAAGTAAATAATTAATTTTATCACATAATATGGAATTTTTATTCTGAATTCTTTGAAATGAACACGAAGCCTACAACTTGTTAAATTCATTTAAACTATATGCTTGATTAAATCCTCAATGTGTATAATCTAATGAAAGGAAAAAAGATAAGTTAAAAATCACAGTTGACTCTCAAATGCTGATGCTCAATTATAAGATAATTCCCAAATAATAAGAAATTTCCACTTAAAGTTTTCCCTATGACATGTTCAATATGTCCATTTGAACAATTCGGCGAAATTATGAAATTCTTATTAGAACGAGCATTTAAAAAATAATACAAGTTCAAATTTCCAACAAATATACTTTATTATGCACCGCATAACATCTTTGCAATTATCATACAGAAAGTTATAAATCGAAAACCAAATGCCCTGTCATATAGTTCAATCATCAATATGTATAATTCTATGAAGGAAAAGGAGATAAATTAACTATGTTGGCTGAACACCCAGATGTTGATGCTCAATCACAAGATAATTCCCAAATAACATGAAATTTCCAAGGCGCCCGCAAATTTGAACAGATAACACCCGATCAGACTTATCGCAAATGCATCTGCATTACAAAAATGAACACCATAAGTAATTTTCATACAGAAAGTAATAAATCAAAAACCAAATATCCCGTAATATAGTTCAATCCTCAATATGTGTAATCTTATGAAATAAAAAAAGGTAAATTAACTATCTTTGTTAACTGAACAGCCAGATGTTGATACTCAATTATAAGATAATTCCCAAATAATAAGAAATGTCCAAGGCACCCACAAATTTAACAGATAACACCCGATTTGACTTAGCGTAAAAATGAACACCAAAAGTAATGCAACGTACTTTCAAATCATGGTTCCGCTAACCCTAATTAAATCATCTCATCCGCACCAAAACCATTGAAATCCGAAACCAGAACTTCGTCTTCTGTTTCATTCGGGGACGACAAAACAATTAATATCCTCATCGACGTATCCTTCGCCGCTTCCTGTTTCATTACGACGACTGTTTACCCGAGTTAACTCGTGTCTTCGAAGCAATTTTCTGTTTGAATAATGCTGAATTCTGCCGCCTGCATTATCCTTTTCGACTTAATGATAATGCAAGGCAAAAGTCTTGCTTGAAGAAACAGTTATGATTCTCCCCGTTTTATTGATTATGCAGAAGCAATTATGTCTCCACATGTTGGAGACAAAATATTCGAATCGAATTACACGTGGATTTTCGATTGGTTCTTGTTTGTTTAAAGGTTCATCCGGAATCTTATTGCAGCTGCGTCGTAATTGGAGCGGAGTTGTAGTTAGAAATGACATTAACAAGGAGCGAAATGCACTTTAAAAAGAATTCGAATAAATGTATTTTTATGGTTGGATAAATAAATCTAACTTGTTTTCGAAAGAAAATTATCGAATCGTATTCCGTGCTCTAGAATATATTTCATTGGTCATTTGCATTGTTTATTTTTTAACAGTTTTTGCATTTAAAGCATTTATTGATTTTTTTTATTAATATTATTTTTATTTGCTTAGTGTGTAATCAGAATCATTGAATCAAAATTTTCAAATATTGTAGGTTCTTTGTTGTCATTTCTTCGTTGAACATTCTATTGTTTCCATTAATATGATCGTTAATTTAAAAGATTTTTTCATAAGTTTTGAAAACTTTTGGGATCAAAACTTGAACGCTTGCACAAATAACTTGAAATATATTATTATGGAACTGATTAAGCGAAAATGAAAGTGTGTTTCAGGATGAAGATACTGATAGTTTTTATTTTTTACCGTTGAATGAATGCTTTGAATTCAGATAATTTTCTAGGCCTTGGTGGTCTGGTCTTGGTTTCATGACCGGAGGGTTGCAGGTTAGAGGCCAGATTCCATAGAAAAACCACCATGTAAGCGGGCAGGTGCACGTTGAATCCATCAGGGCCAATTGACCTCCCGCTGATGTGGAAGCTTGGAGAGGAGAGTTCCATCTCGTTAGCTCACCACGGTTCGAAATGACGAGGTCCATCCCAAAATAGCCCTAGTATTGCTTCAAACCTGGACGTTAGTATAACTAAACTAAACCATTACCGGTGGATTGGCATGGATCTAGCGTGTCCTTCCCGTGATATGGGCGTCTCTCGGTTCAGACATGATTGTTCTTCTGTGTTCTATCTGTGAGTAGTAAGAATGCAGCCCCTGTAAAAAGGGGTTGTGCAAGCGAATGTGTCATCTTCATTTGAGATAGAAGTCAGACTTCTGCCCTGTCGGTGTTCAGGGGTCTTTACCCTCAGACGCTACAACAGCCTCTTTACGTGGAATCATGGACACGACATTAAGAGGGGGAAGATCCAGATGTCACCTCGTCATCTGACCAGAGTTCAAAACGATGAGATATGTCCCAAAATAGCCCTAGTGCTACTTCAAAACGGGACGTTGATATAACTAAACTCAGATGATTTTCTAATGACGAAACTGGAATAAGTTTACACCATATATATTCATTCTGTATTAGTTATTCCAAATGTTTGGAATGTCACGTATCTCCTGTATGAATTTGAAATTAATAAATTTAGAGCATTTATATTATTAAATTTTTGTTTTTCGCAAAAATGCAATTTCTTCATGATTATTTTTGCTGCACTTTCAATTTCTGAGATGATGAGTCGCTATTATTAGATGCATTATTGATTTTTAATCATTTGATTACTTCTTATATTTAATTTTCTTTTATGTAACACGCGACATAACATCTTACACCGACATTATTTTAAAATTTTCATTTGTTGTCTCAGTAGATTTTATTTGTGTACGGACTTTTGCTGCATTAAAAATGTGTGTAGAGTGTTAACCTTCCAGAGCTCGCGACCGTCATGACAACATGAAAGGTCGCGTGTATTTCCCATATAAGCTATAGTAAATTGTAAATTTTCAAAATCGTAACTATTAAAATCATATTGGGAATAGCTTACGATTCGTGACTACAATCACTTTAAGCATTTGTTACTTAAAAATAATCAAAAACAATGTAAACATAGATTGCGATAACAGTATAAAATGACCACAGTTTAACTGGATTTAAAAATAATATTAATGAAATAGTCGATATTTTGACAGAAAAATTTACTTATAAAATATAAAAGTGCAAAAAATAATACAGAATTTATGTATAAAGAGTAAAAAGTAATTGAAAGTTAGATATGAAAAGGAAGAAAATAGTTTCATTGTTATTTCATTGCACCGTTGCCATTTGAGCAAATGTGTTTAGTGTGCTCCACACATATTCATTTCTGGCAAGTCCCACAACCGAAGCTCGTGATTCTAGTCCGCTTTTGTTTTTAGCAGGGTTTTCCCTGGTGTCACCTCTTCCACTTCTTCAATACATAGCTTGGTTTTTCTCTTTAGCACCTTTCATTTTAGCTCACTTTTTAGAGATGTGGGGGCTTTTATTTAACATTTTAATTCGTAAGTGCATTTGCCAGCTATCGCCAGTCTAAAACAATACGGATTTATTTGCAAAATCAGATGTGACAAAAACTGACATGAAAGGTCAAGCGTATCTCTAAAATACAAATATTTGATCTGCTGAGACCTGTGAACGCCACAAACGTACGACGACAACTGAAAGTAGGTCAAAAGGAGGGGGACAAATAGCCAAGGACAGGCGTTCCCAGTGCCACTAAATCTGAAGGTGTAAAACGAAATTCATCTCTAGTGTATCTCTCACATACGCGATCCAGTTGAAAAATTAATCATTGTAGTTAAATTCAATTAAAATTTACTACTAAATTTCCTATTTTTCAATATATATTATATTTTCAATTAGTTTTGTTGTATTTATAGAATATTGTAGTATAATTGACAATACATCTAAAAACAGCAACTTTAAATCATTTTTTAAAAATCCATATTTTCAAAATGTTTCCTTCGAACGTAGTTGGTTACCTTAATTTCTTTAACTTTCAATCTTCCAGATAAACTGCTCTACAGAAGAAGAAGAAAAACAAGTACTGCAATATCACAGTTTTTCTCTTTTCACATTCGATTATTTAAAGAAGAGATAAATGTCAAAATGTATCGGAACAAAGAAAGAAACATGAATTCCGAAAGAGTTGGAAAGTTTGTTTCTGCTTGGAAGAGAAAAAATTTCACGAACATAAAAAAAAGGAAGAAATGAACGCTGAGAATTCTAGAATTCAGCGTTTGTGTTCTAAAAATATTCCGTGAGATTTTCAGAAAGGCGTAATATTCCAAACCTGCGCCGTATGCATTCGCACCATTAAGAAAATTGCTCCTCGAAACAGAAGGAAAAATCTACCTTTAGAATAAATAATTCAGAACACCACCCCCTTCTGCTTCCTTTGCGCATGCGCCTACCCGGTCACACGTCGAAGTAAAAGAAGCAAAAATTCATTAAGCCTCGAGACTGGAGAATTGTATTAAAGTTTTCGTCGAACGAAAGTCGTTTCGCTTTAACAGAGTCATGGCGTGGAACAAAAGGGTTGATGGAGGGGGTGTTGGTATTGTAACAGTCACGGGTACAGTTTTCATAGCTCGCGGCAAGACAAATCCGATATCATGGCTGAAGTATCTGATTGCAGTCTCTCCCCCCCCCCCCGTTTGATAAACAGACACTCATCAAGAAAGTCGCATTTTAGGTATTGCCAATTGTTTGCGCTGAATTTGAAAGGTTCTTTTCGCAAAAGTATATATTTGGTTATTGCGAGTTGAATGCTTTCGCCAAATTTGACTGCCTTCTTGGCGGGATTTTTGGCGCTGCTGTTTTGCCGGAGAATAGATAAAAGTGAAATGTGGAATATGATTTTGGGTCGAAAATAATAACCCCCGAGAATTTGGAAAATATGTTTTTTCTTTTAGTTCTTTGGTCTTGAGTTTCAAAAATATCTATTGTTATTTCATATGTTGTACAGACATCTTCCATTTATTTTTGTTTTTGCTTTAACTCAAAATTATATTTATTTAAATCATTATTTATGCACAATTCTTTTAAAGATTTTTGATATAATGTTTACAATTAGTTTTAGTTTAGCTGATTTCGCAGATTTTTTAACAGGAAAATGACTTCTGGATATGAAATACTTTGACCCATATTAACCTTGTAGCACCCATTTATTGTACAATACTGTATGGCAGAAAACAATATTCGTAATATTGTATTATATTAAAATATATAAGATAATATCGTCCAATATTGCAAAATAATAAACAATATTCGAAATATTGGTAAATATTAAATGATATAATGTGATGATGACGATGTAGTGTACGGGTTAACACGGAAAGGAGTTGCAGTAGCTTCGGAGGGTTAAGACCCCTGAGCACCCAGAGGGCAGAAGTCTCACTTCTAGCTCAAATGAAGGTGACACACACATTCACTTGCACAACCTCTTTTTACAGGGGGCTCATTCATACATCTCACAGATAAAACATAGAATAACAACCATGCCCAAACCATGATTCGAACCTGGGACGCCTATGTCACGGGTAAGAGACGCTACCCCTATGTCAAGACACCGTCAGATAATATAATATCGTCCAATATTGTATGATAGTAAAAAAATATTTGAAATATTGTATAATAATGTTAAATATTAAATTACATAATATAATGTCATTCTGTACTGTATGATATTAAACAATATTTGAAATATTTTAGAGTATTGTTAAATATTAAATTATATAATATCGTCCATATTCTATGATATTTAACAATGTTCTTAAGAATGTCTAATATTGTGAAACATTAAGTTATATTATAACGTCCTATAAAGTATGATATTAAACAACATTCGAAATATTGTATAATAATGTTAAATATTAAATTACATAATATAATGTCGTCCAGTACTGTATGATATTAAACAATATTTGAAATATTTTATAGTATTGTTAAATATTAAATTATATAATATCGTCCAAAATTTATGATATTAAACAATATTCAAAATATTGTATGATATTGTTAAATATTAAATTATATAATATAATATTGTGCACCATGATGTTCTACCTGTGTATGATATAATGATGTGAAAGAAACCATGAAAGAAAGTAAACGAAAACATCATAGATAATTATGTACAAAAGGCAGAAAAGGGTAAATGTAAATTAAGTGTATGTATTTGATTGTAAAATAAATTACAATAGTTGTGTAATAAGATTGAGCCTATTGTACTTGCACTTAATTCCCATTATTGTAGTTTAGACTATCATTAAAGTTTAGGAATGGGGAACATATTGAGTTTAAAGCAGCAATACTTGCAACCCTAAAGCTAGAATTGTTGCACTTCCACTTAATTTACAATAGTGTTAATTGTTAATGTCATTTAATTAATAGCATTAAAATTAAGTGTTAATTTTTAGTTAATGTAACTTTTATAAATAAAAATTAACGCTTAATAATTTACTATAGTGTAGGTTATGAAATGTTAATGCTTACTTATAAAATAGGGGGAATATTTCCGTCTTAAAAATAAAACACAATATTTGTTAATGCTCCATGTTAAATAACTTTACTTAGTTAAAAAAAATTAACTCTACATTGTGGGCTGTTATAATTACATGTTCATGAAAACCGGAGAATACCACAGAATGGAAAGCTATAAAAATGGACGTTTTTAATGTCTTTAATAATTTAAAAAAAAGTCAAAGAAAGCTATTGGTTTTACAAATATATGGTTATTATAAATAAGCAGTGAGAGAAAATCGATAAACAGGAGCATACCATGCTAGGAAAGAGCCACATTCATTATTTTGATGCCAAAAGAATTTATTTTGAAGCTTTTTTCTGCCAATAAAAATGCTAAAAGATTGCAATACATGAATTTAAACGGGACGTTGGAATAATTAAGCTAAAATAAGCTTCTTTTTCTGCTCACTGAGATTCAAAAATAAAAATTCTATTGAATTTCGGGACGTGGATTTCGACAATTCCAAACGTTTTTAATTGTACTGAAAGTAAGAAAACTGTCGCCATATATTCACAAAATAATCCAAAGCCTTCTCATTCCACTGCCATTTTACAGTTCCATTCTATGATCTGAAAGGTGCAAGCTGCCAAAAGTCGTATTCAAAGCCAAATAGAAGGCGAAATCAATGATCACAAATCTCTACTTATACGCTACTGTTTGATTAAAAGGATAGAAATATCTGCAACATTTTTGTAAACTTTCATTATAATCTAATTTTTTTTTAAGCTCATAGTCACTTTCGTTATAATCTAAATTTTTTTTGACCATTCCAAAAGATTTTAAAGGTACACTTAGTGTACTGAAAGTAAGAAAACGGTCGCCATATATTCACAAAATAATCCAAAGCCTTCTCATTCCACTGCCATTTTACAGTTCCATTCTATGATCCGAAAGGTGCAAGCTGTCAAAAGTCGTATTCAAAGCCAAACAGAAGGCGAAACCCATCCGTGCCGACAAATCCCTTGTTAGATCAACTTCCCTCGCCGTGTAATCTCTTCTGTTTTTCTTTCATCTCGCTGATCTCGTTGTAGGAAGAAAACTAACAGCATTCCCGCTGTCAGCTCTAAATGCCTCAAGGCTTTTCCGTGACTTTTGGAAGGGAGAAGGACAATTGTCCTGACTTCGTTCTGCCTTTTATGGCAATTTCTGCCTCGTATCCTGACGCCTTTGGTCTCGGTAAACACAAACAGGCCGAAAAGAATTTGTTTTATCAACTTCAACCTGGATTCTTGGTGAAATTCCCGGTATATTGAGAAATATATGCTGTTTAAAGAATCTCTGTGCATTTTAAAAGAACAGTTTTTCATTTCGTTTTCTCTCTTCAAGAAATATGTTGCTGTTTTTACTTTCATATGTGATAAAATCAAGAAATATGATATAATGTGCTGTTTAAAGAATTTTTATGCATTTTAACAGAAAGTTTTACATTTCGTTTTCTGGCTTCAAGAAATATGATATAGTTTTTACTATATTTATACAGCTATTGTGTTTAGAAAAAAGTATCTAGAATTGGTTTAATCAGCTTCAACCTGGATTCTTGATGAAATTTCTAGGGTACTGCTAAAAATGTGCTTTTTAAAGAACTTATGTGCATTTTAACAGAATATTTTTCATTTCGTTTTCTCTGTTAAGGAAAAATGACATTGTTTTGACTTTCGTATATGATAAAATAAAGAAATATGATATAATTGCTGTTTAAAGAATTTATGTGCAATTTAACGGAACTCTTTTTCATTCCGTTTTCTCTCATCAAGAAATATGATGCTGTTTACACTTTATTTATACAGCTTTTGTGTCTAGAAAAAATATTGTTTTATCAAGTTAAACCTAGATTCTTGGGGAAATTCACCGGGACATTGCAAAAAATGTGATTTTAAAGAATTTCTGGGCATTTTAACAGAAATGTTTCCATTTCATTATCTCTCATCAAGGAATATGATGCTGTTTTTACTATATTTGTGCAACTATTGTGTTTAGAATAAGTACTGTGGCCTTAAAAATATCGACCATGATATTCTAACAAAGACTTATTTTTTCTTGATTTCTAAAAACTCGTTTTGCAATTTGACTGAGTTTTTTTATCCCTACCTATATGTTTACAAACATAACAACTCAGAAGAAGGGCAAGAGAAATAAATAACATTTCCTTTATCAGTTTTACGACAAACTACACACTTTTGTCAAAGATAGCTCAGTATATGGCAAAAAGAAAGTATTCAGAGGACTTGTAACATGTAATAACATATAAACGAAGCAAGCTAGATCAATGTAATCGACATATATCATTTTCGTCAATATGTAGACATGCTTCTAAGTTTCGTAAAAATTCAATGAACGTCAAGAGTTCTTAACATATTTTTCTATAAATATATTATATTTATTATATTTTTCAAAACAAAATATACGCGATGGTAGAATATATAAAACATTAAAAATAAGCAACTGATAACAAAATAAATAATCGAAAAAGATTAAGTTGTGCACTTAGTTCAGTTACAAGCTTTGAAATATTAATGACTGAAGAAAAATATAAGCTAAACAAAGCAAAATAATTTATTTTTATAATGAAGAGAAGAGCTTTTGTAAGGAAGTTACTAGAAATGAAAAATAATTAATTGAATGATGCAAGATACTAAAGTAGATTTTTAAATGAATTGAGTATTGCTGAAACATTTTGAAATGTTAAATTTGAATTCACTATTATTAGTTTCGCCATTTGATTAATATGCATAACGAATTCCAGTTTGAAGTAGCTTGTTCTTCTGATATCATGCTCAATCGACGCATCTTTATATATAATTATGCGCTTTCGTTTTTCAGTTCTTAAAGTTAAAATTAGAGTTTAGGAAGTTAATTTCAAATGTTTCTAATGAATTCAATTTCTTGTTTCATTTCACCAATTTATTTCTCTTTCTTTTCTTTCAGGTAAGAATTGGTGACTTTAAATCTTGCTTTACCAGAGATGTTATTGGTATGAAAATATTTACGAAATTTTTTACTCATAATGATTTTATCAATACTACATTCATTACATAATATCTTGTTGCTAATTAAAAAACTGTATATTATAAAGTGCTTCGATTTTCCTAATATTTTACAATTTTCTCGTGATTTTAATTCTTTATTTAACCATCCCAATTCTTTATTTAATTATCTCCTGTGAACAAGCATTTTCAATTCAAATAATAAAACGAAACTTTCCCTCAGGATATTTTCTAAATTTAGAATTTTAGGAAAATATTTGTTGAGTTAATAAAAAATGAAATTAGTTCTTGTAAATTTGTTTCTTCATATAAAAAACTAAATAATTTTTTCACATTAAAAAACTACTGCAGTTTCTAGTCAAATAATTTTTCAATGCCTTACAGCAGTTAATATCAGGCATCCAGTTAATAATATTTCCCTGTGAGGAACAAGAAACATTTTATATCATTCATAAATTTTTAGTGTGCTGCTCTATTGATGATATTAGCTGGTATCTTTTAAGAGTTAATAAATATCAAGTTGTATTTTTATCCATAATCATATATCCATCATTAAAATTCCAGTGAGAATAGAAGCATTTTGTACTGAACTTTAAAATAACTATTCACCATGAAATCTAAATACAGCTTATATGATTTCATCATCAAAATTTGAAAAAAAAATCATTACACAAATTTTTATTTGTGAATTTTCAAAATATACAGTTTTCAATGTTTAATGTGGAAAAAGAGTCATTTAAAAATCGATTTATAGACAGAAAATTCTGGCATTTATTTCCAAATCTTGATTACAAATTTCCAAACAGTTCTCTTTATCTCTCTTTTGTTTAATTTCTAAAATTCATGGCTATAAATAGCCTTCGAAATAGCATTTATTTTCAATATATAACTTTAAAAGTATCGATATGAATATCGAATGTAAATATTGAACAAGTATTACAAGAATATTTCTCAAATCTAATGCTGCCCTACGTATTTTGATTAATAAAGATAACTTTTCCTTTTTCTAGATGCACGAATTGCAACTTATGAGAAGTAGTTTATTTAATTTTACTCATTACTTACTTTAAAATTGGCAAAGGATCAACAGTGCAGCTGTGTATACTTCTGATGTTCATGGCTATAAATGCTTTCCGAAATAGCATTTATTTCGAATATAAAACTTTTAAAGTAAATATTGAACAAGTATTATGATAATCTTTCCCAACTATAACTTTGCACTACTTTTTATGATTATTAAAGATAAATTTCCTTTTTCTAGATGAGCGAATTGCAACTTATGAGAAGAAGTTATTTTATTTTTACTCATTTTTTCTTTAAAATTGGCTAAGGAATGACAGTGCAACTTTGTATAATTCTGATGTTCATGGCTATAAATGCTTTCCGAAATAGCATTTATTTTGAATATAAAACATTTAAAGTAAATATTGAACAAGCATTATAAGAATAGTTCTCAACTATAACTCTGCTCTACGAATTTTGATTACTAAAGATAACTATTCCTTCTTTAAATGCGAGCATTGCAACTTATGAGGTGTAGATAATTTATTTTTTCTCATTTCTTACATTAAAATTGACAAAGGATCGGCAGTGCAACTATATATATTTCTGAGGCTCATGTATATAAATGCATTTCGAAATAGCATTTATTTTGAATATATAACCTTAAAAGTAAATATTGATCAAGTATTAGAATACCAATTCTAACTCTGCACTGCGTATTTCGATTACTAAAGATAACTTTTCCTTTTCTAGATGCACGAATTCCAACTTATAAGAAGTTGATAATTTAATTTTACTCATTTCTTTCTTTAAAACTTTCCAAGGATTTAAAGTGCAACTTTGTATATTTCTGACGTTCATGGCGGCAAAGAGTTTTTGAAATAGCATTTATTTTGAATATAAAAATCTAAAAGTAGGTATTGAACAAGTATTAGAATACCAATTCTAACTCTGCACTACGTATTTTGATTAAAGATAACTTTTATTTCCTAGATGCGCGAATTGCAACTTATGAGAAGCAGATAATATATTTGTAATTTATTTTATATAGGCAAAAGATCGACAGTGCAACTGTGTACATTTCTGATGTTCATAAAATGGCTATAAATGCTTTTAGAAATAGCATTTATTTATCGAAATAGCAAACTTTAAAAGTAAATATTGAACAAGTATTATAATAATATTCCATAACTCTAACATTGCTCGACTTTTTTTCGGATTATTAAAGATAACTTTTCCCTTTCTTAGATGCACGAATTGCAATTCATGAGAAATAGTTAATTTATTTTTACTCATTTCTATCTTCAAAATTGGCAAATGATCGGCAGTGCAACTGTGTATACCGAAATGCTGCATATTTATGAACCTATTAGCAGCTAACTGTAACCGAATCAAATGCAGACATTTAGAATTACCTTAATGGCTACAAATTCGACCTCGCAGCCCTAAGCAATAAACGCTGTAAACTCTCGAAATCCAAGCGATTCAATCTCGCTCCAAACTAAAGCCAATCTCTGTCAGCAATTTAACCGAAGCCAATGCCTCCACTCTTCAATCCTGAGCGTTCCAAGTCTTTCCTTCGCAAACTGAACGGCTACTCTCCACCCAGGGCGCGAGAACATTC
This sequence comes from Argiope trifasciata, assembly GCA_026543055.1. Classification (NCBI taxonomy): domain Eukaryota; kingdom Metazoa; phylum Arthropoda; class Arachnida; order Araneae; family Araneidae; genus Argiope; species Argiope trifasciata. The sequence goes on from JAPMOQ010066461.1 coordinate 63,748, forward strand.
CAGAATTAACCCGAATAAACGCTCCAGCGACCTGAATAATGTGCATCATTAATCAAATGTAAAACATTTGGGGAGGGTTGGGGTCCCAAACAATGCCGGCAGTTGTAAACTAGCGTCTTGCGATGCCAGAATTCTCCGAACTTTGCTGCAGATTTATGTCACACATTTGAGTTCGATACCAATCGACCCGCCTGTGCTTGGTTTCGAGATTATCGGTCACGTGGTGCGGGCGATGCGGGTTTGATTGGGATGACCGAGGTTTGCATGATATCTTTGATCTGGAGAAGGGATGGTGATTTGGCGGATTTAAATGTAATAGCTAGGCTTGGCGATAAGCAGAGATAAGATGATTGGTACCAAGGCGGAAGTTTATTGCATTTATGCCTTAATTCTGTGTATGTTGTTAAGACGGCGAAATGTTGCGTGACTCATGAATGAATAGAACTGCCAAGTACTGCCAATATCTACTGTATTTATCTAAATAAAAGCCTTCTTTTGGATAATCATCACATTTTTTTCACAAAATAATATGAAAATAGCATAAATTTTGTAATCAATCGATATAAATGAAAAAAAAAATGCTTGTCTGTATGTCTTTTATGAGCTGCTGTACCGCTCGCCCAAATGCGATAAAAATTCGACAGCCTATTGCTTGCACTTAAGCAAAGGCTATAGGCATAATACAATCATCTAAAGTATAAAAATATTTTTGGATCTATTTACCGCATGAATTAACGCCAAATAACTCGCCAAGGAGACACAACAGCTTCAGTGAAGAAACTAAATTCAAGCTAGAGGTTAATATTTTGTAGCTATTGTATGTAAATGCTATGTAAGTCTTTCTGCGAGGTAAAAGTTTAATTAGAGAGCATACGAGAAAGTTTTAGGAGAACCAATCTTATAAGTTTAAACTATCCTATATCAAAACGTTTAGCAAAATTTTAGCGTTTTTTGCAGTTACTTTCACCAATATTATAGTATAAATAATTTTGCGCCATCATAATTTTTTAAAAAGTACTTTTCAACTATCTTAGAGATTTTATGGTATAAATATATTTTATATGTTTAATCAATTTTTAAAAATAAATATATTTTAAACACATTTTTCATCATTAAACAAGATAATATTGAACGAATATTTAACGAATCACGAAATGCAATAAATAGTGTCTTTCATTACCTTTCTGAAAGGACACTATGCTTTTCAGTTCTAAAAGAACACACAAATCTAATATATAGAAATGAATATTTGCTGGTAGAATAGAATAATAAAAATGACATAAATGCTATTTATGTTTCTCCTTTATATATCCTTCAATTTTAATGAATGTATTCACTGTTGACAAAAAAAACAGTAACATTCTTCCTATAATTCCTAATTAAACATGATAACTATATCAAATTCAAACAATATTTCCAATATAATTTCTTTCATGGCAACAACGCCCCGGGGACCAGCTGGTTATTTATAAAATATTTGCCGCATATTTAATAATGAAGTTATATTCAGCAATTAAAGTTTAGAATTGACACATCTTCTATTCGATAGTTAACGAGAGATAGTAGGTAGAGCAGTCTTTTGCACTATATCAGAGGTGTCCAAACTACGGCCCGCGGGCCAAACCCGGCCCGCCAAGTGATTTTGTCCGCCCCGTGGAGGGTTTTAAAACATAATGATGTTTTCATTATGTTACCAAACCAAGTTCCCAGTTCCAAGGGAAAAACAATTTAATTTGCGATTTATATTCTCAAATTAAAGCATTTCGAACAAAACTACAATTATTTGAAAGTCAATTGACTGAATGTAATTTTACGCGAATTTAATAATTTAATAAAAAAACTGAAGAACAATTTCCAATTGCATTTGAAGTAAAGATCATCGCCGATTTAAAAGAAAAATTTCAAAAGCGATTTTCTGATTTGGACATGAATTCAAAAGAAATTCGGCCGTTCCAAAATCCATTTGATTGCAACGTTGCTGAAATTTCAAGCCAGCTTCAAATAGAAATTATTGATCTTCAAGCAAACGAACAAATCAAGGACAAATACAAGGAAGAAAACTTAATAGATTTTTATAAATATTTGGATGCAAAAGAGTTTCCAAATTTGAAGAAATTTGCTCGTAAATTCATTTCAATGTTTGGGACTACTTACGTTTGCGAAAAAACTTTTCTCGAATGAAGTATCTCAAATCAAAATATAAAGCAAATTTATCTGATGATCATTTGCAGTCATTGCTTATGATTGGTGTAACAAATTTTGATCCCAAATATAAAGACATTCTTCAACAACAACAACAAAAAAAACAGTTTTATCATTCGCATTAGAAGTTACATGAAAATATTTCAATTTATATAAAATAATTATATAATTATACTTTGTTTGTTTAGTATTTTGTATTTTCAAGTTACAATAAAATAGTATTAATTAATAGTATTTAATGCTACTTTACTCATAATGATATTTTTCAATTTGTATATACATGTGGCCCGTGTAAAATGGATCTAATTTCGATCCGGCCCGTGCAGCGAAAAGTTTGGACACCTCTGCACTATATTATACAATAATGTGCGATATTCCTCAATATTGTCAAATTTCGCGAATATTGATCAATGTCATACAGTATTGTATAATATTTGTGTGCTATTAGAATTTAAGGAACACGGTGCATATAAAAAGATATTCGTTACTCTCATCTATATTAAATTTATGTACTTTCCCAACACTGAAGATAAATTTTATTTTTATCAATGAAAAAGGCATTTTCCTCTCTTTTTTGTAGGTGTAAATATATATCTAAGTCATCTACAAACTTCTAGCATTGGTGAAAGAGTTAGAGTATTGTTATTATCGATAATTCAAAATGATCGTGTTTAATATTTCTTAAAAATTATATAGTACTAGCTGGTACAAAAAGCTTTGCTGCCGCCGAAAAAAATATTAAGTGCATTAAATTTATAATTTGAAAATGGTTTATCGATATAGGATGAGCGGTACAACTATATATAAAATTAAAACAAATAAATATTCATTTTTATATATTAGATTTGTGTATTTTTTAGAAGTGTAAAGCTTGCTGTTCTTTCAGAATGGTATGACAGAAACTATTTATTGTATTTCGTGATGCGTTTAATATTCGTTAGGAATTCTCGAATTTAATTTTAGAAAATACAACTAAAACATTTTTTTAAATCGAATGAACATATAACAGATATTTATACCATAAAATCGTTAGTATAGTAGAGAAGATAATTTTTGAAAATTAAGATGGTTCAACATTGTTTGTACTACAATATTTTTCGTAATTACTGCAAAAAAGCAACATTTAATTAAAATTTAAAACCCTCCAGGGTTGGTCTCCCCAAAACTTTCTCACATAATCTGAATTAAAATATGTTGCCTCTGAGAATGACTTACGTGTCATTTGCGTGCTATTGCTACAAAATATTAATTCCTAATTTGGTTTTAGCATTCCTAATAGAATCTAATGTCTCCTCGGCGAGTTATATGGTGATTAATCCTTGGTAAATATATGCTGTTGAGATTCGATTTTTTTTTAACCAGCGGGTGACCGAGCTCCGCTCGGAGAAAACAGGCATCGAAGCTAACTCGAAGATTTAAATTTTCTATTGTGATTTATCAAAACAATACATGCCATAAGAAAACATATTAGGCAATATACAAAGAAAATTTAAGTGCTGCCATCTATAGCCATTATGGCGAACTAATAAAGTTTGAAAATATCCTATCTGTAACTCCGAACTGCTCGACCGTAGCGCTTCAAAACCGGCTCCAATCGATTCCTCGTGGCCAAAAACCCCATACCCCCAAGTTTACCGGAGTTTATTAATTCTGGGGCGATTTTCGTCTTGGCAACCATTCCTCGTATTATAGTATAATTTTAGATAACTATATTAAACCTATAATCATCCCGTAGGTGTAAACAATAAGCTGACCAAGTTTCATCGCAATCGGTTGAATGGTCTGGCAAGGCAAAAGAGACATACAGACAAACATTCATTTTTATGGGTATAGATCAGTATATAGATTTTATAAATCTATAAAGCCCTGATTAAACAGCTTTCTAGCAAGAGGTGTTTGAAGTAGAATAGTTCAAAAATAAAACGTAGGGGACAGCATGTGGAGATGAGGGGAAGGGATAAGAGTCGTTTTCTATTTTAAATAATAAGAAATGATTTGTATTTGTGCTAAAATTTAGAGATCTATAAGATCCAGACCAAATATAATCTCGCTAAAAGTTGTTTTTAACATAACTGTGCAAAACTAAGAACGATAGAAATAGAGGGAGGGTGCGATTCGAAGACATCTTTAACAACTAAAATCGATCGGAAGGAATACGAAAGGGCAAATGTTTTGTTCCTTGCGATGTTCGATAATATATACGGAACTTGACTTTTTTTTTTAATCCCAAGGAAAGATATTTTTTTCCAACTGATTTTACCTTTTTTTCAATGTCTCGAACACGAAATATACCCATGAAAACTATCGTGATTGTTAAATAATTTGAGTTCAAGATTTTGATACATTTCCATATTTTTTGCTTTCTATAGGCGAAAATGTCCATTTTTGGATTCATATCTGCATGTCGCTTTTTTTGTCGATTTGTACACATGGTAATTCAGAAACGATTTTGAATTAGACGGATGAAATTTGTTATGCAATTTTACTAATTTTTTTTATATTATTTACACATTTTGAACGAATGAAAATTAAAATTTCTCTTGGAGAATTTTTCTTGGGTTTTTTACAGTAATACGCACTTCCACCATACAGAAACAATTTAATTACACAAAATAAAAATAATTCTCTGTAAAAACTGTATTATGTAAATATAATTAAACTACTTCTAAACGTTTGATGATTATATTCAAAAATATTCAGTTATAAGTGGACGTATTAAATATTGCATTAAAAAGAAGATGTATATTATAACTCTATAGGTAACAAAATTATTAAATATATTTCTTATCTTACATGGGTTCAAAAAATCAAACAATTAATTTAAAAAAAATTCAGAAGTTTTTCAGACGAAATTTGTGCTTTAAAATATATTTTCTTTACATTTTATTTAAATGAAAATAATGTACTGGATAATTTTTAACTGCATTTAATTTTGTTATTTAAAAAAATTACTTTATAAAGCATGTGAAATACTAGGATTATTTGGGATGCAAATTTATAAAATTTCAAATAATTAAAAGCGGACCTGGTTGAATTTCCATCGAAGATAAATTTACATTATGGCAATATACGCACATGGAATATGAGTTTCACTGTTCAATATTGTAACCATATAACCGCAAAACATTTTAAGCACATATAACGATGCAATTACAAGTCCTGCGACGTTGACTTATGATCTGTAATTAAAGGATATTGAATTTAATTTGAATATTTTAATGAGGGTGCGCAACTGTGCTTGAGGTTTATTTAACCTGTCATAATGTGGGAGGAGGGCATTAGCATTCGAATTATTAAAGCAACTCGTGCAGACAGAAAGCTTAGAACATTCTAATCAATATATGATCTATAATATATCAGCACGAATGAACTATTTATGAAATGCCGGTATCCGACTAAGTTAAAAAAACTGGTTGTCGCCAATATTGACGATTTTTTTTTTAAAGTATTATTATTTTTTGTAGTCCAGACTTTTTATTTTCCAAAACAGTTTATCTTTACTAAGAAAAAGAAGGCTTGTCCATCATCCAAGGGAATTGTAAACAAATTATATTTTTCAGCTAAAATTTGTCTTCAAATTTCTCAACTTAAATTTTCATAGAAATTCCCACCAGTTGTATATCTCAAAACCTAATAGAGGTATTTATATAAAAATTTCAGTTAGTGTTTTAAATAATATGGTGAATGAAATGGACCAAAATTATATTGCTGGTGAAATACGTTTTCACTTATAGGTGTTTTTAGAAAAATTCAGCTGTAAATTTATTGAAAAAAACCCGCATATATATGGATATTTTTCCCCGTGACTTCTTTGAATCTCAAAATATTTCTCAGATTTTGGTTCATTTCATTCCTCCTTATATTCTATAACTTGTATACGAAGAGAAATAGAATCGATGCCCTATGATTTCGTGTAGAGAGTTAACCATTTTGGCTAAATTTCATTAAAATGTATTACAAATTTTTCTATTTATCAAAATATATTCCATTTTCAAATATTGTTTTTGTATTTATAGCGTTTACTTTTCACAATATATCTTGGAGAATTTTCACAGACATCCCCAAAAGTAATATGAAAATTACAGGATGTCACTAGATGACGTCGACAGTAAGCCGCAATGGCGTTAGTGTAAGAAAGGAGTATGAAAGTAAGGTGGCAAACATGTAAAGCTGAGCAGCAAGCGTTAGGTAAGGCGTTAAATGTCATACACAAGTGTCATTAAAGGAAAGAATTCGGGTTAGTAAAACGAAATGACCATCTGTAGAATTGTCACAGGCATCTCTAAAAACAATAGGCAAATTATAGGATGGGACTAGGATGGACGTCTATAGAACGTCCCAAAGACGGCAGAGTAAGAAAGGAGTTTATGAGGCATGCTGACAAAGATGTAAAGTTGGTCTCAAGGGTTTTTCAAGGCGTTAAGTGGCATTCATGGGAGAAATTCGAGTTAGTAAAACGAAACGACCATCTGTAGAATCGTCATAGACATCTCTAAAAACAATAGGCAAATATCTCATTTTAAGATAAATTAGTTAACAGATTTAATCTGATACATCAGTATAAAAGCATGGGATGAACTTTCTGAAATTTTTGACCCTTTTAAAAAATTATCAAAATTAATACCAAAATCTATAATGGTCTGACTTTCTTGCCAACTCTTTTTTCAATTATTTTATTACTAAGGACGTATTTAAAAAAAAATTCTAACAGGTTCTTTCATTTTTCATTCTTTTGTTCGAAAAAGAATGTCTTCAAAAAGGATCCTTACCATCCAAAAAGAAAATTCATCCTGACATAAAAGTTTCCTCTCACATATAAAAAAACAGTGCCTTTGTCTGCGCGTATCACATCTGTGTGATCAACTCATGTGGGAAATATAGTTGACATATTTTATCAACTCATCTGGGAAACATATTTGACATATTTTATCAACTCATCTGCGAAATATATCTTTCAGACTACGAAATTATTTCATAAAATTCTTCAGATATCAAAATCTCGGAAATTGTAAGATATCATTCCTGGCAGTAACAGCGTTGAGTTCTTTATAATAGAAGAATGTTCTTCTAAAATAAGATTTCTTTCATTTTATTCAGCTAAGAAATTCTGAGAGAAATCTCTCATGTAGATTTTTCTTTGCATGTACGGAGAGAAAATAAATTAACAAAGGAATCGCGATGTTTGTTGTCGTTTTTAGCTTACTGAAAGCAACATCAGATAATTATAAAAACGTATTTTCAAATTTTAGATGTGAAAGGCTATTTATTATTATTGTTATGAAGGCCTCGGTGGCTTGTAGTAATGTCTGGGCTTCGGAACTGGAGGGTTGTAGGCTCGGGACTTTATTCCACCGAAGAACCGTCGTGTGAGGGGGTCTCTTGCACGTTAAATCTGTCAGGCCAAATGTCCTCTCTCTGGTGTGGTGTGACTTGGAGAAGGGGGTGCCAACTCAGGTGTCTTCCTCGTCATCCGACTTCAGTTGAAAATGACGAGGTCCGCCACAAAATAGTCCTAGTGTTGCTTTAAAACGGGACGAAATTATTCGAAGGATTTTTGACGTATTAATCTCATCTCTATTTATCATGCTAATCCCATTTATATCCATTAACAACTGAGAATTATATCTAATAATAACTAAAATTTAGACCTTTAACAATTGAGATTTAGATCCTTTAACAGCTGAAAAACAATATTATTCCTTAAAAGTAAAATTAAATTTTTAGCATAAAAATTATTATAAAAATAAAATATTTAAGCTTAATTTTCTACATCAATTAAGACAAAATTATTCGACAAAATTATTTTTTACGAATTTATGCCAGCTGCATTGTTCATGCCAATCCTATGTAGATCCATTGACAACTATAAATTTTTTTCCATCAATATTACTAGGACAGTCCTTTCAATCTTTCCGCATTTCTACTACATTTTACAGAAACAGAAAAAGAAAAGGGGCATTTTGTTGAAGCGGATTTCCCTATAGGAAGAAGAACCTACCCTAATCCCTACCCTGGAGCTTTCTCTCTGTATGCAGTAGAACCGTCGACAGCGCGTCTCTCGTCTGAGAGATCCGCTCAGCCGTGAAATCCGTTTGACACTTTATCTCCGAAGAGACGAGAGATTTTTTGATACTTTTAATATATCAAAGCAAGTGCATGTTGCGAGGATTTTATGGGAGAGCGGTGTTTTGCTGAAAGTTGGTCAATTCTGATTCACGAATATTTTCACGAATAACATAATGCTAAATTGGGATTTTTCGCTGGATGTATAATTTTATCTCAATGTTGGGGAAAAGTTGAATTAACTGTTTACGTGTTTCAAAAATGAGTCATGTCAGCTTAAGGTATCCGACTACGTTAGAAGGAATTTTTTGGAAAAATTGGATTGTTTTAAAACTATTTAAAAGTGTTGTTTTTAGACTACCAGTTGTCAATTATATTACAAAACACAATAAATATAAAAAAATTGATTGAAAATATAATATATTTTGAGAAATAGGACAATTTGTAGTATATTTTAATAAAATCAAACCAAAACGGTTAACACTCGGCACAAACTGGTAATGCATCAATCCTATTTTTCTTTGCATAAGTTATAGAATACAAGGATGAATGCAATGAACCAAAATCTAAGAAACAGTTTGAAATGCAAAGAAGTTAGGGATAAAAAGTGTGTATACATGTATGTATTTTCATAAATTCACACTTTAATTTTTTCTAAAAAAATATATATGAAAAAGTATTTCACCAACAATAAAACTTTTGGTTCATTTCTTTGCCCATGTTATTTATAATACACTCTGAAGCTTAATTAATTTTTGAGAAATCATGTTAATGGTGGAAAAGTTTAATGAAAATTTCAGCTCTGAGAAAATCGAAGTAAACGACACATTTTATCAGAAAGATCTGTGAACCTGGATGATAGGCCTGCCCCTGATTTTCCTAGAAAAGTTGAACTGTTTTGGAAAGCTGAAAGTCTGGACTACAAGAAATAATAATAAAAAAAAAAACATTCACCAATGCAGTCAATATCCAACGTTTTTAACGTAGTCGGATACCTTAAATATTTACTTATTTTATGTATTAAGGTATCTGAATACGTTGGAAACACTTATTGGCGACCATATTGGCGATTTTTTAATTGTTATTTCTTATAGTTCAGACTTTCCTCGTTGCAAAACAGTTCGTTTTACCTAGGTTCGGGCAGGTCTTAGCTATCATTCAGGGTCATATATTTTTCAGCACAAATTCATTTTTAACTGCAATTTCCCCAAAACTTTAATTTTTATAAAAATTATCCACCAATTAACACGATATTTCAAAAACCAATACATACACTTGCATAGAAGTTACTGCCCGCTTTTTAAAATGATATGGACAATGAAATGAACTAAAATTTTTACTGTTGGTGAAATACTTTTTCATTTGTAGGTAATTTTAGAAAAAATTAAGTTGTGTATTTATGAAAAAAAAATGAATATATATGTTTATATTTACCCATAACTTCTTTCCATCTCGATATTTTTCTTAGATTTTGATTCGTTTCACTCATCATTATAGTCAATAACTTGTGTGCAAAGAAAAATTGGATCGCTGCTTTACAATTTTTCGTACAGTGTTAACCGTTTAGATTAAATTTCCTTAAAATTTATTAGAAATGTTCCTATTTCTCAAAATATATTACATTTTCAATTTTTCATAGTGTATATAATTGACAAAATATTTAAAAATCATAAGTATTTTTCAAACAATCCAATTACTTAAATTTTTTCCTCCGAACGTAGTTGGAAGAACGTACCCTAAATTCAAACAAAGTCTTTAGATAAAAATCCAGTTATAAAATGCTTTGTAAAATGAGCGTTAAATACATATAAATAAAAAATAAAGTCTCTTAATAGAGATTCTTTCATCTTAAAAAACAAAAGTACACTAAATATTCTAAAATTGCTGTACAATCAATTCACAAATTTCAAGGCCACGGACTCGGTGCTTAAAAAAATGTTTTAAAAACATCATAAAGAAAATAAGAAAATGAACATTCTCAAAACTGATACAGAGAAAAATGTTTCTGTAAATTAATGTATTATTTTCAAAATTCATACATCTGTTTTTTTTAAATATTAAAAAAAGCAGATTAGGAACTTTAAAGGGTTTCAACATTTAATTAAACACCAAAGAATATACTGAATAAACACCAAAGAATATATTGAATAAACACCAAAGAATATACTGTCAATTAGATAGTTAGCTTAGCTTGGAATTCATTGACACACAAGAAGTAAATTTAAACCAATTTAATGACTAAACTCTGAACAGAGAACACTGCGACTGAAAGTTCTTCTGCTTTTATTTTATTATTTGTTTCAGCCAGCAGGGAAAGTTCCAGAATATTTTTCTGGAGTCCGAAAGAAAAATAAAGAGCACTTCCCTGATAAAATAAAGAAAGATCCAAAATCTTCTGGAACACGAAATTAATTAAAAATAAGTATAAATCAATCAAAAATAATTACACAAATGTTGAAAATTATTTGGGTGCAGCGGTATTTGAACTCATGATATCTTGATTACGAGACTAATATGATGCCCTTTCGGTTATAGAGAGCATCTTACATCTTTTCAATACAGCAATATATATATATATTTAAATGTTGACTTCTTCAGAATACTTTTTTATTAATCAATAATGTTTTTTTTTAACCATAATGTGTTTTTTTAACCATAATGTGTTTTTTTTAACCATGATGTATTTTTTTTTAACCATGACGTTTTTTTTTTTTTTTTTTTTTTTTTTTTTCAAACGAAATGATATTAAGAGTTGTATTGTCTGAAATGCTTTCCAATGTTATATCTTTACGCCAAATATTTTCCAATGCCTTTTATCCAAAATATTTTATTACATGCACAAATTCTTTCAGGATGTTAAATAACCAATCATCACATCATTATTTTCGATTAAAATTATTTAATTTCCTCAAAGAATCTTGCATCGATATATTCAATACGCAATATAAAATTTTCTTACTTTTTCTTCTTTTTTTAAAGAAAAATAAATAAATTTTCAAAATAGAAATGCATCAAAATGTATTCTTGCTATATATTATTTCTCATGAATGAAAATTCTGCTTTTTTTTAACTTTTTCAAATCTATGTATTGGTGTTTTTGAAAGATTTTATCTCTATGGGAAGAAGAGATTTCTCAAAACTTTTATATTAACTCAGAAAATATCTGATGTGAATATTTTATAACAGAATAATGTTTTGATATATTTTGATCCTTTGTTCAATAGAACGATTTTTCAAACAACTCTTACCATTGTATAAAGATCTTATGCTTCGCTTACCGTCGAAAGTGATTTGCTTTGATTGCTATAATAAAGCTTAATTATCTGAATAAAAATTTAGATGGATCACTGCAGAAAGCATTTTTGCCAAAGGGTTGATCAGTTCCGGCATTAAAATGAAGAAAGCTTAACAGAAAAATTATTTGATTGATTGCTGCGTTAATCAAAATATGAATTATGATAATAACTGTATCCGCACAGTGAAAAAGATAGAAAAATAATATCTTAATATCGTATTAAATAATTAGAAGAGTTAATATAAATTATTTAATTAAAGAATAAATTGTTAAATTATAAAAAAAAATATTTGATTGATTGTTGAGTTAATTTAAATATGAATTATGGTAATAATTTTATCCGCACAGTGAAAAAGAAAGAATGTTAAAATCTTAATATCGTAGTTAGAACAGTAAATAAAAATTATTTAATTAAAAATAATTTTTAAAATTTTTCATCAAAGCTCTAAATGTATTTGCAATGGAACTTCTAGAAAAGAAAGAAATGTTATATTATAATTTTTTCTTTCTAAAACAATAATTTTGTTTTAATTAAATGAAAATTATTATCATATTATTTCTTTGAAATTATATCTGAGAAGATTTGCCACAATCTAAGTTTAATCTTCTTCAGATTGGAGTATTAACGTATACTGAATTATTTTTTTTTTAAATTTATAAACAGATCCTAATAGTTTAGAGGAGCCTGAACATAAACATATGACGTTTCTTTAAGGTATCCGATTACTTTGAAAACACTGATAATCGACCACATTGGCGATTATTTGTAAAATTATTATTTCTTGTAGCTCAGAATTTACTCTTTCCAAAACAGTTTATTTTTTTCTAAGAAAAAGAAAGTATGACTTATCATCCAGGGTTGCATACCTTTCAGCTAACATTTTTCTTTTAACTTTAATTTTCTCAAAACTTTAATTCTCATAAAAATTCTCCAAACGATATCCGCAAAACCAATGGAGGTATTTACATAAAAATTCCAAAGTGTGTTTCAAATATTATAGGCATTGAAATGAACCAAAACTTTTATTATTGGTGATATATCTTTTCATTTGTAGGTGTTTTTTAGAAAAATTAAGTTGTTAATTTAAAGAAAAAATATATATTTGCGTTGTTTTACCTCTAATTGATTTGATAACTTTTCTTATATTTTGGTTCATTTCTTTCATCAGTATATTCTATAAGTTGTGTGCAAAGAAAAATAGGATTACTGCATTAAATTTTTATGTAGAATGTTAATAGTGTTGCTTAAATTCCATTAAAATTCACTATGCATTTTCCTATTTCTTATATATATTTTCAAATAATTTTGTAGTTTTCATAGTATTTTGTATCATAATTGGCAATGCATCTAAATACAATAGCTTTTAAAAAGTCTAAGTTTTCTCCTTTGAACGAAGTCGGATACCTTAAATGATTAGAAAATGTAAATAGAGTTTTTCCCCATAAAAAGTAACTTTTTTAAACTTTTACTTTTAATAACTTCAATTTCTGTCAACTATATCACAATTACAAAATTAAGAGTAAAATAGAACGCAAGGACGCTGTGAAGACACTGTGTCTCGTCAAGGTTACAGAACTTATGGAAACATGGGACCTTTTGGCTTATTAACCAAAGGGATCGTTGCGCTCAGGTCTACAGCATATACTTTGAAAAAAAGTCTTCATTTATACCCACAGGGGGAATTTACTACCTATTCATTTGAACACCCTATGTATATTGCATATCATAATATAAATAAAAGAAATGTCACGCGACGTTTTCATTTTAAGGTATCCGACTACGTTAAAAAAACTGGTTATGGACCACATTGACTAATTTTTGTTTATTGTTATTTCTTGTAGTTCAGACTTTCCTCTTTCTAAAACAGTTTATCTTTTTCTAGAAAAGGAAAGACCTGACCTATCATCCAGGGTCACCTTTCTTTCAGCTAAAATTTGTTTTTCAATTTCACTTTTCTTAAAACTTTAATTTTAATAAAAAATTTCGACTGTTAACAGGATATCTCAAAAACATAATGAGGTATTTACATAAAACTTTCATCGTGTGTTTTAAATGATTTGGGCGATGAAATAAACTAAAATTTTTATTGTTGATGGATTTTTTTTTCTTTTATAGGGGCTTGTCGGGAAATTAAATTGTAAATTTATGGGAAAAATGCATATATACGTATATTTTTACCCTTCACTTCTTTGCATCTCAAAATGATTCGTAGATGTTGGTTCATTTCATTCATCGTTCTATTCGGGACCTATGTACAAAGAAAAATAGGATTGCTGCATCACAATTTTGTGCAGAGTATGAACCGTTTTGGTTTAATTTCATTAAAATTGACTCCAAATCTTCCCATTTCTCTAAATATGTTATAATTTAGAATAATTATGCTGTATTTACATTCGTTTGTATTATAATTGACAATACATCTAAAACCAATCCTTTTAATTACTTTTAAAAAATTCCAACTTACCAAAAATTTTCCCCCGAACTTAGTCGGATACCTTGAGTGACATGGTCAGAGCTCCAAACAAGTTATTTATTTAAATCTCCATTCTATCACATTTTAATCATCTTAACAAAGACAATGATTGATTCAAACCACAGATTAATATTTATTTTTAATCGCCAAACGTACATTTACGCATTTTTATAAACTTCATGAAAGATTAAATAGTTTTTTTTTAAATAAATCGTTTGTTTTGGCGATAATTAAAGTTGTATTAATATTTTACTATCGATAATTTGAAAATAATCGGCTTAAAAGAGCACAAATACTATTTTAAATCTTTGAAAATCCTGATTTTTAAAAAAAAATCTACAACGTAAATTTTGCTAGATAAAAATGTATCACCTTTCAAAGCTTCAAACAGATTTTTGTAATTAATTTTCTCTCTAAACAAAAGTATTTCATTTTCAAATTAAATGAAATGACGAATTTCATTTGTTATTTTCATTGTTCGAAACAAATAATTGAATTATCTGAAATATAAAATGGCGGTAAAAATGTTATACTTTTTAATCAAAACATTCTTTGAGAATTTTAATTAAAAAAAAGGATTGATTTTGAGAAATTTTTATGTAAGCACATTTTTTTTAATAAGAAAATTGTACACTAATCGCAATGTCATCTTTCTAAAATTGTTTTGGAGTTTTATTTAATTATAAGTCTCTAGTATTTTTTTATATTATTGTTCGGCTTTTGTTAGAATATTTTTGTACTTTCGTTTGATTAAGGTATCCGACTACGTTCGAAAGAATTTTTTGGAACAATTTAAAACCACGGTTTTTAGACGTATTGTCAATAATTATGCAAAATAATATAAATACAGCAAAATCATTTGAAAATTTGATATATTTTGAGAAATAGGTACATTTGCAGTAATTTTTAGTAAAATCATAAAATCATTCTATACAAAATTGTTATGCAGCGATCCAGTTTTTCTTTGCACAAAAGTTATAGAATATAAGAATGAATGAAATGGACCAAAATTTTAAAAACATTTGGAAATGCAAAGAAGCTACGGGTAAAAATATACATGTGCATGCATTTTTTTCCATAAATTTACAACTTAATTTTTCTATAAACACCCATAGTTGAAAAAGTATTTCACCAACCATAAAACTTTTGGTTCGTTTCTTTGCCCATATTATTTAATGCATTCGCTGCAATTGTTATGTAAATACCTCTATTAGTTTTTGGGATATCATGTGAACGGTAGTAAACTTTTAAGCCAATTTAAGTTCTGAGAAAATTGAAATGAAAGACACATTTTCGCTGAAAAAATATGTGACCCTGGATGATAGATAGGTGAGGCCTTTGTTTTCCCAGAAAAGATAAACTGTTTCGTAAAGAGGAAAATCTGAATTACGAGAAATAACAATTTTTGAAAACAATTCGCCAATGGGGTTGAAAACCAGCGTTTTTTTTAACGTAGTCGGATACCTTAATACTCTTAAAAATAACAGTTGTACAAGCATTTAATGTATTTTTTGAAATATTTGTACTTTGTTTTCTGAAATATTTGTACTTAGTTTTATTTAATTCTCTACTTGTTTCTAGTCCCTTGAATTTCATATATTGACAATACCTTGTACATCCAATACCCCTGTAAAATTTTCTTCAATAAAGTATACTCTATCTCACATCATATTTCTTCCTTAAATGAGGCAATTTTCTTTCTAAAACATAAAAAAAAATTATTCTATATTACAACGTGCATGCCTCAAACTTTTGTAAAATATTGCAAGAGTTTTGTGAAACTTTTCTCTAAATACGTGATATAAGAGAAGCTAACTTTATGAAAATGAATAAATCTTTTGCTTCATATTATGTTACAATCTGTATGGATAGTGGTTTAGATAGTGGATTGTTTTTCTTATATTTTAAGCATATTTGTAGTCTTTCCAACCATACATAGATGAAGAATATAATTAGTGTGTAAAGACATGAGTGATATTTATGACGCAATGTTCAAAAAGAATTTTCATAAGGTATCCGACTACGTTTAAAGTACTGTTTACCATCACATTGGCGATTTATTTTGTCGTTGTTATTTCTTGTAGTTCACACTCTCCTCTTTCCCAAACAGATTATCTTTGATAGGAAAAGGAAGGTCTGACCTATCCACCAGGGTCACAGATTTTATCGGCTAAACTTTGTCTTTCACTTCCATTTTCTCAAAACATTAATTTTTATAGATATTCTCTACCGTTAGCATGATATCACAAAAGTAATAGAGGTATTGACATAAGACTTTCAGCATGTATTTTAAATAATGGCTACAATGAAATAAGCTAAAATTTTTATTATTGGAGAAATACTTTTTCATTTGTATGTGTTTTTAGAAAAATTTAGTTGTGAATTTATAAAAAAAAGCATTTATACGTATTTTTAAAAAAAACTTCATTGAATCTCAAAATGTTTCTAAGTTTTGTTTATTTCGTTCATCATTATATACTGTAACTTATGTAGAAAGAAAAATAGTATTGATACATTAGAATTTCTTGTAAGTTATTAACCATTTTGGTCGTATTTCATTAAAATTGATTACACATTTTCCTCTTTCTTAAAACATATTATATTTTTAAATAATGTTTTTGCATTTATAGTATTTTGTATCATAAATGATAATACATTTAAAAACTATAGTTTTAGACAGTTTTTAAAAAATTCAATTTTTCACAATCATTGCCCCGAATGTAGTCAGATACTTTAAGAAATTGTATTGCCACATCAAAGTAAATTTATATGTTCACATGTATTTTAGGTATAATTTTCTTTTAGAAAATGACCTTGCACAGATGCATCATAAACTAGAGCCTTTTTAATAGTTTCTTTTACCCCAACATTTTCTATAACTCTAACTTAAACTAAAAGTTTTATTAAATATAAATTTATCCAGAAAATTTTCTCTGAGACATTGGTCATTATGGATAATGACTGGTCATAATTGGAAAATGTTTTTGGATTTTACTATACACAAATCTGAAAAACCCGCCATATGAAATAAAATCAAAATATAATAGAATAAAAATTTCTAAATTTTCAAATTCTTTTGAAGTCTGTATCAAAACTGAACTGGCATATTATTGAATCTGAATAATAAATATGTATACGTAATTTAAGTTATAAAAATCCTTAATGATTTTTTGAATTTTTTTAGTGTACATTGTTTAGTGATTACATTTTTATTTCAATTTATAGAAAACTACATTTATCTAGAATAAAGATAATTATAGCACATAGAGATGCTATAACTTTTGAAGTCATTTGTGGCTACATTAAATTTGTTTAAAATTGTAAGCAATTAAATGTAAATAAATGCTTAAGCTCTATAAAATCATTTGACATTGTTATTACTTTAAATTTAATAAAGGTAAAAGTAATGATATTAAGCTAGAGTTACAATATAAGCACTAAGAAATTATTCTAATGAGTGAATGTCAACTTTAGAATAACTTTAAACTCACAAAAAAATTATAGTTTAATTTCGAAAATTATCCGGGTATTGCGAGTTTTAAAAAAAATTAAGTAAACTTTTTTTGGGAATTCTAACTTTTGATAATCGCCTTTTTTAAAAAAAATAATCCCCCGAATTTCATGAAGATATTAGCAAAAACAGATTTGTATATGAAACATGAATTATCTTATACAAATAAAAATACTCTGTTTTATGTAGAAAGGTGTAGTAAATTTTATTTCATCTATAGCATTTAAGAAAACTCCAGGCTACATTCTAATTGTTTAGTACTAATTATTTAAGGTTTTTAATTAAATTGAAATTAAATATAATATTCTTTATGAAATATTCTATTTTATTTTTTTCCTTACATATTGTGTTTTATAAATTGTTAACCCTTTATTTACCGAATTATGTTTCCATCCATTTTTCAACTTCATTTTTGCACCAGAAGTTTAGTTTTCTTGCAGAATAATCCCAAGAAACCCAAGAACAGAAATGTAATTAATAAAATCAATTAATTTAATTATTAATTAAAAAATTTTAATTCCTATTTCTAGCTTATTTTAACTTCATGTTATATGGGTTACATTATCCATGTTTTTTAAAATAAAATCAGCAAAAATAAATATATAGTAAAGATATAAGCTAGATTTCAATGGTACTTTTAAGTACCCTCAATTAATAAAGAGTTAAATATATAGAATCATATGCACCATTCTTTAGAATCTCATACATGTAATTTCTTTGGATTCTTCTTTATCTAAAGCAACAAATAGCCATATCTTT
>JAPMOQ010066461.1:91563-102389 GCA_026543055.1 Argiope trifasciata
TATATATATATATATATATATATATATATATATATATTATTTGCCATAACTTCTTTGCATTTCAAAATGTTTCTTAGATGTTGGTTCATTTCATTCATCGTTATATTCTATAACTTGCTTAGAAAGAAAAATTGGATTTTTGCATTGCAATTTTTGTTTAGAGTGTAAACCGTTTTGATTAAATTTCATTAAAATTTACAACAAATTATCCGATTTCTCAAATATATTAGAATTTCAATTAAATTTTATATTCACAGTGTTCCTTATTGATAATACATCTAAAAACCATAAATAGTTTGACAAAAAATCGTAATTTTCCAAATTTTTCCTTCTAATGTAGTCGGATACCTTAAAATAAAATTAAAGCGATACTTGGAAAAACACCCTATGAATATAAATTGACTCTAATGTTATAAATAAAATTTATTGACCCTATTTACAAATAAATAAATTCAGAATATTTATTATGATAAGTTCTTCTTGCTCATCCCTCTTGTATTGGATTTGTGTCAGTTTCAATAACGTACATCCCATCGTTCATTATCTGCCTTCTTGATAATGAATCATAATTGATTCGCCAAATTTTGTCTCTGAAAAAATACAAATGATAGTGAGGCCATTATCTCTAATGTTAATGTATTCCTCACAATAATTTATATATCTATATATTTTTCATTCATATTCAGTGGCACTGGATGTGAATAAATCTTACGGTTAGCGAATTTCCCAGTCAAAATTACAAACACTGTCTCAGCAATAACTCCAGTTCTTTCTGTTGTCATTACAACTCTATTTAGACAATATTTCACTGAAAAGTCTTCAATTTTTTTAATCAGTACAAATTTTTCATGATAGGGGTCTTCAACTACTTAGGGAGTCTTCCATGCTGCTATGACTTTTATGAAATCATCGATAACATCACGTGCACGTGCTTCAAAAATATATTATCTTGTTCATACACCTCTAAATGTATTTTAAAGCAATTTGATGCTGACTTTCTGATCAAAATAAAATGTTAGGTTGGGGAAAAATAAATCCAATATTTTGTCGGTGGATGGCTGTAATGATCGATTTCTCTAAAAGTATTGATCAAACAATTTCAGATTTATGCTCGTTGTCAAGTTGGCTCTACAGAAATTCTTTTACTGAAGTTTGGTCCATAGAGTTGTGAGTTATAGGGTTTTAAAAATGGAAGTTAACAAAGAGAAAATTCGTTATATTTTACAATTTTGTTTGATGAAGATAAAAATGCAAGTCAGATGGCTGAAATTGTGAATGGTGTTAATGGTCCCGATACTGTGCATTTGCATTTGATGAGACTAGAAAGGTATTATTTATTATGAGTTGCTTCTTTATGGTGAAACAATGAATTCGGATCTCTACTGTCAACAACTGGACCATTTAAAGCTAGCTATTGAACAAAAATGGCCAGAATCGGCCTACAGAAGAGGTGTTGTGTTCCATCAAGACAGCGCTAGACCACACACGTCTATAGTGACGATCAAGCGTCTATAGTGGGACTAAGCGATTATCAACTTTTTCTTGCATTTCTAAACTTTATTAGTGACAAGAAATTGGCATCAAGAGAAGATAGAGAAAGTCTTTTAAGCTATCCGACCACATTGACTAATTTTTTTATTATTGTTATTTCTTGTATTTCAGACTTTCTTGTTTGTAAAAACAGTTCGTCGATTGCTTTGAAATTGGTTGGTTTCTTCTTTCTAAAAAACAGTCGAACAGAAATGATTATTTCTAGGAAAAGGAAGGTCTGACCTATCAACTAAGGGAATTTTAAGCAAAACATATTTTTCAGCTAAATTATTTGCATTTAACTACAATTTTTTCAAAACTTTAGTTTTCATCAAAATCCTCCACCGTTAGCATATTATCTGAAAGACTAATAGATGTATTTACATAAAAATCTCAGTGTGTTTTAAATGATATGGGCAATGAAATGAACCCAAAGTTTTATTGTTGGTGAAATGATTTTGCATTTATAGGTGTGTTTAGAAAAATTAAGATGCGAATTTATGGAAAAATTTCATACATACATATATTTTTTCCCCTAGCTTCTTTGCATCTTAGGATTTTTCTTAGATCTTGTTTCATTTCATTCATATTTATATTCTTTAACTTGTGTACAAAGAGAAATAGGATTGCTGCATTACCATTTTGTGTTGAGTAAAATGTTATTAAAATTTACTACAAATGTTCCTATTTCCCAAAACATAATACAGTTTCCAAACAAATTTGTTGTATTTATAGTATTTTGCATTATAACTGACAACACAGCTAAAAATTATAGTTTTAAATAGTTTTTAAAAAATCCAATTTTTCAAAACTTTTCCTTCGAACATAGTCGGATACCTTTAAAGAGTTTTTTGTCAATAGGGACCAGGACTTCTATGGGAAAGGCATTATGAAGCTACCTTTAAAATGACTACAAATTGCAAAATTAAACGGTGCATATTTGACCTAAAAAGGACAATCCGAAATAGGTTAAATAAAGTCTTGAAGCTCATGTAAATATAATGCATTTCTTATTACCCAAAATTATACAATACTGAACAATTGCTCCACGAGTGTGTGTTTTTACAAACCATGTTGCTTTGCATTAAATAGCATTTCCCACTCTACATTATAAGATGAAATATCAGAATAAAACAGCTTAGGGTAGTATGGCAAGGTATAATGTATTTTATTGGCACAATGTGCAATTCAGGACAAGCTGCATCATCCACAAGGATTTTTAAATAATTATATTATAAAATGCGTATATAAAAGAATGATGTATTATAAAAATTTCAACAGTTGAGAAGATATACGACTTAAAAAGATTTGGCTCAAGAATGAAAAATAAATCTCGAATGTTAAATGCTATGAAAAAACAACAACAATGGCTTTTAAAGCGTCAAAAAGTTTTGAGTGAGGCTTCTCACCCACACGCAAATTTAAAATAGGCGAATGAAAGTGAGTTAAACGATCTGAAGTAAAATTAGGCCACTCAGTAAGAATATGTGCTATAGAATGGATCACTCCACAGTTCGTACAATGAGGGGCCCGTTCACCAAACATCAAATGTCAATGTGCATATCTTGTACGTCCAATAAGGAGACAAATTAATTTTAAATCAACGTCTAGGTTCGGTAAAACTTACCATATATTTATTTTTGGTTGAAAACAGCTGAAGCTATGCGAGCTATGTGCAGATTAAACTGCGTAACTTAATTTTCTCGAATATGCAAAAGATGTTACATATAAAAGTCCAGCAATTTATTTTTTCAAAATATAAAATCAGCATAACAAAATAAGATGTAGTTCTCAATCCACAGGTACAAAAACCGTCACAAAAAACACAATCGAGGCCCAAACTGCCTCTCATTGCCCAAAGAATTTCTTCCATCTACTCCGGATTATGCACTTAATACATTCCTCTCTTCATAAAAACCCCTTCACGAGTAAATGCGAGTCGGCATAAATGTTTTATGCCCCAGCGTTATGAGGAAATGAAGAACCCGTTTCCCAAGGTAAAAATGAGGGAAAGAGACATTATCTTTGAATTTCTTGGAGTAATGCGCGCAGTAAAAGCAACCTTATTTATCGTAATGCAAGCGGCATCTAATTGTATTTATATCTCCAGAAGATGAGGGTTTGGGATCCCTTTGTTCAGTTCAATACAAAAGACATTAGTCGCTCCATTGGTATGTTGTTGGATGCTTTACAACTTGAATTTCAGGAGTTTTACTTTGATAATGATATTGATACGTATGTTACGAGCCTGTGATGCTGCTTCCCAACATGATTGGTTCCATCACCGGAAAGAAGGATTTACAGTATTCTTTACTGGATGCTCTTAGAAATGATCCCATAGCTTGGCAACAAACTTGGCAATTTGGCGACTTTGACGACAAAATGGAAAGTACCCGAAACATCGAGAATTTTCCCTATTCGTCCATTAGGAACTGAGATACGTCCAGATACGCCCTGATGGGTCGAGACATTTATAGCCACACCTCTTGGGACCATATAAGGGCGACAGTTTCAAGCTGAGAGGAGTAGTAGTCGGAATCAAAGTTAGATAATGAGTCCTCCAGAGGAGAAGACAAGAAGCGACGGAGCCAAGCAGGTGCTGATCTGAGCTGTGTGCCTTGTAGTCTGTTAAAGAAGCAGCGTCGAGCCAGTGCTGCGGATATTGTTACTACTTGTGAGCTACTGTCGTTATTGTGTGCTGCTGTGTCTTCGTCTCGTCTGTAAATAAACGCCTGTTTGTGTCTCCTACTGAAGGACTGATCATTGAGTGTTCATCTCTTCTAACACCGTACATACCACTATTCAGGTGAACGCCCCCGACTGATTTAGGGTGAGAAATCCGTAACAATATCCAAAACTGTCAAATCATCAGTCAGTAAAAAGTATAAAAATACAGTCATAGGGCCGCGGTAGCCTGGTTGGTAAAGCGTCCGGCTGGTAAGCAAAAGGTCACGAGTTCTGTCCTCGTTTCGGTCAAAGGCTACCTTGTTGGCTAATGACAGTAGAGACACGTTCAATATGCAAAGTCCTCCAAGTTCCCATAACAAACGATACCACTAGGGGATACTGAATCAGGGATGAGTCGCTCTCTGATTTGGGTCTCAATTCTGACTTGAAGATGGATGAATGAGTTCGACAGACCCCTAAAAAGGATTGTGTGTTCGAGCAAAGTCTTCCTTTCCCCTGAATGGGGCTCTTTAACAACGAAAGGTGCACATTTCTACCTTCATTTGAAAGACCTACATAACCAAGTGGCATTAGACAGACACGACACCAGAATGCATCCATGATTAAAATAGAATCAGCTGTGTTGGGTAGATTCTTACTTGGAAGATATTAAATAGTAGTTCATATCCTAATATTAGCTAAAGTGTCATCTTCATCTTCTGATCATTGTTCACAGTTACGAGATCCGTCCCAATATAGCCAAAAGTATTTCTTTAAAACGAGACGTTCGTGTTACTAAACTAAAACCTTCATAATAGTTCAGGGTATTTTTTAATAGTGCCTTCTATTAATATCACCTTTCTTTAAAAAATATTGTATAATCCGCACGCTAAACATTGTCAAAATGAGTTTCTTCTAAACTGATAAAGACAAGGAAAAAATTTTGATGCCAAATGAATTTATTTTGAGACTTTTTCCTGCCAATAAAAAATGCTCAAAGATTACAAGAAATACATTTTATACTATCAACTAGGTGGTACCCGGCGCTTTGCCGCCGTCGAAAAAAATATTACACGCAATCAATCAATAATTTCGCAATGTTTTATCTAGATAGGATGAACGGTATATAAAAGTATATAAAAGAAGTAGTAGTATAGTATATAAAAGAAGAACAAACAAATATGCATTTCTATGTATTAGTATTCGTTTAGAATTCTAAACTTGGTGTTCTTCCAGAATAGTAAAGGAAGAAACTATTGATTGTGTCTCGTGATTCGTTTCTTATTCGTTCAGAATTTTCAAATTTAATTTTAGAAAAGGTGATTAAAATATGTACTTTTAAAATTAATTAAGATAATTTTTGAAAATTAAAATGGTGCAAGGTTATTTGTATTTCAAGATTTTCGGTAGTAACTTCAAAAAATGCTAAAATTGAATAAAACTTTAAAAAAACTCAGAAACTTTATCGCATAATCTATACTTATAATAAAGCTCAATGTGTGTGTGTGTGTGTGTGTGTTGGCGCTCAACAGGCCAGACTGTTGGACCTACAGCTACCAAATTTGGTACATGTATACCTTGGAGGTCGAGAATGTGCACCTCGTAGCCCTTTTTTTTGAATTTTTAATTAGAATTTGAATTAATTAAAATTTAAGCAAAATTTTGATGTTTTTCCGCTATAACTTCCGAAATTATTATCGGACAAACATGATTTTAACATCAATTTAAAGATTAAAAAATTAGCTTTCTAATGGTATCAGTGTTTTAATGTATAACTCAAGCTTCTATTTTTAACGAATTTTTAAAGAAATATTTTAACCATGTTTTTTTTAGCACGTGACTGGATAAAATAAAAGAATGCCGGAAGTTCAATTGAAAAAACTACAGCTATCATCGTGAATCAAACATAAAGAAATACAACTTTCAGCACGTGACTGGATAAAATAACATAAACATAAAATGTGATATCTTCTGAAAAAATAAATGCAAGGCAATGGATTCTAAGAAATCGTTTGCAATATTTATATCATTAATTTCATGAATTATCTTTATTTACAGTAAACCTGATTGAACTTAGACAGGATATGCATTGAAATCCCGATTTAATGGCATATTTCTATAATCGTTTGCAATATCTGTATCATTAATTCAATAATTTTTTTCCCTTTCTTTAAAAAACATATTTAACATTTTGACAATATCACCGAAAAAAACATTTTTAATATTTTGGAAGCATAATTGATAAATTATTAGAGTATTAAACTCAAAAAGTTTTTCCGAATAAAGTTACAGACTCTTTAACTACTAATAACTGAATCTTTTAACTTAAACTATTTCTTAAAATTTGGCTAAAAAATATATGATTTAATTGGAAATTTTAGAACGCATTACTCATGGCGAACAAGCTGGTCGCCAAAGGCGGCTGGTCTATAATAAAGTTACCTTTGAGAATGACTTGCATGATATTTACGTACTGTAACTACCAAATATTAACTTTCAACTTGTATTTAGCATTACCACGGAATCTAATATCTCGTCGGCGAGTTATTTGGAGATGCATACTTGGTAAACAGATGTGGTTGAGATTCGATTTTTTATTTTTTATTTTTAGATAATTGTACTATCTCTATAATCATCCCGTAGGTGTAAACAATACTCTGACTAATTTTCATGGCAAATGAATGAACGGTTTCAGAAAGCATAACAGGCATACAGGCAAACATTCATTTTTATTTATATAGCATGCCTTATCTAATACTATAATACGAGGAATGGTTGCCAAGTCGAAAATCGCCCCAGAATTAATAAACTCTGGTAAACTTGGGGGTCTGGGGTTTTTGGCCACGAGGAATCGATTGGCGCCGGTTTTGAAGCGCTACGGTCGAGCAGTTCGGAGTTACAGATAGGATATTTTCAAACTTTATTAGTTCGCCATAATGGCTACTTAAATTTTCAAGCGGTAGCGTGCTGCCATCTATAGCCAATATGGCGAACTAATAAAGTTTTATGTTTATGCTGTTATAGGTTTATAATATGTTTCTTATGTATGTATATATGTTTGGTTTTACTAAATAAATTTGTCAAAAATATTGGACTTCAACACACTTCAATCTTTACCTTTGTATAGAATAGTTCCTTTTCCAAACTCTAACTTTGTTTAGAATAGTTTACAATGGTGCACTTTAACCGGTTATCTTTTCACCAATGGTTTCACAAATTTTCTTATGGCATGTATTGTTTTGATAAATCACAATTGAAAATTTAAATCTTCGAGTTAGCTTCGATACCTGTTTTCTTCGAGCGGAGCTCGGTTACCCGCTGGTATATTTAATAAAACATTATCGATATTTTAAACAAGTTTTAGTTATAAGCGATGGGAACAGATTAGGCCAGAAAGTTCAGAATATAATTAATTCATCTCATTAAAAGGATGTTTCTACGAAAATGGATCGAAGATTTTCCTTCAGGCTTCCTCTGAAACGGTCTAAAATCGTCTGAAAATGCATTTTAAAAGCTTTATAAATCATTCAGTTTGTCTCAGAAGCAGTAGTGCTATTTGTATTTATTGTAAAAAGCTAATGTGAAAAAAAGTATTTTAATAGGCATTGATTATTAAGATAAATAATCATTAAAAAATTTACCTTGATTATTTATGCAACGTATGAATTGATTAAAAAGCATGAAAAATAATTATTTACATCATTAAATGTGTTTTGTAATTAGAAGTATGTAATTTTCCTTGGATGGCTTGGAAATTAATTATTATGCATCATTTAGATAAATATCCTGCGTACATACGAACAATTTCTTCAGAGTTTCTAGAGGTTAAAATATCTCGAAGAATTTTGACGACAGCCGAATGGACAAAGAATGTATTGTAGAAAATATTAATGTTTCGGATAAATTTATAAATGAGTGGTATAGTTCAAAAGCCGGCGTAATGGTATAGAGGTAGCTTGTTTTCCACATGATCTGGGCGTCCCGGGTTCGAGTCCCGGTTCGAACATAGTTGTTATTCTGTGTTCTATTTGTGAGATTTATGAATATGCCCGCCTGTAAAAAGAGGCTATGCAAGCGAATGTGTGTGTGTCATCTTCATCTGAGCTGGAAGTCAGACTTCTGCCCTCTAGCTGCTCAGGGGTCTTTACCCACAGAAGCTACTGCACCCCCTTTCCATGGAAACACAGACACGACATCATCGTCATCATAGTTCAAAAAGAAGGTAATGGAAATGGGGTTGGATTCCTATATTGTCTTTACTACTTATAACCATTAAAAATTAAAATAAAAACTCACTCAGAATAGCAAATGATCCTATAGTTGTTATGACCATCTTAAACGATTTTTTGATTATCTTGTCTTTTTTAATTACACATGAACTGAGTTCCATTATATGAATAGGTCTTTATTTTATTTTCTCAAGGGTAATGATAAATGAAACAGTATTTTATCATTGAAACAAAGTAAATCATTGTTAAAGTACAATATCCATTGACAAGACGTGAAATCCCAGTGCTAAGAAAGGAGTTCGTTTTGATATCGGAAATTATTAATTGTGTTTGCGTATTTGAAAGATATCATCTATGAAATTTCATGCTGCACAGATAAAATAATTGCCTTAAGAAAAGGCAAACAGCATTTACATTATAATAATATATGATTTTAACCTTATAAGTGTTGTTTACTCAACGGTTTTTACTTCGTGATCTAGATTTCAATCCAAAGTATTTTCAACCACTTGGCATACGAATTTACTTAACTTCTTAATTAAATGAAGAATTTAATTGCTTCCTAATTGGAATATATACTATTATTTTAATTTCTTTAATAATAATACGTTTCAAGTACTTATTTTCATTTTAAATTATTTAACACTTTACTTAATCGCAGATTAAAAATTCAATAATTCGATGCACGTCATTGTATGTGATGTGGTTAAGGATACGTTAAGAGGAGTATAGTGCAGGATGCGCCAGAGAAACTTACTTAATTAGAAAAAAACTTCCGAGCGATGAGTTGGGTAGGTAGAGGAGTGATAGGTAGTGCTACTGAAGGGGAAAGTCGACAGGTTTGTTTTCTTTGTCTAGTTAATTAGACCACAGCCGGCCTTTGCCTCGAGAGTTTCTTTTCTAACGGTCGCTCGTTGCTACGCAATGTGCCTTCCACACTCGCTTTGAAATTCCTCCTCTCAGACCCATTCCTGGCCGTCATTCGATTCTGTCGTGGGTTAACTCATTTCGGGAGTGTCGCTAAAGCTAGAAATGGACATCAGCGGACCACCAGAACTCCACAAAATGTCGAAAGAGTGAGGCAGTCAGTTCTGCGTTCGGCTCGCACACTCGCAGCTGCTCTGGGAATTTCTGACACCACTCTCCGACGAATTCTCCATTAAGACATTCCATTTCATCCCTATGATTGGGCTGTTGTGCAAGAACACGATTTTGTTGCCCGTCAAAATGCATCTCAAATGCTTCTTGACAACCAGCCTGATCGACCACGGACAACAGCTCACCTTAAGAACAACGTTCGCGATGCCATTGCCAACATACCGACTGATATACTGCAAAGAGTGGACACAAACTTCAAAAATCGACTTAATAAATTTATGCGCAATGGGGGTCGCCATAAAATGATGTCATTTTCAAAACTGTATGGAAATAATTGGATATCGTATTCTCAAAAAAAGAAAAAAAAGAATTAAAACAATAACTGAAGTACTTTTGTTTTTATTGACCAAATAAGTAAGTTCCTCTGGCACACCCTGTAGTTTACTGCGCTGGAACAAATAAGTAAGGCGAACATGATTAGATGATTTTTTTGACAATACACAGAAAAACTTAGCATGACTTCACCCACATACTGGTAAGTTACCCTGTCAAGAGTCTGGGAAATAAACCACAAGTATGAGGGAAGACCACAGTGCTTGTTGCAGTAATTTGATCCACAGTAGAAACTCTGCAACATAAATTTAAGTTTCTATCGACATAAGTGGGACGCTGCGTAATAAAATAATGGACTTATAGGAGGGGTAATTCTGACTCAGATACCTCCAAGCGATCAAGCCAATAACTATAAATTACTGACAACTTCAGTGGGGTCAAAATAAAGAAGATATGTGCCCTATTATCAGGGATGTGTTGTGACTTTTTGTATAAATAATAACTGTATATTCACTAGAAGAACAACAAGTGAGCATTTGGAATACAGATTTTTGAAACTCTGATACATGGATCGTTTCAAAACTTATAGTCTGGGAAATAACGTATTACTGCACTTGATACCGAATTTGCAAATCAAAAAAGTAATTGAAAATATATCACATTTAATCATAACTATCCATGGCAGTTTCCTACAGAAAATATTTCAAAATCTTACCGCTATTGTGGCTCAATGCACTCTACAGAGTATTGACTCATTATCTTGATCTTTCAAAATGACCAGATCTTTCTTCCAACAATGACAAATTGAATACTTTTAAAATTTTGACAATCTAGGGGCAACATATATGGATATTCATTGTATACATTTATACGGAATATACAATTCATAAAAATTTGCATACTTGCTTTCAAAATAGGAGAAACTATATCAGTATATTAATGAACCATAATTTCATAGTTAGAATGTCT
>JAPMOQ010066461.1:129419-151383 GCA_026543055.1 Argiope trifasciata
CCTTCTAAATCATTCATTCCAAATTACTATCATTTCTGACTTTTTCTCTTTTTTCCAGTTTTTAGCCTTTTTCCTCATTAAAACATATGGATATCGTTTGGTTTTTAGAATTTTTACTCCGAATGATGGCAATTACGTGTTTTCGAATACATTACGAGTCAATTTGGCTGACGTTTTCCATTAAAAATGTAATGACAGATTCTCGAAACTGGCAACGGAAACGAAGCGGCCATTTTGGAAATGCGTGACGGAAATATGAAATTTTACGGAGGAATTACACTGAATTTATATTAAAGAGAGCGGTTATTTTAAGTGTAAATTACTTCGTGAACATTTATGAAATGGCGCCTTGGAATTAATTTGAATTCTATAATCATTTATTCTATTTAATGCTGCTAATCTCTTAAAAGTCCACTTCTGTTATGGAATTTTGAAATAAATTGGTTTTCTAGATCGAAAGTGGATTTTGAATATATAAATATTTTTAAATGATTCAACGTTTCGGTTAGTTAGAATAGTAAAGTTTATCATTTTTTTTACTCAGTAATTATTATAATTTCAAAATATTATAATTTCCAAAGGATTATTTGGATTATTCATATCAATGCATTTGAAACATTATTTCATTTTTAAAACTAAATAATATATTATTCAATATATTATTAACCACTTCACATAAAAAGACGTGTCTCAGACGAGCATCGAATTATCGAACTTTTTTATTTTTAATCTGCAATTAAGTGAAAAGTATTAATTAATTTAAAATGAAAAGAGTCACTTGAAACTTATTATTACTAAAGGAGTTAAAGTAATAGTAAATATTCCAATTAAAAAGTAATTAAATTCGTCATTTAATTAGGAAGTTAAGTAAATTTGTGTGTCGAGTGGTTAATGTAACTAAATATTAATAGAGTTCCTTTTTCAGTCATCAAAAATGTATAATTTATTTTTAATCTTCGTAATATTTTGAATTTATGACAGAATTTTATAATTTTCAGATGATCTATCTATAGAGTCAATTTTGAATACAGTTTAGCATACTTCTTAAGTGTTATGGTATGGTTTATAATACACAGTGAAAATTCATATCCGGAAATTTTAAAGTACATAGATGCAATAGAATATGAATTTAAAATAGTTGATTCTATATTTAGCGAAAGCGTTTTTTTATTTTTTTTATTTATTTATTTATTTTTTTTTTTTTTTTGAGAAATAAAAATTTAGAAAGTTTCGGAATCAGGTGCTTTTCTTTTGGTAAAAAATTTCGATCATGCATCATTTTTAAATGATTTTTTATTTATTTATATATTTATTTACTTTCTCAAGTTAGTTGCAGTCATTGACAATAAGCCATAACAAACGTTCCCCATGTTTATTTATTTTTTATTTGAAAATCCAAAGATATTTTATTCCTGATTATAATCAGAATCGTTTGAAACAAACATTTGAAATTCTGCTAAGCCTAACCTGATTATTATTAGGGGAAAAAACCGGCGAAAGTTAGTTTTTAGTGATTAAAAAAATGAACCACTCAATGAACTGGAATAAAAAGTAGCCTACCTTCTATACCTGACTGCAATCTATCTCTGTGCTAAATTTCGTCCAATTCTGTTAAGCCGTTCTGGCGTGACTGAATAACAAACATCCATCCATCCAAACTTTCACATTTATAACAGCATAGATGATAAATATTTCACTCCAAAAACTATCATTAACTTATCATTTATTAGATAAATATCGTATAACCTAAAGGTAGTTATCTTTTACAGAAGACTAAAGAAAATAATTGACCTTTTTCAGTTAATTATTTATTATTATGTTTACAATAGAACTCAGAAGAACATCACTTGTTTCATTTATTAGTTTTGCTAGGTTAGAAATGATTGGAATTCTAAAATCAAATTAAATTTAAATTAAAAATACATTCCAAGGTAATCTGATATTATTAAAGATTCATTTATGATAAAGAAACGAATTCCATTAATTTTACTTTGATCGATTTTAATCTTTCATTATTGTTTTCGGAACTGAAAAATAGAAAGAGAAAACCTTATTTTAATTAGCTTTGCAGCTTCAAATTACCAGCTTAATTGTTTTTCTCTGAAGATTCCATTTAAAATGGATTATTATGCTATTCTGAGAAGATAATGATTATTAATGTTTTTTTTGTTCGTTCATGTAATTATTAATGCGTTATAAATCATATGAAAAAAATGGTGAGATTTCTAACTAAGCTGTTAAAAAGATATTTCTTGTGTAAAAGAATAAGATCTTTTTTTCTCTTGGATTTTTTTAATTATTTTTTTAATATTTTTAGTTTTTCAAAAGCAGTAAACATCTACTCAAATCATTTCAAATTGAAAATAACATTGTGAAGGTAATTGTTAAAGTATCTGTTAAACAAATAAATATTAATAACATTTAAAAAGCTCATTTTCTTTGATTTTAATATCTTTTCTCAAATTGCGTGAATCAAAATTAATTGATTCTTTATTATTTTTTCGTTTATCGTTCAAACTAGAATATTTTCATTAAAGAAACATTATAAAAATGTATCAAAATTTTTTAATCCATTTAAAGTTTTACAATACAGTTGAATGGTGACGGTGTATAGAGATAAGTTTTGCTTTACGAAATGCATTATTTGATACTTCAAGATGACTCTGCTTTTTATTTAGTTTAGTTTTGTGAAATTGAAATATTCGCTGAAACATTTCGTTCCTTGTTATTTTTAACAGGCATTGCAGTTGTAATTTATTTTTATTTTAATCATGTGAGAAAATAATGTTATGTTGGCTAGGGGCTTTGAAATTATAAAATTTACTGCAGAAAGTTAGCTATTTATTGTACAATCTTTGGCTTTTATGGTTATTGGAAAATGACACCGAAGACTGTCAGATTTGGCGACTTCTCGTTAACTAAAGGTTATAAATTGGCGCAAAAGCCCACTATATACCCGATTATCCTGTCTGGCGAGAGCCATGAAAAGTTATCGCCAGCAGAAGCACAGAGAAGAAAATGGGAATGAAAGCGAAACAATGAGGAGAGGTATCAGTTCAGTTTAGTTTAGGTTAGTTATATTAACGTCCCGTTTAAAGCAACACGAGGGCTATTTTGGGACGGACCTCGCAATTTTGAACCAAGATCAGATGACAAGGACGACACCTGAACTGGCAACTCCCTCTCCACACCAGTGGAAGGACGTTTGGCCTGATAGATTTAACGTGCAAGAGACCCCCTCACACGACGGTTCTTCGGAGGAATTGAGTCTCGAACCTGAAACCCTCCGGTTCCGAAGCCGAGACCTTACGACCACGCCACCGTGACCTGAGAGGTATCAGAATTTTTTTGTATATGTGTGTGTAATGTGTATGTCTCTCTCTCGGTGTCTGTGTAATGCGTATGTTTGTGTGTGTATGTGTGTATAATGTGTATGTTTGTGTGTGTATGTGGGTATAATGTGTATGTTTGTGTGTGTATGTGGGTATAATGTTATGTGTGTATAATGTGTATGTTTGTGTGTGTATGTGCGTATAATGTGTATGTTTGTGTGTGTATGTGTGTATAATGTGTATGTTTGTGTATGTATGTGGGTATAATGTGTATGTTTGTGTGTGTATGTGTGTATAATGTGTATGTTTGTGTGTGTATGTGTGTATAATGTGTATGTCTGTGTGTGTATGTGTGTATTTATGTGTGTATACTGTGTATTTATGTGTGTATACTGTGTATGTATGTGTGTATACTGCCTATGTTTGTGTCTGATGTGTGCGTAATGTGTATATGTGTATACTGTGTATGTATGTGTGTATACTGCGTATGTTTTTGTCTCAGTTGATGTGTGCGTAATGTGTATATGTGTATACTGTGTATGTTTGTGTGTCTGTTGATGTGTGCGCAATATGTATGTATGTGAGTGTTTGAGTGTTTAATGTGTACGTCTGTGTGTATGAGTGGGCAATGTGTATATCTGTGTGTGTTCTGTGTATGTTTGTATGTCTGTGAGTGTATGAGTGAGTAATATGTATGTGTGTGTGTGTGTGTCTGTTTTAATGAAAAGAGAGATTGAATAAAAAAACGAACAGTAACAGCATTCGTAAATTAGAAATTTAAAAATCTCTTTTATATTCACAAAATATACAATTCTTTTTATTGAAACTTCACTCATTTTTAGATGTTTTAAATTTTTTTTTCGGGTTACATTTCAGATGAGCTAAGGCCAAGAAATACATGCAACCAAGCCAATAGTCATCCATTTTATTGTACCTCCTAACACAATATTAAAAGTAATGCTCTTGTTGTAACTTTACTTTACAAGGCCACTGATAGAAATCTGTCATCTATCTAAGCCAAATGAGAGTCCCATATTTTTTAAGTTGCGCCAACTAAGGCCAAGAGAGCAACTCAGTTACCCCATGCATCAATTCGCATACACAACTCCCTTTTTACAGGGGTGAGGGCATTCACACACATCACAAATAGAACACTTGAGATGAAAAACCATTCCCTACATGGGACATCGTGGGAAAAACACGCCACCCCTATGCAAGGACACCGGCATTAAGAGTAACTAGATTAAAATATTAATTATTCATTTACTGTTGTTAATAACAAATTTTTTGATGATCTAAACTAGTATATCTTTATACTCAACAGTATATCATAATACTTTACAGTAAATATCTATACTTTAAACTAGAATATATTTATACTTTAAAACTAGAATATTTTTATACTTAACAGCATATATTTACACATATCAGCATATCTTTATACTTTAAAACTGGTATGTTTTTATATTCAACAAAATATCTTTATATTTAACAGTATATCTTTATATTTTAAAACTAGTATATTTTTATACTCAACAGTGTATCTTTATACTTTAAAACTAATATATTTTTATTCTCAACAGTATATATTTATACTTTCAAACTAGTATATCTTTATACTCAACAGTATATCCTTATACTTTCAAACTAGTATATATTTATACTTTCAAAACAGTATATCTTTATACGCAACAGTATATCTTTATACACAACAGTATATCTTTATACACAACAGTATATCTTTATACACAACAGTATATCTTTATACACAGCAGTATATCTAGATACACAACAGTATATCTTTATACTTTCAAACAAGTATATTTTTATACTCAACAATATATCTTTATTATTTAAAACTAGTACATTTATATAACATTAAAATTAGTATATCTTTATACACAACAGTATATCTTTATACTCAAAAGATTTAAACTCGTTTTCTTTCTCAAATGGGGATTTAGAACAGAATAGAATTCTGAGAAAAAAGAATTCTACATCAAATTAATCTATGGAATCGTTGTGTTTTCGGCTTTGAAGGTTCAATTTATACCCACATTGTCTTTCTGTACCTTTTCAACTGAACACCCCTTGTGACATAGTAGACAATAGTAAATCACACGATCAGATATTAGATAATGTACATAATTATATTTGATGTGCGATTATAATACATTCCATTTAAATAATACACCAACCTTTTCAACATTTAATTAATCAGTCATTCCGGACAAATTTCGATACTTCTTTTAATAGAAAAATCAAAAATACTCATCAGTTGAAATCTACGACTCCCAACTGAAAAGAGCCCCCGCACAGACTAATGGCCCAGAATCGCTTATCGTTCTAATAATTAACAAACAGCCCGGTAATCACTCCACATTGTCATCCAGAAATAATTCAACGAATCTGTAACCCGCGCTCCACTGCAAGCTGAGCAGACGATTAAATTTTCATAAGGGCCGCCAGAATTTCGACGGGCCCGCTCTTTTACAATATATAAATTTATAATTAAATCAGAATGCAAGCCCGTCCGTAATTAACCCCGGCTGGAATGTTTAATGACGAAAGCTATGAGAAATGGACACAGAGATTAACGCTTCCCTTGAACGAAGGTTAGGTATTAATACTTTTGGATAGGATTTCCTTTTGAAACATGGACTTGTAATGAATGGTAATCATTTTTCGGGATGGATTCTTGTGTTTCGGAATTGAATGGAGCCGCTGTTCGTTCGATCAAAGTCTGTAAGTCATTTAAAAAAAAAGTCATGTCTTTAGTTTAATTTAGTTTTATTAACGTCCTTTTGTAAATCAACACGAGGGCTATTTTGGGACGGGCCTCATCATTTTGAACCATGGTCAGATTACGAGGACAACACCTGAAGTGGCACCCCCCCCCTCCACACCACGCTACACCAGCGGTAGGACGTTTGGCCTGACAGATTGAACGTGCAAGAGATCCCCTCACACGACGGTTCTTCGGTAGAATCGAGTCTCGAACCTGATCACCCACCGGTTCCGAAGCCGAGACCTCACCACCAGGCCACCGCGGTCCCCAAGTCATATGAATAATGGAAAAAGATTTCAAGGAATGAGGGTGAAGTAAACTTAATCTATATAAATAAAAATGAATGCTTGTCTGTATGTCTCTCATGATTTCCTCAACCGTTCATCCGATTGCGATGAAACTGGGTCAGCTTATTGTTTACACCTACGGGATGGTTTATAAAGATAGTACTATTATCTAAAATTTTTAAAAAATATCGAATCTCAACCGCGTTTATTTAGAAAGGATTCATCTCCAAATCACTCCGAGGAGATTATGGATTCTGTAGAAATGATAAATCAAAGTTAAAAGTTAATATTTTGTTGCTACCAGCGGGTGACCGAGCTCCGCTCGGAGAAAACAGGTATCGAAGCTAACTCGAAGATTTAAATTTTCAATTGTGATTTATCAAAACAATACATGTCATAAGAAAATTTATGAAACCATTGGTGAAAAGATAACCGGTTAAAGTGCACCATTGTAAACTATTCTAAACAAAGTTAGAGTTTGGAAAGGGAACTATTCTGTACAAAGGTAAAGTAAAGGTAAAGATTGAAGTGTGTTGAAGTTCAATATTTTTGACAAATTTATTTAGAAAAACCAAACATATTCTGATGTATTCTGATGATGATTAGGTGTGTGCCCAAAGTGGCGTTACACCGGTGAAAAGCTTACAATTACAATTTAAAAAAATCTAATTTAAATAGCGATCAAAAGACTCGCTATTCAAACATAACTTTTGCATCTTGTACACGTGCAAACCAAACATATATACATACATAAGAAACATATTATAAACCTATAACAGCATAAACATAAAACTTTATTAGTTCGCCATACTGGCTATAGATGGCAGCACGTTACCGCTTGAAAATTTAAGTAGCCATTATGGCGAACTAATAAAGTTTGAAAATATCCTATCTGTAACTCCGAACTGCTCGACCGTAGCGCTTCAAAACCGGCACCAATCGATTCCTCGTGGCCAAAAACCCCAGACCCCCAAGTTTACCGGAGTTTATTAATTCTGGGGCGATTTTCGACTTGGCAACCATTCCTCGTATTATAGTATTAGATTGTACGCAAATATCATGCAAGTCATTCTCAGAGATAGCAACTTTATTACAGATTTTGCGAGAAAATTTTGATGGAACTAACCCTGGATTTTTAAAAATTTTATTTAAATGTTAGCGTTTTTAAAATAACAGCTACGAATATTGTAGTACAAATAATTTTGAACCATCTTAATTTTCAAAAAAAAAAAAAATAAATAAAAAAATCAGCTATATTGACGATTTTATGGCAAAAAAATATTTTTTATGTTTAATCAATAAAAAAAAAAATAAGCAGATTGTCTTAAATTAAATTGGAGAATTCTGAACGAATATTAAACGAGTCACGATATACAA
The DNA here is from genome assembly GCA_026543055.1 of Argiope trifasciata. Lineage (NCBI taxonomy): Eukaryota > Metazoa > Arthropoda > Arachnida > Araneae > Araneidae > Argiope > Argiope trifasciata. The sequence continues at coordinate 137,204 of JAPMOQ010066461.1, forward strand.
TAAATAATCTCTTTCATTATAATCCTGAAAAAACACCAAGCTCTACCATTCTAAAAGAATACACAACTCTAATATATAAATATGAAAATTTGTTTGTTCTTATTTTATATAATATCGTACCATTTGTCCTATTTCTACAAAATATTGCCAAATTATTGATTGGTTGCTCTTAATATTATTATTTCGGCGTCATAATAAAATCGAAATCTACTACCGCAAATTTCAAATCATGATGTAAGATCATAATTTTTATGCCATTTTTACATTTAAATTAAGTCATTAACAAGGCTAAAAAGGTTTGAAATAACCACGTGACTATCATATAACGAATACGTCAATATCTAGAAAAAGCGATTTCTGTCTTTAAAATCAGTGCAGACTCAAAAACTTCATATAGAATCCAGAAAGAACTCCACCCCCCATTTAAAATCTAGTTTAAACTCGTTTGGGATGATCACATGACTGTTGTATTGCGTAATAGTCAATTTTTAGAAAAACGATTGTATTCTTCACCTCAAAATCTTTCGAGTATATAAGTTTTAGGCCAAATTATCAAACATAAGCAATTTATGATATACTACTGCATTGAAAAAGCGCCCAAACTTTAAATTTATTTTAAACTGCTTCCCTCTTAGAAATAAAGATGTATAAATCAGTATATATGTTTTTTATAGTTCATACATATTCAAGAGAAACGCATAATTTAGGATTTTAATTCAAATTTAGAGCTGAAATATCAATATGAGGCTTTAAGAGCTGAAAAATCATCCGTTTCATGAGAATAAGCTTACCGTTATGGCGTTAAATTACACTGAAATGACAAAAGTCATGGGATGATTGTTCATATCATGTCGGTCCTCCTTTTGCCCGACGTGTCATGGAGTCTACAAGTCGTTGGAAGTCCTCTGCAGGCATATTGAGCCATGCTGTCTGTATAGACGTCCAAAATTGTGAAAGTGTGGATGGTGCAGTTTGGGCACGAACGGACGTTTCGATGATGTCCCATAAATGCTCGATGGGATTCATATCGAGCGATCTAGGTGGCCAGATCATGCGCTGGAATTGTCCGGAATGTTCTTCAAACCAATCGCGAAGAGTTCTGACCCGGTGACATGGCGCATTGTCATCCTTAAAAATCCCATCGTTGTGTGGGTACGTGAAGTCCATGAATGGCTGCAAGTGATCTGCAAGCAGCTGAACATAACCATTTCCAGTCAATGATCGGTTCAGTTGCACCAGAGGACAGAGTCCATGCCATGTGAAAACAGCCCACAGCATTATGCAGCCACCACCAGCTTGAACAGTGCCTTGCTGACAGTTTGGGTCCATAGTTTCGTGGGGTCTGCAACACACTCGATCTCTACCATCAGCTCGTAACAACTGAAATCGTGACTCATCTGACCGCGCCACGGTTTTCCACTGGTGTACGGACCAGTCGATATGCTCACGAGCCCAGGAGAGTCGCTGCAGGTGATGTCGTGCTGTCAGTAAAGGCACTCGAGTCGGTCTTCTACTGTCATAGCCCAAGGAAGACAAATTTCGCCGCACAGTCCTATCGACACGTCCCTCGTATGTCCCACATTGATTTCTGCAGTTATTTGACGAAGTGTTGGGTGTCTATTAACATTGACCATTCTACACAGACGTCGGCGGTATCGGTCGTTAAGTGCAGGTGGTCGCCCACTGCGCTGTCCATGATGGGATGTGATGCCTGAAATTTCATACTCTCGGCACACTCTTGATACTGTGGATCTCGGAATGTTGAATTCACTAACGATATCCGCAATGGATTGACCCATGCGTCTAGCTCCAACTAACATTCCACGTTCAAAGTCTGTTAATTCTCATCGTGCCGCCATAAATCACGAAAAACCTGTTCACATGAATAACTTGAACACAAATGAAAGCTCTGGAAAACGAACTGCGCATTTATACTTTTTCGCTGCGATACTACTGCCATCTGTATATTTGCATATTGCTATCCCATGACTTTTGTCACTTCAGCGTATATGTTCAAACATCAAGTAATTATCACGATTTGTTAAATGATTTTTTCGATTCCAAAAGGCATTTTCGTAAGATGATATTTGAAGAAATGTAATGAAATAATTGGAAAAGGAAAGAAGGCAACTGTTTGTTATGTATTTAATTATTTCATTAATATTATTACATATTTGAATAAATGACAGCAAAATTTAATTTGAGGGAAAATTAGCTACAAAGGAAAGTCAAATAGGTTAAATTATAATCCAATAACGAATAAGCATAAATTTCATAATTACTAAAATGTCATGAAATAATAAAATTAACTCAATGCCTCTTTTAATACGGTGCTATAGCAATTATGAACTTTTAGTCGTATAAAAATATAAAAAAAGATATCAAGTATTACCATTAAATGCTGCTTAGGGACCGGAGGATTTCAAGTTCGAGACTCGATTGCGCAAAAGAACCGTCGTGTTAGGGGGGTGTCTTGCACGTTAAATATGCCAGGCCAAAAGTCATATGGGGATCTTTCCCCCTTCTATACACACTGGTGTGGTGTATAGAAGGGGGATGCCGTCTCAGGTACCGTCCTCGTCATCTGATCATGGTTCAAAATGAAAGGGCAGTGGTGGCCTGGTGGTAAGGCCACCGAAGACCCGTCGTGTGAGGGAATCTCTTGCATGTTAAATCTGTCAGGCCAAACGTCCTCCCGCTGGTGGGGAGAGGGGGTTGCCAGTTCAGGTGTCGTCCTCGTCATCTGACCTTGGTTCAAAATGATGAGGTCCGTCCCAAAATAGCCCTCACTTTGCTTTAAACCCGACGCTGATATATAACTTAACTAAACTAAACTAAGGTTCAAAATGACGAGGTTCATTCCAAAATGAACCAAGTGGTGCTTTACAACCGGACGTTAAAAGAAAACTAATAATAAAATAATTACCATTAAATGAAATAAATGATTATTCAACTATTTCATTTTCGCTTCTAATACAATATTTAGCTCTTAAACAGAAAAAAAATATCTACTCTTAAAAAATCGCATTTTGTTATTTAAAGCTAAACATTGAAAATTGGTGGTATCTGCATGCAAATTGTCACAACACGATGAGGCAACTTGGAGCTATCTTGGCAGCAAAATGCAAAACGTAGTGATCTTATTGCAAAACTATTCAGAAAATGGGAAAGATGTTACTGGAAAGTCGTTTAGGGTCATCAAGCCGGGAGAAAATATCCAAATGGGGCGAAACAAATGGCATGAGGACTTTGCTCTTCAACGGAATTTGTACTTTGCGTACTAGAATCGAACTCGTCTGACGTTTAAGGTAACCGACAACGGTCGATGGAAAATTTTGAAAAATTCGAATTTTAAAAAACTATTTTTGGTTTTTAGATATATTATCCATTATAAACACTAGAAATACAGAAACAATTATTTGAAAATATAATGTATTTTGAGAAATAGGAAAATGTGTGGTAAATTTTAGAGAAATTGAACCGAAACGGTTAACACTATACTCAAAATTGTTTTGCAGCAATCCTATTTTTCTTTGTACAGAATTTATAGAATATAAAGATGAATGTAAGAAACAGTTTGAGATGCGAAGAAGTGACGGGTACAAATATGCGCATATAAGCCGTTTTCCATCTATTTGCAACTTAATTTTTCTAAAACCACCTTTAACAGAAAAAGAATTTCCCCAACACTAAACTTCTTGGTTCATTTCATGGCTCGTATTATTTAAAACACATGCTGAAATGTTTATGTAAATACATCTATTAGTTTTGGGGATATCATGTTAATGATGGATAATTTTTATGAAAATTAAAATTGAAGTAAAAGTGAAATTTTAGCTGAAAAATAAATTTTGCTTAAAATTCCTATGCATAGTAGGTTAGATTTTCCTTTTCTAATAAAAAACAAACTGTTTTGGAAAGAGAAAAGTCTGAATGACAAGAAATAACACTTTTAAAAAAAAATGCCAATGTGGTCGAATACCAGTGTTTTTAAAGTAGTCGGATACCTTAAATTGTGGTTACCATTTTTTTTTTCTTCTGGAGATTACTCTTAAACTGTGGTAATCCAGACAGAGGGGAATGGAGGATTAGAGAGGGAATATAGATGCACATAAATATGTGTAAATACATAATTCCATACACATTTGTTTGCCAACGGATTCTAAAACTCTTCCACTTTTGAAAAAAAATAATTCAATTATATCAATACGTTTATGCCATAAATATATTTCCTGAAACATGATAATTCTGAGCGAGTATGAAACGAATGATGAGATACAACAAATAGTTTCTTTCATTACCATTCTGAAAGGGCAAACACTTTTGCAATTCTAGAAGAATACATAAATCTAATACATAAAAATGAATATTAGTTTGTAGATTGAAATAATAAAAAAAGAATAAATATAATTTATATATCTCCTCTAAAAATCCTTCCATTTCAATGGGTGTATTCACTGCCGACAAGAAAATAAATATTCTTCACTATATCAAATTTCAAACGATATTTCCAAGGTTGTTTCTTCTGCTGCAGCAACGTGCCGGTTAACAGCTAGTTATTAATATAATAGTATAAATCAACTGTCTTTGATATTTCTCATTTGAATATTATTTTTTAACAACTTACGAAAAAGACAAATAATTTCATTGAAAATGCGAATGGGAGAAAAAGAACTATACAAGGGGTCCCTTTGGTGTAGTAAATGCCCTCAACATGAATGATTACATACATGGAAACATGTAAATGGGATATAAAAATACTGCTTTAATATTCATTGTAGCTATTATTTTTCACCACAAATGATGGAAAAAAAGTAGAAATGTAATTTCCATCCCAAATCGAAAGCTATCAACCAAACCAAACACCTAATTAAGAATTGATTGGAACTAACCAAAAATAAACCAAAACCCCCTATCATGCACCTCGTCCCCAATTTCTTCATTTTCGTCTGCATAATCAGGCAATTAGCGGGGAACACGATTGTCCGTCCGTCGAGATGGTACCATTTGCATGGGAGACGAAACCCCAAAAATGATTACACTCATGTTCCGGCATGTCCTACAATTCGTATTTTATTCTAATGATGATGAACTATTCAAATATGAACAGTCATTATCGACTCCGCTGCCGAGTCATTTACATATTTCTGGAATCCTTCTTTCGGTAAGACTCGGGATCCTTACCTCGGAGACGATCGGGAATCCTCGTTATGCATCGTTAGAAGTCGGAATTTATTTCCCGCGGTTCTGTTCTAAGGGCTAATTTGGTTATTTGGCGGCTCTAATTTAAATTGCACATTATTATGCCTTCATTAAAGATTGGGGTTTTAACGTTTCTTTAAGTAACCGATGCCTTATTACTATTGCATAATTATGGGGTTTGGTTTTCCAATGCGGAATTGTATATCATTCAGAGTAAATTTAATGCATGGAAATTTTTACTGCATTCCAGATTTGTACATTATGGACTTAATTTGTAGGAAATGTTTCGGAAAATGTTGATCGTTCATTTAATTTGAAATAGTATTTAAGAGATTTAAAATACATGTTGCCCAAAAATTATACTCGGGCATTGAATCTAAGTACATAAAAATTAATCATGTATAATCTTCTATTTTTAACTAAATATTAATTTCCTATTCACCATTTTACAAACGAGAAACATCTTTTTTCTTCCTAAAATGTCAATGTCTGATAAATTTATATATATAATGTGCATAAAAACATACAAATTTCAATAAATCACATATAAAGCATACTAATTAAAGTATCCGACTAAATTAAAAGCATTTAGTTATCGATAAAATCAGCGAATTTTTTTATTATTTCCTGTAGATCAGACTTTCTGCATTCCCAAACAATTTATCTTTTCTACGAATAGGAAGACTTGATCCATCAACCAGGGTCACATATTTTCAGCCAATATTTGTCTTTGATTTCAATTTTCTCAAAATTTTCATTTTCATAAAAATTCTTCACCGTTAATATGATATCTCAAAAACTAATAGAAGTATTCTCATAAAAAATTCAGCATTTTTTGAAATAATACGGGCAATGAAATGAACCAAAACTTGTATTGTCAGTGAAATATTTTTTCATTCTTTGGTGCTTTGAGTACAATTAAGTTAGAAATGTTGGGGGAAAATGCATATATACATGTATTTTTACCCGTCACTTCTTTGCACATCAGAATTTTTCTTAGATTTTGGTTCATTTTATTCATCATTATATTCTACAGCATTTTTTCAAAGAAAAATAGGATTGCTGCATTACAGTTTTGTGTAGATTGTAAACCGTAAATTTCACTAACATTTACTGCAAGTGTACTTATTTCTCAAAATATCTCATATTTTCAAATTATTTTGTTGTATTTATGGTATTTTGTATTATAACTGACAATATGTCTAAAAACCATAGTTTTAAATAGTTTTTAAAAAAATCCCCATTTTTAAAAATTTTTCCTTCGAATATAGTCGGACACTGTAAGAATATAATTCATGATAAATTCATAATTGTTCAATCTTATTAATATTATAAAACATATATCAGAATAAAATTATTTTACTTTCAAGTTAAATAATATTTTAAAATTAAGTTGCACGATAAAAATGTTGCAAAATAAATGCGTTTATCAAATCTTTTTTATCATTTATCAAATCCATTTTATCATTTTATGCGTTTATCAAATCCTTTTTATCATTTTATGCGTTCATCAAATCCTTTTTATCATTTATCAAATCCATTTTATCATTTTATGCGTTTATCAAATCCATTTTGCATTTTATGCGTTTATCAAATCCATTTTATCATTTGATGTGTTTATCAAATCCATTAAACCCTTTTATGCGTTTATCAAATCCATTTTATTATTTATCAAATAAATCTTATCATTTTATGCATTTATCAAATCCATTTCGTCATTTTATGCGTTTATCAAATTCACTTTATCATTTTATACGTTTATCAAATAAATTGTATGCTTTTACTCATTTATCAAATCTATTTAGTCATTTTATGCATTTATCTAATCCATTTTATCATTTATTACATCCATTTTATCATTTTATGCGTTTATCAAATCCATTTTATTATTTTATGCGTTTATGAAATCTATTTTATCATTTATCAAATAAATATTATCATTTTATGCATTTATCAAACCCATCTTGTCATTTTATCCGTTTATCAAATCCAACACTCAAATGTTTTAAGTAAACTATATTAATATGTATAAAATAACATAATTAATATAAAATAAGCTGTTGAAATTTTAAACTGAACTATTGTATAAATGTAAATCTAAACTTAATGACGTATTAGATAAAGATATAAATAAATTCAATAAAATATCAAAGTACCCAATTTCTAACCACTAGAGGTTCCAATATATTTTCTTTCTTTATTTTTTTTATTTATACCTGAAATTTATTTTTCAGTCATATGAACACAACAGCGGCATTTATTTCTCGCCCGAAGAAATCTCTAACTTTTCATCATCGCGATAAAAATAAACTCTAAAAGATAAAATAGTTCACTTTCCGAGAATAAATAAAAATTCCATTTTCCTTTAAACGTTTCTGCCGGAGTTTTAAAATGATTTTGCAGAATTTCTCATATAAATCTCTTATATATGAAATATGAATAACCGTTCCCCAGCAAAATCCATATACTAACATAGGTGCCTTAAAAAAGAAAGACCACCTTGCATTTCAAAACCGAAATCTATTTCATTCCATTTCAAATCCATAAAAAAAGAAGCAATAATTTTTCACTTCGCAAACCGAAATGGGGAAAAAAATAATAAAGAATAATGCAATTGAAGTGGAATGAAATGAACATCGATAAAATCAACATTCGGTTGAAAACAATCAGAGATTCTTCTATGCATTATGCATTGAAATCATTTATTTTTACCTTCCGTCGTAAAACGCTTATAAATTTTCCCAGAGTAATCTTTGATGCATCTCGACTCGGTGAACCGCTTCGAAGCTTTCGTTATTTAGTTTCGATTCATTGCTTCAAACGGCATTGAATCGCTTTTCTGTGTCATCCAAAATTGGAGCAAATAAGATGGGGTTCGATTGTTTTATCTCTTCTATCGCTGTACATATATTTTTTATTTTTATCTATTTCCGTTGATCTTTTTACCCAGGTTTTGGGGTCAAGACTTTTCATGGGTAAACAAACCTGGTTTTACGTTTTGTGGTTGTAATGGGACATATGCACTTAAGATATCCATTAAAGTTCGAAGGAAATTTTTTTAAAAATTTCCTTCTTATAAATTATGATTTTTAGATGTATTGCCAATTATAATGCAAAATACTATTAATACAACCACTTGTGATTAAATTTTCCAACAAGTTTTTATTCGCAGTAATCATGAATAATCGGAGATCTACCGTAATGTTTTGTTTCTAAACTCTGTAATTTAGATGGATAATTTGCTATTAATGTATCCGACTACGTTTGAAGGAAATTTTTTTAAAACTATTTTAAACTATGGTCATAAGAAGTATTGTCAATTATAATACACAAAACTATGAATACAACTACTTGTTACTTGTGATTAAATATTCCAACAAGGCTTTATCCTCAGTAAATATGGACATACCGTATCCCGTAATGTTTTGTTTCAAAACTCTGAAATTTCAAGAAATATTTTACTATTAAAGTAATCGACTACGTTCGGAAGAATTAAAAAAAAATATTTCAAATTATGGTTTTTAGATGCATTGTCAATTATAATACAAAATACTATAAACACAGCACAATTATTTGAAAATATGATATATTTTCAGAAATATTGAAATTAATAGTACATTTCAATGAAATTGAACCAAAACGGTCAACACTCTGCACAAAAAGGTAATATAACAGTCTAATTTTTCTCTGCACACAAATTGTAGAGTAAAATAATGAATGAAAGGAGCCAAAATCTAAGAAAAATATTGAGATTCTAAGAAGTTATGCATAAAAATATATCTATATATGAATTTTTAACCATAAATTTACAACTTAATTTTTCTAAGAAACCCTATAAATGAAAAAGTATTTCACCAAAAGTAAAACTTTTGGTTTATTTGATATTATTGAAAACTCAGACTGAAATTTTTAACTAAATATTTCTATTCGTTTTTAGGATATCATGTTAACGGTGGAGAATTTTTATGAGCAGTAAAGTTTGGAGAAAGTTGAAACTAAAGACGAATTTTAGCTGAAAAATATGTGACCTTGGATGATAGGTCAGGCCTTCCTTTTCCTTGGAAAGATTCCTACTTTGAGAAAAGAAAAATAACAACGAGAATAAAATAACGAGAAATAACAATAAAAAAATAGTGACCAATGTGGTCGATAAGCAGTGTTTTTAACGTAGTCGGATACCTTAACGCATTGGGAAGTATTTTCAGAAACACAGCTTGGACTGGTACTAGAGCGAAAGTTGAGAATGTAATATCTTAAGTCACTTTTTATGTTCATGTTTAAAGGGAAATAATAACAACAGCCAACTGAATATCTGAATAGAATTTAGTTTCTGAATCTGCTGGCTAAGTTTTCGACGAAAGATTAAAAAATGAAGAATAATAATGAAGAAACATGCTCTAAACATACAATTTATATGTACAACACATTCGCATATATATATATATATATATATTATTATTATTAAATATGTGAAAACATTTTAATGAAATTTTATTAACTATTTGTAACGTTAGTCATCGTGATTTCATTTAGTTTCAGAACCATTTTCTGCATCCATAGATTAGAATTTTGGTTGTCCACGTACTCACATATATATTATTAAATATATAATATTATTAAAAAAATTAAGCTGCTACAGAAATATTAAGGTTAAGATTTCAATAGCATTTAAAATGCGTTTACTCTTCTTGCTTCGTTTTAGAAACTTCCCTTTTAATGCATGCTATTAATTGCTATTTCAATTTTTTTCAGAATTATTTTCCGACATGCAGACTTTTGATTATTGTTTGATTTTATCAAGATTCATATGCATATAATTTAAAAAATTAATTTTTAAAATCCATTTTTCGTATTTTGTTTCTTTTTTTAAAAAAAACTTTTTAATCTTTATTATATTTCATGATTCTTATTAATATTGCATTATCTTTGATTTTTTTCTTATCTACAATAAAAACCTCCCTTTCCATGGAATCAAATGTAGAAATGGATCAATTAATTGACAGTTATTTTCTGCAAATTTGAAGCATTATACTACTATTGAACATTTTATAATGAAATTTCAGAATTCTATCCATGTATGTAATTATTTCATTAATTATGTAAGAATTTGAATAAACTATTTCAATTTTAAGAGAAAGTATATAAACAAAAATGGTGTAAATTTAATCGTAATAAAAGAAATTTTCTAATCCTACTATTAATTCACACTCTCCCTATATTTATTGATTTATATATCTCGTTCCAATTTTCAATCGTTAATAAAATAATTTTTATTCATCCACTCGAGTTCAAACACATTTTTTAGACTTGAACAAATGCTTTTTTTAGATATTTTTTATCACTTGTTGTTAATATAGATTTATTTAAAATATCCATTCATTAATTAAATTAAATATATTTTTACTACTTGAAATAGAGTTTTAGGAATTTGTATTAAAAATTGAAATCAGCAGGTAGCAGCTTCCGTATTTTTCACGTTTAAGTGCAGAATCATTTAATAAAATGTAAATAAAGAAGAATTTTATTCGTTGATCTAAGTAAGAATTCAATTTAAAAAATCTGTTTATACTTGGTATATTAAAAGTTTACAAATATAGATTGTTTTATTGATTAAACAATATAATCAGGAAATCCATATTATATTAAAGAATGGAAACGTTTATAAATAAGAACATGTAAATAAAAAATAAGGAAAGTTACTATGTTAAAAAAGTACATTTTTCTTATTTTCTCAAATATTTTGGTTTTCAAATCTTAGAAATCAGTTGGCATATAAATAATATTCAATTAATTCATTTGTATGAAAGTTTTTGCTATACATTTTATATATTTTATTTTGCTATACATTGCTATAACATTTACAGGCAATATATATCGGTAAAACCTGTTCTATAGAATACCAGAATACCAATAAAATATTTGTTTAGTAGAAGAAAATAATATTATAATAAGGAAAATTCATTCAGATGTGTTCTTTTATTTTACAAACATTGATTTAAAATATATGATAAGCACTAAATTTTTCTGTGATCTATAATTCACATCGAATGTCATCATCTACAAGGTTTTTTAAAAAATGTGTTTGAACTTCAATACATGAATAAAACGTATTTCATTGGCGATTGAAAATTTGATAAATATATATAAATAAATACATAAATTAATCAACAAAATAATCTAAGTAAAGAGGTATACAACCGAATAAAAATTAAAACCAATAGAAAAAAATCCGGCCTGAAAATTTTATCAAGGGTCACCCTTGGATTCAAAATAAGGTCAGGCAAGGATTCAAAATAAGGAATTTTTTCAATGAGGCGTCAGACAATGTCCAACAGTATTGACTCCTCATTTTGTTTACACAATTATATTAGTTTAGATTTCTCTCATAAATAGTTTTTTTTTCATTTACTTTTCATTTTTGTGAACTTTTTGGTGTTTAATTTCGAATTGTATTTTAATTTCGATTTTAGCCTAATTAGTTTCGATTTAATTTTTGTTGACTCAGGAGATGGGTTTTAATTATTTTAATGCTTTTATAGTTGTAAATAAATGCATATATATAAAAAGAGTGTGAACTAATAGGAGAGTGAACTAAGAATTGAGAAAAAAAAATTACATCTTATGAAACTGGAACAATGAAAATCAGACAATTATTTTATTCTATAGCTTTCTTTATACTTCCTTTAAATGTGCCGTAACTCCAAAATTTGTAAATAAAAAGAAACGAGGAACAATGGAATAAATTGTTCCATTGCTGCCAAAAAGCATAACGAATACTAGACAAATTGTGAATAAGAATTAATGTCTGACACTCAAAGGTGGAAAACTTAACAAAGTTCAAAAACCGTGACGAAACCCGAAAAAAAAATGAAAAATTTAATTCCATAAAGATTTCTTTTTTTCTTTCATGTGTTCCTCTTTCAACAGTTCTCGTTGCATTTTGAAGAAAACACTCGGCAAACAAAGAAATGGAAATGAAAAGATATGAAAACGAACAAAAATCCATTAAAACGGAATGGAATGAGGAATTCTGGAAGATTTCATTGTGCAGTTTCGAAATGATTGTTACGACTGCCGTTGAAAATTAAAGCATTCTTTTTGGCTAGAGAACTTCATTAGAGCAGGAAATCCCATACCAAAGAAGTAAGGATCCGTAGTATGAAATTTTCCCTTCCTTTCTCCTCTTTTTTTATTTTTTCCCTTTATTTTCCCCCTTTTCTTATGCTTTTTTATCCCTTTTTGAGGCTCTTAATGAGGGCCGATAAATAGCATCCACGATGACATGGAATAAAAGAGGGAAAGGATACAAAAGGTATTGTTGGGGGAGAAATGGGGGGCTGCATCTTGCTTATAATAGGGAACAAAGATACTTGATGGGGGGGGATGCAGGTATATGCTAAGTTATTCAACCATGCGTTGGAAAGATATGGCCAAGAAAGAGTTTCAATGGAGTCCTTAATGAAATTCGTTGAGCATTTTGAGTGCGTTCATTTGTGTTCTTTTATAAAATTGATTCATTATAAAACAGTAAATATTAAACTTTATTTTTTATTCTATTTTTACGATGCACTTTTATAATAATTAAAGCTATCACTTACGTTGCCTTGTGGTCAATGCGCCCTTAGTTGATACACGTCGAAACAGATATTCTTTACACATTTCGTTTGGTCTGACGAGTTGACCAACCTACTTTTAACATTTTTTTTTTCAGATTTGCTTTTATCAGTAAATTGATTGAAAATGTGTCTGTTTACCAAACCTTTCATTTTGACTTTCCTCAAAGTTTTGATGTATGTGTACAAATTCTATAATTTTCGTAACGCAAAATAGCCCTTTTCAAAAAAATTATTTAAAAAAATTATAAGCTTATGAACAGTTTTACCTGTGAGTAGGAATGATGTTATACTGACACGCGATCGTTATAAGACATACTCGGTTCCCTCACAAACCTCTACTAATTGGTGACAGAGCACCACATGTCGCACAGGTTTTGCAGTTCATCACATTTTGATCGAGTGCTCAGCTTTTAATATTCATCGTAACCAGTTTTTTCACTCATCATCCTTAACTCTCGTTGATTTACTGTTAGAGGGCCACCATTCAAACATTTTTAAATTTTTATATGCTATTCAATTTTTACCTCGCATTTGAATTCTTTAAGCGCTTTAACTTTGTAATTTTTTCGAACGTGAATACAAATTCCTGTGCTACTGTTTCCAGTGTTTTTTAACTATAATATTCTGAATTTATGCAACCATTCATACATTTAAATTTTAAAGATCATTTATTTTCTTTTTAACCATATGGATGGTGCATTTGGCCATTTGGCAGGCAAAAGAAACCTCTTGTGACAAAAATAACCTAATCTAAACCTTAAAAAAAGGATGTATTTTAATAATAATCAAAAATATATGTTTTCTACTAATAAGAAATATTAAGAAAAGAGAAATAATATTATTCATGATGAAATATAAATAAAAATTATATTATAAGTAACATTTATTTGAATCAATAAGATGGATGAAATTATTTGTACTGAGATAGTAGATCGTCATAATTTGATTCCAAGTTTGTTAATTTTAATATCAGAGGGGGCTCTACGTCCACTAATCTGTTCCTTTTTTACGACTTAATCTCTACAAAAGCCGCAAACGCCACTTCACAAAAAATGCGGATGGAAAAGTCAAAATGTATTTCATGATTTTTTTTCTGTCAAGACCGGATACCCATGTTGCATTCCGTGAAGGCGGGATACACATGTTTCAAGACCGTATAGACATGGTGCCTTCAGTCAAAACCGGATACACATGCTGCATTCTGTCAAGATCGGATACACATGTTTCTAGACCGTACAGACATGTTGCCATCTGTCAAGATCAGATTCACATGTTGTATTCTGTCAAGAGCGGATACACATGCTGCATTCTGTGAAGACCGCATACACATGTTGCATTCTGTTAATACCGGATGCACATGTT
>JAPMOQ010066461.1:175147-194176 GCA_026543055.1 Argiope trifasciata
TTTTTGTTGAATGATCCCGCAGTTATATCCTACGTTGTTCAATGATCTCACATTGTATCTTTTAATATTTCATGAACGTGTTTACACTTAATTAACAGATGGTTCATTTATTCGCAGTTTACTTGTTCTCTCCTTCAAATAAAACTAAAACTTTATGTTATATTACAAAAAAATTCGATAGTTCACTTAATTTATATGCTTAGTACATTGAAAATAATTTGTATATGGTTTCAAAAATTTCACGAATCCCATGTGAATTGTAGCCTAAAATGTTTTACTTGTCATTCAAAGGAATATGCATAAAATACTTTTCTTTTAGCCGTTATACATGAAAAAAATCCATCCAATATATGCGAGTCCTAATAAGCAACTGTTACTGTTTAAAATAGAATGACCTGTATTCAAAAATTAGTATGGGATCTCTGATTAATTCTGTTTTTTCTTAAATTATGTCTAACGAACACTTAACTATATAAAAGTTTGAAGCTATAAAGATTGAAAAGATTTTGATCAACATACTCTTGAATAGAGAGATGTTGATCAAAATCCTCATACATATTCTTGAACTCACATACTCTTGAATAAAGATATTAAAGGAGGCTTTACACAAAAAAGTAAATATTATTAACCTTTGTTAGGAATTCGGCATTTTTAGTGAATCGTGTGATCTTTGGAGATATTTTTGTTGATTAATCCCTGGCTTGAAGTCAAAAGTATTCTAAAATAGATTTGGGGTCTCAAACGCTTTTATTCCAATCATTTGAATTCTAACTTTGATAAAAATTATGTTTATAGATATAGATTCCAATACCAAATTTGAAATATTTAAGATCTTGAGTTTTTGAGTTACTACTGGAAGGTTATTTCAGCGGGTGCGGCCGTCGTACCAACATGAAAGGTTGCGCATGTTTTCCACATACACTATAGTAGATTGCAAATTGTCAAAGGCGTAACTGCTAAAATTATATTGTAAACAGCTTAGGATTAATATTTACAATTATTTAAAACATTTTTTTTTTTGCTTAAAAAGAAGTAGAAACAATATAAACATAGATTGCAATAATAATATAAAATGACCACTGGTTAACTGAATGGATTTAAAAATAATATAAATGAAATGGTTGATATTTTTCCAGAACAATTTGCATATAAAATATAGAAATGCAAAAATACAAAATTTATGCATAAAAAGGAACAAGTAATTAAAAATTAGATATGAAAAGGGAGAAAATAGTTTCATTGATATTTCATATCAGCGTAGCAATTTGAGCAAATGTGTTTAGTGTGCTCCAAACATATAAATTTCTGTCAAATCTCACAACTGAAACCTCGTGATTCTAGTCGTGATCCTTGTGATTTCTTTTTGTCAGTCTTTTCCCCGATGTCGCATCTTTCACTTCTTCAATACCTAGTTCGGCTTTTCTCTTTATCATTTTTAATTTTAGCTCACTTTTTACAGACGTGGGGGCTTTTTATCAACATTTTCCTTCACCAGCGGGTGACCGAGCTCCGCTCGGAGAAAACAGGTATCGAAGCTAATTCAAAGATTTAAATTTTCAATTGTGATTTATCAAAACAATACATGCCATAAGAAAATTTGTGAAACCATTGGTGAAAAGATAACCGGTTAAAGTGCATCATTGTAAACTATTCTAAACAAAGTTAGAGTTTGGAAAGGGAACTATTCTATACAAAGGTAAAGTAAAGGTAAAGATTGAAGTGTGTTGAAGTTCAATATTTTTGACAAATTTATTTAGAAAAACCAAACATATATACATACATAAGAAACATATTATAAACCTATAACAGCATAAACATAAAACTTTATTAGTTCTCCATATTGGCTATAGATGGCAGCACGTTACGGCTTGAAAATTTAAGTAGCCATTATGGCGAACTAATAAAGTTTGAAAATATCCTATTTGTAACTCCGAACTGCTAGACCGTTTCACTTCAAAACTGGCGCCAATCGATTCCTCGTGGCCAAAAACCCCAGACCCCCAAGTTTACCGGAGTTTATTAATTCTGGGGTGATTTTCGACATGGCAACCATTCCTCGTATTATAATATTAGATAAGTGCATTTGGCAGCTGTTGCCATTTTAAAACAGTACTGATTTATTTGTAAAATCATACAAAATCAGGTGTGACAAAAACTTACATAAACGGTCGCGCGTGTCTCTAAAATACAAATATCTGATGGGAAGATACCTATCAACGCCACAAACTGACGACGGAAACTGAAAGTAGATCAAAGGGAGGGGACAAATAATCAAATGCAAGCGTTCCCAGCGCCACCAGATCTAAAGTTATAAAACGAAATTCATCTCTAGTGTATCTCTCACATACGCTCCCCCGCTGTAAGGTTAATATGTTTTTGTAAATATAGACCAACAAACAATCAAGTACTTTTTGGATCGAGTTAAAAATTTGACTGATTTCTGCATTACAGATTGGATATTTTTAACGGAATTTATTCAACTAGTTGTCTTTATTTTGAAGTTATCTTGTTAATATATACTCAAACAGTCATAGACAAGTTTACTCTTAATACATTTTTGATAAAAATATAAATAGTTGGTTGAAACACACAAAGTTATTATAAAGACTGTATGCCAAATTTTATTTAGCTGAAATCATATTTCGATTTTCTATTCATAAATAAAAATATATTTTTCACAGGGTTTTTCTTTTCGACCTCAGAAAAACCCATCACTTAGAGGTTTGACTTAATCTGAAACTCGAAGTTTTTGATGATTACAATGGACTTCGCGGACGTTCGCGAATTCTCTAGACTTCGCGAACGAGAAAGTATAAAATATATTACAGTCTTTTTAAATACCATCAGATCACGTGATGAATTTCATAGCTAAATGTAAATAATAATAATAATAATAATAATGATGATGATGATGATGATAATCTTTACTCGGATCATTTTTAACGTCTTAAGTTGAACAAAAATGGACTTTGTGGATTTTACAGGATGAAATTCTATAAAAGATGTCGAATTTCGACGTAAGTCCACGTAATGAAACCTTATGAGTAAATAAATATAGTTTCTGATTATAATATATATATATATATATTTAATTATTCATTTTTAAAAAGATATATTTATTTGTCAGTTAAAAACTTTGTAATCGCTAATGGATGAAAATACTCTCATAAATCTGAAGAAAGGTGTTTCAATATGTTTGAGTAATGAAAACAGTCGAAATTAAATTTTAAAAACTTTAAAGGACTACTCCCTCTTTCAAAGAAAAATCAAATTGGGAATTGCACATGGAACTAGGGAATACGTATATTCCCGGTAGAAGTAGTACACTATTAGAAAATTAATGTTATTCGCAAGTTTCGAAGATATTATATATATGTATTATGTTATATACAATGGATAGGATTTTAAAATAAATCCTAAATATAAAGAAGATCCCGATCGTTGTAGCATTACTTTTGAAAAACAAAACCGACAATTTAATATAAAAGAAAGTGATGTGTTTGTACGTTCTTAATGCTACAATAAGGAAAAAAAACCAGAGAGCTACTGTAATTATCTTTAAATTATTATAACCAAGAATTAAATATGTATAATCGGAAAGTTGTAGAGAATGTCTATATTCTTTTGATCTAATTTCAGCAATGACTTTATGAAGTAAATAATCTACTTTCATAGAAGTGAATAAAGTGACTTTTTTTTCAAAATGAGGAAGATTAAAATTTATTCATCTCTTAAAAACTTCCTGTTTGGTGGTTAGTTATTATTATAATTATAATTTGTACTTCACTCACTTATACTAAGAAAATTTGCAGAAAATTTTGGTTAACAGAATTAAAATCAATAGAGTTGTTCTTCTGATACTACAAAATATTTTAACTATCTGGATTTTAAAAGCGTATATTTTAATAGTAAAAATTTAACAAATTTTCATAATAAATGTGGATATAAATGTTTTTTTAATTCTCTAATAAGAATTATGAAAAAATAAAAATTAAAAAAAAAACGTTCTATCTAATTCTATGAAATCAAAATTAATTGTAAAAAAGCTGCATACAAATTACAAAATCAAAATTTTTTATGAGAATCAAAATTGATTCTCATAAACTTTGAAAGTATTTAATATTGTCAATGCTAAAATTCCACTCTAAACTTTTATCTGAACTCAGACAACGTATTTGTATTTAATATTTTTTTTAAAAAATTTATACCAATGTACTCATTATTGTTGCCAAGAAAAGGTGCTTAAAAATAAGATGAATTTTTGACGATAAATTTAAAAAAAAAAAAAGATTTTTTTAAACACATTTGTAACAAATATTTTCGGAATTCTTAGTTCTGCAAATGGTACTTTACTGTTTCTATCAAATTTTTATTTTTAATACCAATAAACTCACTATTGTTGCTAAGAAAATGCGATATAAATTGGATGATTTATTGAAAATAAAATACAATGAAATGTTTTCTTTAATATTCGTAAGAAATATTTTCGCGATTCACAGTTCTGCAAATGGCACTTTAAAATTTCTAATAAATATTTATTATTAATACCAATAAATTCACTATTGTTGCTAAGAAATGGCGATTTAAAATAGGATGATTTATTGAGAGTAAAATACAAAAAAAAAATGTTTTTTGTAAATATTCGTAAGAAATATTTTCGGAATTCACAGTTCCACAAATGGCACTTTAAAATTTCTAATAAATATTTATTTTTTATTCCAATATACTCACTATTGTTGCTAAGAAAAGGCGATTTAAAATAGGATGATTTATTGAGAGTACAATACAAAAGAAATGATTTTCCTTAATATTCGTAAGAAATATTTTCGGTATTCACATTTCCACAAATGGCACTTTAAAATTTCTACCTAGTAGCAGCAAATAGTTCTCGAACAGTCGAACCTAAATTTGCGAACCGCTGCCAACGAGAAATTTTCTTTTTCGCACTTTGGAACAGTTCATTGTACCATCTGCCTTGTTATTTACATGTAAACAACATTCTGGAAAAAAACGCGGGGAAAATTTTACTGCCGCAGTTGGGAGAAAATTGGTTGCAGGTGTGTCCAAAAATATGAAAGAAGAATACATGAATACATGTATATTTTAGTTTCTGTAAAAATATATCAACAACAAAAAAAAAACACCCTCGAACTAGAAGGGAAAAAAATATTCCTTCCCCTACCTTCTGTCAACGAAGTAACAAATCGTGCGATTTCGAACACTTGTTTCTTAAGCCTTTTAATCTTTCCGCCATTGAGAGCAAAACATGGCGCGGAGATAATATTGGGGAAAAAATTGAATCCTTCCTCCCAAGTTAATTTAAAATTTTAATTAAGGACTCTAAATCCGTTGCAACATTTAACGTGCTTCTTTTTTTTCCCCTTTTTTTTATTCTTATTAATGATGTACAGTCTTCTCCAAGCTGCTGGAACATTTTGATGGAAATGAATCCTGTTGCCACTCGAGGTTTGCTTTTTACTTTCTTTTAAACGAGTGGAGTAGAGTTGTTCTTTTTTCTGTTTGGATCAAAGAGGCTTAAATATTTGCCGAGTTAAGTTCTGGAGAAGATCCGTGATTTAACAGCGAAAGAATCAACAAGAATTTGGACTTTGAACTTTTTGTTAATTGAATATTTGACTGTTTCGAAGTTAAATGTGTTTGATTAGTTTCTAAAAACGAGTGGTATTTATTCTTGATAATATAAGAAAAGGAAGAATTCTTCACTTTCTTTGGCGAATTCTTTGACAGTCTTAGCAGGTTTTCATTAAGTAGGATTTTCTGAAGTAAAATACTTTTAAAATATATCGAAAATACGTTGAAAAATTCATTTATTTTATTTATTTTCTTGATTTGAATGTTCCGTAACTTTATCAGGTTAATGAATGATTAAATTCATATTAAAAATATATGCATAATTTCTGATACTGCCAACGTTGTGTTAAAAAACAGACAAAAATATGTTAAAAAAGAAACAAAAATGTTTTAGCGATAATAATATCGTCTGGTAATGAAAAAAAACGCATCATTTTCATATCATTAATCTAGCTGTAAAAAATGTTTTTAAAAATTTTAAGAATTGAAATTTTTAAAGATAATAAAGTTGAATATTTATACATCTCGATATTAGAAACTATATACTAACTACGCAACAAGAATATTTCGGAACAAAATCTAGTGCGACCTCATAAAATCATTTTTTTTTCAACTGCATTTTATTTTTTCTTTCATTTTATCAACAATTTTTCAATAAATATCATTTTCATTTAAAATTTGATAAACTATTTCATTAAGAAGGCTTGATGGCGAAAACATTATTGTCTGAAATCTTTATAAAGACGCTATTTTTTTAACAAAGGCGAATGAAATGATAATCAAAGCTGCTTAAACCTTTATTTACTGTCGGCACTTAATAGTATCATTTACAATTATCAATTTTTACAGTTATCAATTCACAGTTTCAATTTACAATTTTTCAATAATTGTCTTTTTTATTTAAAAATTATTAAATTACTTAATTAAGAAAGCTTGATATTGAAAACAATAATGTTTATAGCCTTTATTAGAGACGCTATTTTTTTAACAAAGGCAAATGAAATGATAACTAAAGCTGCTTAACCCTTTATTTACTGACAGTATTTTTTAAAAAAACATTTAAATCTAGCTTATATCTATAATATGTGACTATTTTTTCTGATGGTATTCTAAAGAACACGGAGAATGTAACCCAAATGACATGAAGTTAATATAGGCTACAAGTAGAAATAAAAAATATTGAGTTAATAATTGAATTAATTGAGATATTTCTGTTGATTACATTTTGTTCTTGGGTTCTCTGAGATATTTGGCAAGAAAACTAAGCAACTGGTGAAAAAATGAAATTAAAAAATTGATTGCAGCATAATTCAGTAAATAAAGGGTTAAAGCTATTTTATAAAGAATAGCAAGAACATGCAGTGTTTACTGTACCATTAATAACATAAGAAATTATTTATTATTAACCACGTATAAAATTTACAGTAAAATGATTCTTATAATGTGTAAAAATATAAAAAATTATGATAAACATGATTATACAGAAAATGATGTATGAACGGCATCATTAATGCTTATAATAAATGCGTAATTCAAATAATCACAATAGCTTGTGAGAATTATATGTTTCACCTATTAATTTAGGCATTCGTTTGTAAATAAAAAGGGCACATAACTTTTCACAAAACAATAAATTTTTACGTTATTAATTTATCATAACATAATAAATAATTTCTTCGCATAACAATAATTTTTTACGTTATTAATTTATAATAATATAATAAATTATTTCGTCACATAAGAATAATTTTTAGGTTATTAATTAATTATAACATAATAAATTATTTCTTCATATAACAATAAATTTTTACTTTATTAATTTATCATAACATATTAAATTATTTCTTCACAAGACAATAAATTTTTCCGTTATTAATTTATCATAAAATAAAAAATAATTTTTTACGTTATTAATTTATTATAGCATAATAAATTATTTCTTCACACAACAATAAATTTTTGCTTTATTAATTTATAATAACATAATAAATTATTTCTTCACATAACAATAAATTTTAATGTTATTAATTTATTATAACATAAAAAATTATTTCTTTACATAACAATAAATCTTGAGGTCATATTGGAAGATTACTTATCATCTTCATTATAAGTTATATTAATCTGCTGCAGTAAATACGGAATCGGTACTGCCATAAATCAGCGTTGAAATCCATTTAGGATTAATGGACTATCCGTTGATGATTTCAGTGGATCAACAATGCCGTCATTACATCCGCTTCCACAGATCCAAATCAGAGCTTTAATTATATTGCTCTTCTTGTGTAGACCTAATGATATTGTACTCTCCAATAAAGCATTGTCAGAGCTTAGCTTTATTGACAATACGCATAATTAGTGTTGTTAATGCGATAACATTCGTAAAATTACAAAGCTATAAATTCATATACAGGGTTTCACAAAAACATTGACCGCGGCATTTATTGTTAAAATATTGATCATGGACCTATACTGCAAGATGTAAAATTTCATGAAAAAGATGCGAAATGTTATGAAATCGATTAAAATTTTCAGGGGATTAAACATTAAAAAAATACAACATATATATTTTTATACAAACCCTTTACAACAAAACTTCAATTGTGTAAAATGTGGCCTATCCTCTAAGAAGGTTGTAAACAATGGCAGTAAAAAATATCGTTTCTGACGCCTTTTCGATTACAATTCACTCAAATGATCAAAAGATACCCAGATGAGTGATATAATTCCTAAATGTGAATTAATCAGTGTTCTTCAATGCAATCAAAGACTATGATTTTATATCACAGCTCTTTAATATTAACGGAAAATCAGATTCAAAAAACAAAATACACATTGTTGCCACATATAGCAAGCTAAATCAAACAAAACAAATAATTCCTAGGTTATAGGTGGACGGTTTAAATGCAGACACTGAAAATAATAGAGCGCAATAATAAATGGAACACATACATAAAACAAAAAAATAAACAGAGTTAAATATTTACATCATGTTACACAGGTCATGCAGGAAATTTCAGCAATTTATCACAAAAGGTCTCAAAGATATGAAACTACATAAACGCTGATTTAAACTATTTTTCGATGCCTGGATACGAGATCACAGAAAGGAGAAATCATGTGGGATGTTCGCGGTTTAGGGGTCGTACACAAAATCACAAATAAAGCAAGGATTGAATAAATGAATAGAAATGTTGCTATTTATTGGTTCAAAAGTTAACAATTTGTAGAAATAATAATTTAAAAGAAAGATTAGAAAAGTTCTTACAAGTTCATTGACTGTGCTATTTTAAAGTTATATTCTGTAATTCATGAAATAAAATTTTAAAGTATTTTTCAGGAAGCATATATTTTAAAATTTGTAATCTGCAGCAAAATCTTTAAAATCTACAGCAAAAAACATAAAGCATATTTTATTTCGTTATGATACGTTCGTGCTTCTCGTCATCTACTCTGAAACTGTAAACATTTGCATTTCAATTTGTTATTGATCCTTCATCAACTTTGTTTCAACATACCTTTTCAGAATTTTCATGATAAAATTTTGAAATTTTATACGTGTCCTTACAACAAAATAGAATATATTTTACAAATTGGGATTTTTTTGTAAGGGATCCGTATAAAAATTTAACTTTTGCATTTGTTAAAGAATCCTGTAAGAATTTGTTAATCCCTGAAAATATTAATTGATTTGATAACATTTTACCCCTTTTTCTACGTAGATTTGTACTTCACAGTATATGTCTATGATCTAAATTTAAGCAATAAAAGCCGCTGACAAGGGTTTTGAGACACCCTATTTATTGTTTTGTACAATATATAAAAGAAATTAAGTCTTGGGGAATAAGCAAATAATTCATTTCCAAATAATGATTCAATAATTATTTTGAAAAAAAAAATCTTTTGAAGTGGGAAGAGGAAAGTCTGAACAACAAGAAACAGCAATTGTTTTCAAAAAGAATTTGCCAATGTTATCGATAACCTGTGTTTTCAATGTAGTCGGATATTATGTGCAACAATATTTCAATGTGCAACAAGAGAAAACGGTAATACAACATCATATTCAAAAGCTAATTCTTACAGTAAGAGTCAAAATAACGTATGTCGGATACATTTATTACATATTGATACTTTGAAAATACCGCTAAGGAGTATTCTGAGTGAACTATGAAAGTGCTACAAACATTGCCTCGCTAATTTGATTATAAAATAATTCCTAGCGCATTTTTCAGTGTAGCGATATCAAATCAGTGTTAGCAGCAACGCGATTTTTATCAATGCAAAGCAAGGGACTAATCAAATTCGAAGTACGGTTCACGTGCCCTCGGTTGTTCCTAAAACAAACGCCAAAACGTAGAAACAAAAACCAAAGAATGTGCACCGCGTATTTATTTTGGCGCTATGCAATTACTTGCGCGAGTGATTTCGTTTGAAAATTAGTTATAACTACCTGGGCTTGATAACGAAATAAATCTAACGCATGCATTCTTTTTAGAATTTCAAAAAGATTGTATCTGACTAAGTTATAAACACTGGTTTTTGACCACATTGGCAATTTTTTTGAAAAAATGGGCATTTCTTATCATTCAGACTTTTCTCTTTTCGACACAGTTTATCTTTTCTTGGAAAAGGAAGTATTAATCTATTAAACAGTATCTACTATTTTCAGCTAAAATTTGTCTTTCACTTCACTTTAAATTTTTATAAAAATTCTTTACCGTCATCATCATATCTTCAAAACTAAAAGAGGTACTTGCATAAAAATATCAGCATGTGTTTTAAACGATGTGGGGAATTAAATGAACCAAAATTTTTATCGTTGGTGAAATGTTTTTCATTAATAGGTGTTTTTAGAAAAATTAAACTGTGAATTTATGGAAAAGATACATATATACGCATATTTTTTAACCATAACTTCTTTGCATCTCAAACTTTTTCTTAGATTTTAGTTCATTTCATTCATCATTATTTTCTATAACTTATGTACAAAGAAAAATAGGATTGATTAAATTTCATTAGAATTTGCAACATATTTTCCTATTTCTCAAAATATATTTTTACACAATTTTAGTGTATTAATAGTATTTTGCATTATAATTGACAATGAATTTAAAACCATACTTAAATAATTTTTTAAAAATCCTATTTCTCAAAAATTTTCCTTGGAACATATTCGGCTTAGTTAGAAAATCAGATTTTTAAGGGTTAAGTACGGATATTGTCAAAATAGGCAATTTGTTTAGAATTAGCACAATAATCAAGGCAATTCTTAAAAGACAATACATTCTTATTTATATTTTTCCCAATTTTTTTTCTTATTCGCCTAGCATCGTCAAATACATGATTTGTCAATGTTTAAATTGATTGGTAAACGAAAGCTTAATGTCAAAATATGTACTATCGCCAATTTAAAAATACTGTTCTCTTTAACTGTATTGGTAAACAAAAGCTTAATGTCAAAATATATACTATTGCCACTTTAAAAATACTGTTCTATATAACTGTATCGGTAAACAGAAGCTTAATGTCAACATATGTACTATAACCTTTTTAAAAATACTGTTCTGTTTTACTTTGTCGGTAAACAAAAGCTTAATGTAAAAATATGTACTATTGCCATTTTAAAAATACAGAACATCTTTAAATTACTGTTCTGTTTAATTGTATAGGTAAACAAAAGCTTAATGTCAGAATATTTAGTATTGCCATTTTAAAAACACGGAACATCTTAACACTACTCTTCTGTTTAACTTGATCAGCAAACAAAAGCTTAATGTCAAAATATGTACTACTGCCATTTAAAAATACTGTTCTCTTTAACTTTATCGGTAAACAAAAGCTTAATATCAAAATATGTACTATTGCCATTTCAAAAATGCAGAATATCTTAAATTACTGTTCTTTTTAACTTTTTAGGTAAACAAAGGCTTAATGTCAAAATATGTACTACTGCCATTTAAAAATACTGTTCTCTTTAACTTTATCGGTAAACAAAATCCTAATGTCAAAATATGTACTATTGCCATTTTAAAAGCAAGGAACATCTTAAAATGTGGGCCATTGTTTTAGAATGAATTCTGAGTTTCTTGACCCCTTTTATAGAACATAGAATTTAAGAAATATATTCATACGTTAACGTCAAAAGTTGTTTATTTCTTGGAGAAAGACGAAAAAAGGCTACGATCTTAGCTACGAGATGCAGAAAAAAAAATCAGAATAAAGACCATTAAACTTCGTGCAGGCTGCATTAAAATGTGAGCGCGGAGCGAAACTTGTGTTTTTAGTTAATGCACAAAAGTTTAGGAACGGAAAAAAAGTAAGAGAACTTCGCATAGTTTCTGGCCTGCTTTCTGTCAAAAATCTTGGGGAAAAAAATTTAAGAAGAAAGATTGCTACGCGAAAGACAGAAATATAAACAAAATCCTAAGCTTAGAATAAATTGTTATTTTTTTTTTTGTAAAGTATTTGCGTTAAAAGCAGGCCTTATTTATGATGGAATGTTAAAATATGAAGGATTTAAAATTTTGCTTTTATGCAGTTTATTTGTTTGTTCACAAATTTGATAAGCAAATCGTAAGAAGAACGACTTTCGAGGCTTTAGTTGGTCTAAACTTGTAATTTTTTTTCCTACATCTGCGAAAAATAAACGTCATTCGTGTGAAAAAATTTATAAAATATAGTATATTTTAAGATATAATCAGGAGTATGACAATTATGTTACATTTTAAAAATCAAATTTCATGAATTAAGAGAAAAGATTGCGTAATAAAAAAGACCACCGAGGCTTTAGTTGCACCAAACTTGGAATTTTTTTCGACATCTGCTAAAAATAAGTGTCATTCGTGTGAAACAAAATATAAAGGAAATAATATATTTTAAGCTGTAATCAGAAGTATGAAAATTATGTCAAATTTTAAAAATTAAGTTTCTTGCATTAAGGAAAAAGGTTTGCAGTTTTATTGTTGCCGTTTCTACATGCATTGCTTTTTAAACGCTTTTCTTTTTTTTACGCGCTTCATAGATAATAATAATAAAATAATAGATAGAAGATAATAATAATAAAATAATTTAACGCATTTTTATTAATGTCAAAAAATATAGAGTTAATAAAAACAACAAAAATAAATTAATACCAGACATATATTGATTAACAAAATAAGATAAGCAAAAATTAATGCAACCGAATCAAAACTACAACCAATAGAAAAAGAATTCTATCGGTTGTAGTTTTGATTCAGTTTTGTTCTTTTTTGCTTGGCTTATTTTGTTAATTAATTTAGATTCATCTGTATTTTACTGGCATCCGCCTTTCATTTCACTAAATTAAATACGTTTTTTTTTTATTTTTTTATTTTATACTTGTTTGAATATGAAATAATTTTTAGTTTCGTTTACACAATTATATTAATTATATTAATTCAGATTTGTTTCATAAATAGGTTTTGTTTCATTTACTTTTCATTTTTGTGAACATTTTGTTGAATGAAATTTTAATTTTGATTTCGACCCAATTAGTTTGGTTTTAATTTTTGTTGACTCAAAAAATTGGTTTTAATTATTTTAATGCCTGTATGGTTGTATATATATATATATATATCATGTGCGAACTAAAATATTATTTTTAATAGAAAAATTATTACAATAATAAAGAAAAATAATATTATTTTTCATTTTGCGCTTTAATAACGGGACCATAAACACCATTTACAATTTCCCCCACCTGGCTTGCATCTACCGAGACAAAATAATAGATTTCTTTATCCCCAATCCAATATTCAACACTTTTTTGATAATTTTTCTGAAAACGTAAATTCAGTATTAAAAAAAGTATATGAATATAAAAAAAAATCTAACTATCTCAAGATTTTAATTTCATACACTCAAACATAAAATTTCTATATCTAATATTTATTACCACATTTAAACGAAGCATTGCCGAGTCTGCATAGCTGAATGGTTATGACACTGGACTCATAGTCAAGAGATCATGTGTTCGAATCTCAGTAGACTTTAAACTTGTTTAAGTGTTTTTATTTAATTTCGTGTCAAGAAAGATTCTGGCCCTTTCTCTAATTTACCAGATAAGTGCTCTGGACCTTTCTGACTGTCTCCAGAAGGATATTCAGGGCTGCGGTAACCTGGTCGTTAGAGCGTCAGACTCGCAACCGAAAGGTGACGAGTTCTGTCCTCGTCTTGTCCTAAGACCGCCGTGTTGGCTCTTGGCAGTTGGGCACGTTCAATAGGTCGTGACTGCAAAGTCCTCCAAGTTCCCATAACCTCTAGGGGTACTGAGTCGCTCTCTGATCTGGATCTAAATTCTGACTTGCGACTGTTTCTTGAATGAGTTCGACTGACTCCTATAAAGGGTTGTGTGTTCGAGCAAAATCATCCTTTCACCTGAACGGTGATCATTCACAACGAAAAGCTCACACCTCTGCCTTCTTTCGAAAGAGCTCCGTTCATTCGGACTTGGTATGACCAAGTGGCACTAGACAACAACATAAAGTTATTTCGGAACTTTCAGAGGAAGGCTGAAGATCTCTCGGGCACAGAGTTCAGAGTCGAGTTAATAAATTGATTTCACTCTACTTCCCGTAGTGTCTTCTTGAGTTCTATTGAAGTGAAAATATCATTTCTTTTCCAGAAACGGTGACCAGCGTGCTGGGCATCACAGGGAGCAAAGTGGCCCTCCCTTGCAACATCACGCCACCTGTTCAGGACGACGCCGTGGCACTGATCCTCTGGTACAAGGACGATATCACCAAGCCCATCTACAGCGTGGACGCCCGCAAGACGAGCATCGAGCAGGCGAGGCACGTGACCGGACACGCCGTGTCCAGCCGGGTGAGCCTCAGCCTGGACGACACCCCCTCCATGCTCTACCTGGAGAGCCTCACCGAGGAGGACGAGGGGGAATACAGGTGCAGGGTGGACTTCAGGAGGGCCAGGAGTCGAAACGGAATCGTTTTCTTGCAGCTAGTGGGTGAGTGTCCTTTTTAAACGATATCCCAAGTTGTATGCCTGCAAGAAAA
Organism: Argiope trifasciata; assembly: GCA_026543055.1. Lineage (NCBI taxonomy): Eukaryota > Metazoa > Arthropoda > Arachnida > Araneae > Araneidae > Argiope > Argiope trifasciata. The sequence continues at coordinate 189,772 of JAPMOQ010066461.1, forward strand.
AATTTCTTTGATAGTGAACTATTCGAGAATAATGGACTTTATCCACATTAATTATAAAAATAAATTCATTACTATAAACACTCAAAGTATAAACTGTTACAAAGACGTAAAAGAACGTCTACTCCGTTTAAGAAGGACTGGTAAAGTGATCTATTTTTAAACAGGATGTAGGGGGCGACACTTACTCTAAATCAGGAAGTGTCACGTGGTTCAAACAATAGTAGCACACATATACTGAACAATATTATATAATATTAAACAATATTCGCAATATTTAATGATATTAAATAAAATTTGTAGTATTGTATGATATTAAATAATATTTGTGATATTGTATAATATTAAGCAATATTCGAGATAAGGCATAATATTAAACAATATTCGTAATATTTCATGATATTAAACAAAAACTGGAATATTGTATGATATTAAATAATATTTGTAATATTGTATCATATAAAACAACATTCGTAATATTGTATGATATTAAACTATATTTGTAATATTACATCATAAAAAACAATAATCGTAATATTGTGTGATATTAAACAATATTCATGATATTGTATGATAATAAACAATATTCGTAATATTATATGATATTAAACAAAATTCATAATATTTTATAATATTAAATGATATTCTTAACATTGCATGATATTAAACAATATTCGTAATATTGAATGATATGAAATAGTATTCGTAATTTTGAACAACATTCGATATATTTATTATATTAGACAATATTCGTAATACTGTATAATATTAAACAATATTCGTTATACTGTATAATATTATACATTATTCGTAATGTTGTATAATATTAAACAATATTCTTTATACTGTACAATATTATACATAATTCGTAATATTGTATAATATTAAAAATATTCGTAATATTGTATGATATTAAACAATATTTCTAATATTGTATGATATTATATTTTTCAGAAAATGTAACAGTTTAGTTTCTAATGTTCACTGTTTTAAGTATGTAATATGAATATTCTGAAAAATATCTATCTAAATATAGCAGGGTATTAAGAAAATTTTTTTTTCGATAGTTCAATAAAATTTTCTTTTATACTTAAGGTATACAAAAAGTTTTCAAAAAGTTATGGTAGCTTAAAACTTATTAAATTTTCAGAAAATGTAATATGTCAAATGTTGACGTTCCCTATTTTTAAAAGTGTCATGTAACTTTCCTCAAGAAGTTTTGCCTGAATGTAGCAGGATATTAAGAAAAATATTCGTTTTTTAGATACTTTAATAAAATGTCCTTCTGCAAATAAAGAAAATAAAAAAAGTTTCAAACCATTTTAATATTAGCATCTAATTTACTGCATTTTCATAAAATATAATAAATTAAATGCCGATGTTCATTATTGTTAAACTTCAAATGTTCATTCACGTATAAAATCAATAAAAGTTTAGAAAGGCCGACCTAATGCATGCAAGACGCAGTATAAAATAATGAGAATTATTCGCACAACTTCATTAACATATTTTCTTCGGTAATAAATTAATTTTAATAACATTTACTCTAAAGAATGCCAAAAGAAAATTTAGCATTTTATCAATTAACTCATCTCTTAACATTTAAAATATATCTTCATTAAAATTTCATCAAGAAAGAGTGTTCCGTATAAAATTACTAGACTTGTCTCTACTGCATGCAGTCGAGGATCATTAATGTTTAATGCCGCCTTTTATTTAATTGCTCAAGAATTTCCATTAGTAATAAAGTTACAGTGAATTTAATTTTTAAAAGTCCCCGAAGGAAATTCAACCAATTAACTTTCGTAATAAAATAAGTTTAATAAGACAAACTCATTATATATGAGTAGTATATAATTTTAAAGAGTACTTTTTTTTTTCATCAGAAGTGTAAAATGTTTACTTTCTTTACCCAATATTACATTGTTCCTTTGTTATTTGTACTATTTTACAGGAAAAGAAAACCATTTCATAATTAAAATTTTGAATGGTTTAGATCTAATGAGAAGCGAAAAAGCATTTAAATTAGTGGCTATATTTATAGAAAATTAGTTAAGATATTAAGATAAATTTCTGTACTACAGTTGGTAAAAAGAAACAAACCATTTTATGGCAGAACTGCTTTTGAAACTAAAATTTAACAATTAAAGGAGTATATTTGCAATAGTTTAACTCTTCAATGATTTTTTTAACTATGTTTTGCCATTTTCATTCATTTGAGAATTCATACAGTGCACTTGAAATATTTATTTCTTATAGGTAATTTTTGTACAGCATAGTAATAATTATAAATAGCCTAAAGTATCCGACTACGTTCAAAGGTATTTTTTTTGAAAAATTGGATTTTTAGATTTATGCCGGAAACATTCACTTTTTTTTCTCTTTTCACAATATGTTTACAACAATACAACATACTTCATTACAACAATAATGTTAGAAAAAGTTGTTTTAATTATTATTATCTTAATACATTAAAATATAGAGTTTATTATGAAATATTCTTATTTTAACCTCTTAATCCTTGCAAAACATATAATTTAATCTTGAAATTAATTTATGATTATCAGTTAAAAGTGGTGAGTAAATTTTTATCTGCATCGATGTTGGTGGTAGTCAACAAAGATTTATAAAGTTTTAGAATTAAAAATAAAATTTTAGAATCCTATACAGCTAAATTTATCGTTTTCAACCCGAATTTTTTCATTCTGTATAACAAAAGTTTTTCTAATTTGTGGTTTTCTCTTGAACAATGTGTGTTAAAATGGTTTAGAAGAAACTATGCTATAAGGAATACCAAAAGTATATATGATGTTGATGTTTCTATAGCAATTTGCATCGCAATGAAGTCTTTACTTATTAAATAAATTGGTTACTGGTTATAAATTATTAATTTCCGCAAGAATTGACATTCATTTTATTTTGGGTTTGCCATTAAAAGGATTTTAAAAAACAATAACAAATTATTATATCCCCTTTCAAATAATTATTATTAATCGAAGCAAAAAATCTGGATAAGGTATTTTAATTAGTCATGAACTTATTTTTCTAAATGTGCATTATTAGACACTCAGACAGCTTTCTTCAAGAAATGTTTTTGCTTGTTTGTTTGCTTTAGTTTCCTGCGTTGCCATTACTATAAATGCTATTATATATATATATAAAGCATTAAGGCTAGATGGCCTTAAGCATATTGAATCAAAACATGATAAAAACAATTCAGTTTAAACATCATTAAAGTAGCTAAGCTTACGTGACTACAATTGTGATTTAGGCAAAAAGAAAATTTCCTGTGATTTTTTCTGATAGAAATTATTAAATCATAGAAAGAAAAATAACTATTTATCTTATTTTGTGAAAATTTAATTCTTAATTTGAAGACTTAAAATATAAAATGTGCAAACAATTCACCTTTTTTTTCAAAAAAAAAAAAAAAAAATACAAAACTAAAATGATAAAAATGTCGATAAACATCTCCTAAATGCATGCTAATACTATAGGAAACAGAAAATATATTTGGTGATTAACTGTGATAAAAGGATGTAATAAGATTCTTTAAAACAAAATGTCTGAAATTAACAGCTCATACAAACATAACCTTTGAATCCTGAATTTTTTCAAGCGAAAAATTAAAACAAAATTAACATTCAAATCTAAATATCCAATCAAATTTATGATACGAACAATTAATCACGAAAAAAACACACAATTGTATTTCCTTTCTCTTTAAATTATCGCTAGTTAGTGACTCCTAACTAAAATAAAAATCACGAAGAGTATTTAAGTTTGTGTCGCACAATTAATAAATGTTTTTGCCTCGAACAGAAAAATATGAATCAAGAAATAAAAAGGCAAATTGGAGAAGAAATTAAAAAAAATATGCTAATTTTGCCGAAGATACTTCCATATATTGAGCTGCACATAGTTGTCAATAGCAGAAAGATTAATTAAGGCAAATAACGCCTATGAACTGAAAAGATGTGCCAAAAAAATCTTCTGAAGTCGCTAATGCTTTATAATTAGCTGTTGCCACTACGTTTCACAATTCATTAAATATCCTCTCTCCTCCAAGCTGTGTTCCCTAATTATAATTAGATTTTTCGAGGAAATTTGCCTTCAGATTTGTGTGTTCTGCGAAGAGTGAAGAAAACGGAGATTCTTAATTTTAATATTAATTGAGTTCGTGGCTCCTTTTCAAAAGTCAACATTGACTTCACAAGTCAGAAGATATTAAAAACATGTCGAACAATTTTTAGTGATTAAAACGGAAATGTTAAGCAGCATGAAAAAAGATCTAATAGATAATTATATATATAAAAATCAAAATATTTTATTTCACTTAAACATTTCGTAATTTTTCAAATTTGTTTTTCGAAGAATTATAAAAAGTTATTCAACTTTATATTATATA
>JAPMOQ010066461.1:202490-222018 GCA_026543055.1 Argiope trifasciata
CACTTTAACCGGTTATCTTTTCACCAATGGTTTCACAAATTTTCTTACGGCATGTATTGTTTTGATAAATCACAATTGAAAATTTAAATCTTCGAGTTAGCTTCGATACCTGTTTTCTCCGAGCGGAGCTCGGTCCCCAGCTGGTATCCCTAATATGAGGATTCAGAGCTCAACAGACATATTTAGGTACTAATTTCCACCAAACACAGTTAAACCCTCATTGGCATTTTGTGCTTTTCTTTACACAATATTTTCCTTACTTTAAACTAAATTTGTGTTTATACATATTTTAAAAATATTTTGGGACCTTTAAATCAGTATTTTCGGTTATTTGAATGTCCAATTCCGATTTACCGATCATTACGAGAATATTGATATCTTGACTTAGAGACAAAAGTAGCGTAGGGACAAAACTAAACCTGTTTTGGATACTCAAAGAATATTCTAACCAATAAAAGCATTTTTTGCCCAAATTGACCTCTTTAACGTGTCCGAATACCTTAAATAAATATGTCTTTGATTCAACCATAAAAAATGAGATTTGTTTTAGAAATCACTTAGTACAGACCAAATAGAAATGCAATATATATATATATATATTTCCCAAAATACGCCATTTCTGTTTCAAATTCCTCGAATGAATGTATATTTTCCTATACATGGCAAGAGCAATAATCCAATCATCCTTTCCCGATATGACCTTGTAGAGGAAGAAAATAGCGAGCCCTAAATATAGATGCGGACGAATTTTCTATTTTTCCAAACCCCCTTCCAACTACTTTTTCCTCATGGAACAGTAGATAGAAAAATACGAAGAAAGTAAAGGAAAAATAAATAAATCCATTGGCGTAAAAAAAAACACGCCAATGAAACTGCAGCAAACTGCAATAGAAAGAAAGCCTGGAACGGTTCCGAGGAAAGTAGCAGAGCCACTTTTTTTTTTTCTCTACTGAGCCTTTCGAAGATTGGTCCAGAGTTGAGGTAAAAGTTTGCTTCCAAGTTATGGTTTATATCGCGTATGAAAGCTCAGTGACCCAATGGGCTTCAGGAGCTTCAGTTTGTGAAGGTTTCTGGGAAAAAATGAAGCTAAAAATTAGTTTTATTGAAGAAGAAGGAGGCAGACAAAAATAGTGGCCAGTTACTTTGAAGGTCAGTTAAGGTTCCGAGTACTATTTCACTTCATCAATTTCGATCTGAATCAGTGACGTGGTTTTCGGATATGGGCGGATGAGTTTGAACTTTTTTTTTTCTTAAATGGGGAATTATGTCAATAAATACAATATTACTTACGATTAATACTATATTTTTTGTTTCAGTCAACCAAAACAATAGAGAGATTAGTGGGCAAATAATCGTATAAGAGAGCAGGAGGTATTGAAAAAGTATAGAAAAAGCCAATAAATTCCTTTCAACTACAAAAATATCTTTAGCGTTTGAGTAGACTTAGTAAAATAACATGTCATATAAAAAAATTTCAATTCGATTCCCACTTAGGTTAACCAAGAAAATTTTTAGTTTAGTTACTTTTATTAAAAACTATAAAAAATTATTGTAAAAAAATCGTTAATTTTTGCAAAAATTGAATTCGAATTCTTCACCTTCACGCGAAAAATACTGAAAATCTGACCTCCTCGCTTAGGCTATTGCCTGCTGATTTCAACTTTCGTTAAAAACTGTGAAAAATCTGTGTAAAATATTAAAAATTAATTAAGTTTAATGAATGACTTTATATTTGAATAAAAAAAACATTAACATCAAGTATCTTTCACTACAAGTTTTAAAAAATGTATCTGAACTAGGGGGGATGAATAAAAAATATTCATATATCTATCTATCTATCTATATATATATATATATATATATATAAAATAAATATATTTGTTACATTGGTATTGTTAATTAGTTTGAATTAATGTATGATTATTTTCTAAAGATACATTCTGTTGTCATTTCGACTTAATAAAAGAGATAAATGAAATTAAGGATCCTTATGTCACTGTTACATGAAAGGTATTAATTCCTCAAACATACATAATATTCACCTAAATTTATTAAGTCATCCAATATTTAAATGTGTGTTGTATTAAGTGGGCTCGTGATGCAAGGCATTTTAGAATAATATTGGCTTGGATTATTAGGGCGGAATCAAGTTATTAGATTATGTTAATAATTATAAAAAATGTTTTTCCCTACCATCTTCATATTACCATCTTTATCTTTGACACTGACAATTTTTTTAACGTTTTTAAATCTATCCTTTATCATGAGATTATATTTTCAATTCTTTTAGTGAATTAAAGCATCATAAGAAGTTACATAAATTTATTTTAGTTACGAATACTAATAATGAAGGCCTCAATTTTAGTCAGGGGCATTAAATTTTAATCATATATCACTAAAATTCTTTTTAATGCATCCGAAAAATATTTTTTTCTTCTAAAATCCAAATTTCGAATATTTTTATTTGTGAAACTTCAATAAAAATAGTTTAAAATAAAATACAACAAATAATTATCCACTACAAGTTTTAAAAAATGCATTTGAACTGCAGTGGATGAATAAAACATGTTTTATTAACGATTGAAAATTTTAACAAGATATATAAATCAATACATATATTGAGAGTGTGATTAACGGTAGGAATTGGAAAAAAATCTTTGCTACAGTAGTATTGTTAATTAGTTTGAATCAATGTATGATTCTTTTCTAAAGGTATAGCACTTTTAGTAACTACATATTACTAAAATTCTTTTTAATGCATAAGATAATTTTTTTTCTAAAATCCAAAGCTCGAAACTTTTAATTACGAAGCTCAATAAACAGATTTTTTTCAAGAAATACAAAGAATCATTAAATGCCCATTTATTAAATTTTAGTTTTCCTTTAAAACACAAATTAACAATAAATTATATATTTTAAAATTTAAAAGCCATATGTATATCCTATTTCAGGTATCGTAAGTTTCTCTCCACTATGATACAGATATATGCGATCTTTGATAAAAGTTTCTTTCTGTGAATTATATAGAGTGATGCAAATAGTCTTAGACAGCAAACATACTCAGACAAACCATTTTTTTTGCAGGAGCAAAGTATATGTAATATATATCTCAAGTGTAATATATATCTGAAAGATGAAGATACATATAAACCGCATTATTGGAAATACAGGACGCAATGTCAACGTGAATTATTGCTGATAATAATATAATTCTGCGAATGTCTGTTTTAAATAAAGACGAATTTCCCAGACAAGTCATGCTGGCAATTGGAATGGACTCAGAAAATAATATCTCACTATGTCTGTGGAAACCATTTATATTGAAGTATTTTTATATAGAACATTCTTCACTGATTCGTGCACTTTCGACATAGAAAGTATAAAATTTTTGTGCATCGGACTTTGAGAAGGCAATTTTGACCTAGAATGATATGTCAATGTCTCTATGCACATGTAGAAATTTTGTATTTGGAGTTTCCATTATTTTATCCAAATATTATAATTTAAGGTATCTGACTACTTTCAAAGGAGTTTTTTGGATAAATACGATTTTTAAACGCAATTTAAACTATAATTTTTGGATATATTTGCAATTATAATACAAAATACTATAAATACAACAAATTATTTGAAAATACAATATGTTTTGAGAAATAGGAAAATGTGTAGTAAATTAGAATGAAATTTATCCGAAGCGGTGAACACTCTACACAAAATTGTAAAGCAAACATCCTATTTTTCTTTGTACACAAGTTATAGAATATAATGGTGAATGAAATGAACCAAATCAAACAAAAATCTTGAGATGAAAAGAAATTATGGGGAAAAAAATACATATATATGTATTTTTTCCAAAAATTTACAAATTAATTTTTCTAAAAGTACCTATAAATGAAAAAGTATTTCACCAACAGTAAAAGTTTTGGTTCATTTCATTGAACATATTATTAAAAAAAGACGCTGAAACTCTTATGTGAATTAATCTATTAGGTTTTTGGGGATATCTTGATAACGGTGGAGAATATTGAAGAAGTAAATTTTAAGGTTTTGAGAAAATAGAAGTGAAAGACAAATTTTAGCTGAAAAATATGTGGTCCTCGATGATAGGTCAGACCTTTATTTTCTTATGAAAGATAAACTGTTTTCGATGGTGGAAAGTCTGAACTACAAGAAATAACAATAAATAAAATGTTCGTCAACGTGGTCGATAAGCCGTGTTTTTAACGCAGTCGGATACCTTAAAAACAAACCCGACTGCATACACCTGTTTTAACTTTAAGATTCTTTTCAAGGAGATAGCGAACTTGTAAATAAGAAAAATATACTGAAACTTAAAATTTTATTTTTATCGTTTCATTGCCAAAAAAATGATTAGATTCATCAAAAACATTGGTATGAAATTTCTTGTTCAGTAAAATAAATAAACAAAGGGGCTTAGAGGAAAAATATACATTGTAATAATTTTGTTTTCTCAAAATGATATTGTAGTTATCTTTGAAATGTTCCAATGAATTTAAATAGAATCGATAATAGAGATTTCGGTCAAACAGGGTATGTAACTTTATATTTCGAGTTCTACTTTTCAGGTATTAGAAGAAAATTTTCATTCAGATAAACATAGAATTCCTATGAAATTTCAATAAATGCGCATAAAGATATTTCTGAAAAGTCAGAATACAATTGGAATTATATAATCCAAATGAGTAATAATAAATAGAAAAATATAGAAAAAAAATCACCTGGAATATTTTGATTTTTTTTTAAATTTCACATTTTTTAAATTTTGAAAAAAATATTCTAAAAATTTTTTTAAAGAAATTTGACATATTTGTAAATACATTTGCATAAAATATTTCATATCCTTTAACTGAATAATACTCAAAAGTGCCAATCAGGATTTGCAGCGCTGTTATGTGGAGCTCATTGTGATCGGTTATTAATACAGGAATGATAATTTCAGATTATATTTGAAACTGAAATAAGCGAAACTAAATCAAGTCGCTATATTTTTGTTCCATTAAAACGCTATTATTGTTGCCACATTTTAAAAAGGACAACTTTTAAAAAACAAAGATTATAAAATAGAGATGTAACTGCTATATGTTCACTGTCTTCTTAAAACCATTTGGCTCAAACTCTGAGTAAAGAGATCATTTGAATTCAAAAAAGGAATGCAAATTCGTATGACGTTAAAAAATATAAAATTACCAAGTTTGAATGAATGTTATGAAAACAAAAAAAAATCTATGAGGTTAAACGAATTAAAAAGAACAGGAAGATAAGGCTTTAAATTACAATTTAAAAAAAAACCATTGTGACATTAAGTAAAAAAATTTGAAAAAAAATCCGAATCCTGTAAAAAGTTATTACAAGTTTATCTGCAAATTACTGAAAAGATTATCGTTTTACGCACAAACGGTCCAATGATCTAATAATAATGAACAATATACATAAATTCCATCGGGCATAGAGTTTCCATCCAAAGGCATCCACAATTTCGAATCAGAAACATCCTGAGTAGGAATAGAATAGTTTGAATGAAGGGTCTATTTCAAAAAAGAAAAAAAAAATCTTCCCTCTTATTCTGCGGAAATATTTCGAGTGCAGAAAAATCCAAAAAATGCCTTTTGAATTTCATCGGCCTTCTGAAATAGTTTCCTCTTCATACGTCTGAAAAGAGTTCTCGATGCACAAGAAGAATGTTCTTGTCATTCGAAACGAATATCAAATATCAGTTGGGGGGGATGTAAACAGTAGGAGTGTTCTCTGTACTTCTTTGTGTACGTTCCACAATATGACGATTTTTTTGTATTTAGATTCTTTGTACAATAAAGAAAGACGAACATACATTTTTGACTTATTTGTATCTTCAGAAATAAACATACATACCAAGTATATCTAACCTTTAAATAGCGATTCGTAAAGACAAAATCTTAAATTCCATTTATCTCATTTATTTTGATAGTATTCGTATAGAAGAATCATGCCGATATTGCTACGTTCAGTGAAGGACTGTATACAAGAAAAAGTATTCTTATAGAAATGTATATAGATAATATAAAAGTTCAAGCCTTTTTTTAGGAATTGTCCAAATTTTATATAGTTCGTGGTGGCTTGGTGGTAAGTTCTCGACTTACCTATTACGCCTTACTATCGACTCTCGGAACCTTACGGTTGCAGGTTCGAGGCCCGATTCCACCGCTTAAGAATCGTCTTATAAGCTGGTTGTACCTCGGTTGAAAATTACGAGGTCTGTCCCAAAATAATCTTAGAGCTGTGCTGTGCTAGTGTTAAGGGCTCGGCTTCGAAACCAGAAAGTTTCAGATTCAAGACCCGATTTCACAGACGAACAGTCGTGTATGCGGGTCTTGTGCACATTAAACATCTGGGCCAAGCGTTTTCTCTCTGGTGTGGTGTGGACTGCCAGTTAAGGTGTCTTCCTCGTCATCGGATTGCAGTTCAAATGACGAGGTCCGTTCTTAAATAGTCTTAGTATTGCTTTAAAGCATTACGTTAATATAACTAAACTAAACCCTTTATAAATAGCCTCATTAAACTCCTGTCTTTTATTTCACAAAAACAGACTAATTCTATATTTCCAATCCCCGACAATTATGTGAGGCCGTGGTGGCCTTGGTAAGGTCTCGACTTCGGAAACGGGAGGCGGCAGGTTCGAGGCCCGATTGCATCTAAGAACCGCCTTGTAAGCGGATGTGGTGTACTTTAAATCCGCCGATGCCAAATGTCCTCTCGCTTTTGTAGTGTTGGAGTTTAGAGAGGTGTGTGCCAGCTCAGGTTACGGCCTCGTTATCTAACCGATTTTTAAAATGGCGAAGTCCGTCCCAAAATAGCTCCAGTGTTGCTTTACAATGGGACTTTAATATAACTAAACAAGAAATAATAAATATGCAAAGATCTGCATGCTTGAAAATGTAAGATTAATGTAGTATAATATTCAATAATATATATATTCAATTTAATATCCAATATATTCAATATAATATACATATTCAATAATAATACAATATTCAATAATATATTTTCCTTTTACTCCAAATGTCGACGAGTGAATTTTAAATATACATTTTTGCTTGTATATTTAAAATCAGTGGAGATCAGTGAACTATTTTCATAATGTATTTTCTGTGTTATGAATGTTATTATTAGGTTGGTGCGTATGAAATGTCGGATTCTTAAGTGATTGTATAAAACTGCATATCTTTCTTCAAAAGCTGTTTATTCAATCAAAGTATGCTCCATTCGCTTCAATACAATTCTCCCAACGAGATTTTAAAGCGTAGATGCCTGTCTTAAAAAAATTTTGGTCTTTAGAATTAATAAACTCTGATATCGAGTTTTTTAGACTGTCTTCATTTTCATAGTGTTTGCCCCTTAAAAACAGCTCTAAATGCTTGAAAAAATGAAAATAGGTCGGCGAGAGATCCGGTGAATATGGTGGATGCTGCAAAACTTCATATTCCAGTTCGTTCCAGCTTATTTCGCTCTGTCAGTGCGTGCGGTACCCACTTGTCCATCTTCTTAACCTTGCCAATCTCAGAAAGGTGTCTCAATATCGTTGTATGGTCAACTTTCATCCTGATAGCAAGTTCCCTCGTGGATACGGCTGGATCCGCTTCCACTAGAGCCTTCAGGTCATCATTCTTCACAGACGTTTTGGGTCTTCCGCGCGGCTCATTTTGCAGTGAAAAATCGCCATTCCGAAATTTTTCGAACCAACGCTGCACTTTCCGATCGTTAACCGTATTCTCCCCAAACGCTTGGTTTATGTTGCGTGCAGCTTTTGCAGCACTATTACCAAGTTTGTAATATAAGAAAATGACGCGAATGTCGGCAGAATTCATATCGGCAATAAACTCAAACGAAATAACAAAAGGGAAGACCTTCGAGAAAACCTATTTTGCTGAAATGAGTCTCTGGCAATGGACAATACGACTATGAATGAGGTTATGCCAAAGACAAAAGTATAACGAAAACAGGGAGACAAACGTCCGCATGTAAAGAGAATCCGACATTTCATACGCACCAACCTAATATTAGATCCTTTTCAGTCACAGCAGTTTAAAATCTCTCAAACAGGAGAGCGTGTGCATTCTGTGAAATCCAAAATTCATCTCCCCGTGTGTTTCACAGCCTGTATAAGAAATTGGCTCTGTTTCGTTCACTAATTTTGGCAGAATATATCACCCAAGCATTGAAATATATTTTATGGCCAATCTGCATTTTCTACAAATGCCACGTACTCCCAGTTATTGACCCACTTATGTTAAAAGAAACTTGTAATTCATTCTAAATCAAGACAAATCATACCAAATATCGGCAAACTGTTATATGTACTAATCACTCTTTTCTATTTCAATTATATTTCCTTTTATTATTATACTTTATTTTTATTATTATATTACTTTATATTAATAATTATTATACTATTATTATACTATTTTAATGCTTTTAAGGTTCTCTCTCTCTCTCTCTATATATATATATATATGTGTGTGTGTGTGTGTGTGCGTGTGTGCGTGTGTGCGTGTGTGTGTGTGTGTGTGTGTGTGTGTGTGTGTGTGTGTGTGTGTGTAGAAAGCAAAAGCATTAAAATAGCTTAAACCCATTACCTGAATCAACAAGAATTGCATAGAAACTAATTATGTCGAAATCGAAATTTAATTCGGAATTAAAGCACAAAAAGTTAACAAAATTGAGAAGTAAATGAAATAAAACCTATTTATGAAACAAATCTAAATTTATATAATTAAGTAAATGAAACTAAAAATTGTTTCGAATTCGAACAAGTGTAAAATTTAAAATTAAAAAAAAAACAATCTTTGCATTTAGTGAGCGCAAATGCAGCTACAACAAAAAATACAGAAGAATTTAAATTAATTAATCATATAATCTAAGCAAAAAGCTATTTATCAGAATCAAAATTACAATTAATAAAGAATCCGGAAATTATATATATTTCATAACTCGTAATGGTTTCATTGAAGAATGGAAATTACGAGTTACGAGTTATGAAAGAAAACAGCAGCATTATGTCATTGGTATAAAAAATAAATTATCCCAAAAATTATTAAATCCATTAAGAGAATTCCCATTCAACTTCTAAAAAGTGGATAATAAATTCAAATTTTACAAATCCGTGATTCAGGAATTCCGAAAACCTTGGATTTTTATTTCTAGCTTAACTGAAATAACGCTAGTCTTTGGAATTCTTCAAGACCGTGAAATCTTTGTCAAATTTTAAAAGTACCATTTTTTTTTTGCTTGCGTAATGAAATTATACGACGCCAAAGGAAAACTTTTTATTTCAATTTTGATTATAAACAGACATTTAGGGACTTTAACTTAATTTCGGTTTCCGTTTTAGAGCACCAAATGTGTTTTTAACTAATGGTGCTTCGGATCTCAAAAATACAGGTTACTTTATTTCGTGAAATAATCTGTGGAGTCTCAAAATAAATTATTTTGGAAAACTAAATTATGTGAGTATTTAAGAAACCAAGAATTATATATAATATATATATAATAAACACATCCCTCTAGTTTAAATTGATTTAAATAAAATCTGCACGCTGCTTTACATTTACTATTTCAATTTTTTTTAATTCTGAATATTATTAATTTATATTTGCCAGATATGTATTGCATTTTTATAAAATATATCTATTTAGGCAATGTGTTATATGTTTTTAAATGCAAGTTATGCAGATATTCGAAAAAGTACAAAAGTCAATAATTCTACTAGAATAGTCGTATTGCAAATCAAAGCATTGACATTCAAGAATTAAGGAAGATAGGTAATAAAATAATCAAATACTGAAAAGTCAATGATTTTAAATATAATTTTAAGTGCTTCTTTTTAACAGAAATAAGTACTGGTACAAAATGTATCCTTGAAAAGTATTTTAGTAGAATTTTTACCTTTAATAGCAAGTTGGCATAGATGCTCTAACACAGGGATGGGCAAACTTTTTCGATGGTGGGCCAAAAATTGAAAAAATAAAGTTTGGCGGGCCAAGATGAATTTTTCTAAAATTTTACAAACAATATACAAGTATTACAATTTAATATATTAATGAGAGGAATGAAATTGCGATTTCATTTTTAAAAGTTCCTTATATTGAGTTTCGAAGTGAGATGTACTGATTCTAAAGAACGAGGCTAAATGCTCATCTGTCAGTCTACTTCTGAAATAATTCTTTCTAAGGTTCATAGTTGAAAACACTTGTTCACAGATATAAGATGAAGCAAACACAGCACTGATTTTCTGATAATGAGATATTAAATTTGGAAAACTTACTTTCGATAATGATTTGTAAAACTCTAACTTTGGCATATTTAGAAACCATTGCTTGAGATGATTGTTAGATTGCAACTCAATTAATTCAAGCTGCAAATCTGACCTCACTGCTTCACTATTTACTTTGAATGGCACGGTAAAAATATCCAACTCTGCTTGAATAGCACTGAAATCTTGAAATCTGCGTTCGAACCAGCTATTACCAGCTCTTTGAAAAAAAGGAAGAAAAAATATAATATTTAAACAAAGTAGAAAAGAAGATGGATATATAATATATGAATATTTCTTTTGATTTGCCTCTGACCGGCAAATTAAAATTCTATCCGCGGGCCAGATAAAACCTTCCGGCGGGCCGTAGTTGGCCCGCGGGCCGTAGTTTCCCCATCCCTGCTCTAACATCTCATTATTGTGTTTCATTTTCTATAAGACACAAAATTCTTTTGCTTCCTTTATAATCACTTAGTAGACCACTTAAATTGGGTTATGACTTTTTTAATCATATATGACGCCTACATTTATTTCTAAAAAGAGAAAATAAATATTTATATTGCCAGATAGATACAGCTCAAGATGTCACAGGAAGTAGAGTTAAATCAATTTATTCACTCAAATATGAACTAAGAACCCTGCAACTGAGAGATCTTCAGGTTTTACACAAGCAGGGAAAGTTCCAGAATTCCTTTCTGGAGACAGTAAGAAAAATCCAGAGCACTTGTCTGGTGAATTAGAGAAAGATACAGAATCTTCTGCAACACGAAATAAAGGAAAAACAAATTGTTGTCTTCTGAGATCCGAACCCATGATCTCTTGACTACGAGTCCAGCGTCATAACCATGCAGCTATGCAGACTGAGCAGTGCTTTGTTTCCATGCGGCTATATATCCACTATCAGTCTAGAACGATTTCGAATCTTAAAGAATGAAAATAGAGCCAACGTCTTTCAATTCCAGTTTTAGATTTCTCATTCAAGAACCATGTTTTGAATATTATCAATTTGAAACTAACCCATTGTCAAGGGCAAATTATCCGAATGCGTATTTCTCTAATTTCCAAAATCTTGGGAAAAAATTTATATGATTTGATTTCGTTCATACTTAGCTCTATATTGCATATTCAAAATGGTCATATTCGAAACTCTGATTAATTTCTTTGGAATGTTTCACCATTTCCTTTTTTTTTTTTTGAAAATAATGTACAATTGCACCTTTGTTCACAGTATTAAATAGTTCATGCGACATATATACACCAAATAGAACAATCAGCCCAGCCTCCATAATATGTTCCTATTTCTTCTTTTGTGTTTTAAATCATCTCTCCACTTTAATTCATTATACACGGAATAAATCTTTTATAACATCATCCTTACCCATTATGAGGAAATTATGTGGACGATAAGAATTGTTCAAGTGATTTTAACAGAATTATGATGATTCTTTTCCCACTTATTCAACACCAAGACCACATGAATATTCCATTTTACTTATGATAAACAAAAAATTCTTGTGATTATTTTGTAATTCTAACAATTTTCTTCGATATTATTATTTAAAAGATTTTATAAAATATGGGTTTTTGCTCGTTATGTTATTATCTCGTGCTATGTTATTATCTCGTTTAAGTCCTTCACCCTTTAGTCCTTGCCCCCCTTAGGTTTTCAAAGTGACATTAGGGCTATATGGGTATAGTTTTGTTCAGTTATATTAACGCCCCATTTTTGAAGCATCATTAGGGCTATTTTGGTATGGACCTTGTCATTTTGAACCAGGGTCAGATGACGAGGACGACACCTGAGTTAGCATTCCCCTCTCCACACCACACTAACGGGAGGGCGTTTGGCCCCGATGGAATTAACGTGCTCCAAACCCGCTTACACGACGTTTCTTTGGTGGAATCGTGCTTCGAACCTGCAACCCTCCGGTTCTGAAGCAGAGATCTTACCACCAGGCCACCGCTGCCTCCTAGAATTGTTGGGAATAGTAACTATAGAATCAGTCTGTTTTTGTGAAAAAAAGAAGTTTCATGAGACTATTTATATACGGTTTAGTTTAGTTATATTAACGTCGCGCTGTAAAGAAACCCCTGGGCTATTTTGGGATAGACCTCATCATTTTGAACCGCTGTTAGATGACAAAGACGACACCTGAGCTGGCACCCCTCTCCCCACACCACAACAGCGGGAGGACGTTTGGTGCAGATGTTAAATGTGTACAGGGCCCACGTACAGGACTGTTCTTCAGTGGAAGCAGATCTCAAACCTGCAACCCTCCAAGTTCCGAAGCCGAGACCTTACCACCAGGCCATCGCGGTCCTAAGGCTATTTCGGGACAGACTTCGTGATTTTCAACCGAGGTCAGATGACGATTTAACGTGCACCCGACCTTCTTACACTAGAGTTCTTCGACGGAATCTAGTCTCGCTCCTAAAGCCATCCGGTTCCAAAACCAAACCTTCCGAACAGGCCACCTCAGTCTCGATGTTTATATCAAAGAGATTGAGTTAATTGTAAGACGATTCCACTTCAAACTAATTGTTTGTATTGCATTAAAGCCAACTTTCAACTTTTTTGTGGTAGTTGCCTTACATTTCTATTCTTCTAAAGCTGTTTCCATTTATGTCTCCTCATTCGTACCCTCCCCCGAGGAAATTCCGTCATAAACACTTCCCCAAACACCCCCTTCAAGACAATTTATCACCCCTCCAGCAGGCTCTTCGAACGATTCGGAATGACAACTCGTAAAAGTCTGGTGAGCAATTAATACTACTTAAATACCCACAGGGCAGAGTCCCTAACACGATTTCACTCGGTCGCTCAGAACGGATATTCACGGGCGAAGGCTCCTGCTTTATTCACGGTAACGAGCATGTTGTCTGGTGAAAGCGCGCCCCACAATAGAGTTAATCTTGGCGGATGGCAACGTGCATGAAGTTAATTCAATTGAAGTGAAGTAATGGGATTAGCCAGGAGTCTTTCTTGGGGAGGTTGCAAAAGGGATTAGAGAATGAAAGTGTGGTTATTGGGGTTGGCGTCTCTCTAAAAACGAACCGCTAATTAATATGACTCTCAAAAACAAATGCCACTCAGGAGTGACTGGCATTTTTTTTTTTCATTTGGAAAATTTATTTTCTCTTTTGTTTAGATCATGAGCCTGCTTATGTGAATATGGCTAAAATAAATTTGTACTTTTGACATTAGAACGTAGATTTTGACTTTAAATTATTTTGAACTTTTGGCATTAGTACATAGTTTTTGACATTAAATCATTTCGTACTTTTGACAATAGATTTAAATGTACTTTTGGTACTAGGACAGAGCTTTTGATATTAAATAATTTCGCACATTTGGCAATAACTGAGATCATTCGTACTTTACACATTAGTTCGGGCCATTCGTAATTTATATATTAGCTGAGATCTTTCGTACTTTTGACATTAGTTGAGATCTTTCGTACTTTTGACATTAGTTGAGATCTTTCGTACTTAAGACACTAGCTGAAAGCATTCTTACTTAGACATTAGTTGAGACCATTCGTACTTTTGACATTAGTTGAGAACATTCACATTTTTGTCATTAGCTGAAACCATTTGTACTTTTGACATTAGTGGAGACCATTCGTATTTTTGACATCAGCTGAGATCATTCTTACTTACACATTAGCTGAGACCATTCGTATTTTGTCATTAGATGAGAACATTCGTAGTCTTGAAACTAGTTGAGAAAATTCGTACTTCAGACAATAGTTGATATCATTCGAACTTTTGAAATTTTTTAAGATCATTCATACCTTTGACATTAGTTGTGATCATTTGTACTTTTGACATTAGTTGAGAACATTGATATTTTGACAATAACTGAGACCATTCGTACTTAAGTCATTAGCTGAGATCCTTCTTACTAAGGCATTAGCTGAGAACATTCATACCTTTGACATTAGTTGCGATCATTTGAACTTTCGACATCTCTTAAGATCATTCATACTTTACACATGAGTTGAGATCATTCGTATTTTAGACATTGGCTGAGATCCTTCTAACTAAGACATTAGCTGAGAACATTATTACTTTTAACATCAGTTGAGATAATTCGAACTTTACTGATTAAATGAGACCG
The DNA here is from genome assembly GCA_026543055.1 of Argiope trifasciata. Lineage (NCBI taxonomy): Eukaryota > Metazoa > Arthropoda > Arachnida > Araneae > Araneidae > Argiope > Argiope trifasciata. The sequence goes on from JAPMOQ010066461.1 coordinate 216,917, forward strand.
TTCGCATTTTAAACATCAGCTGATACCATTCGTACTTTTGGCATTAGTTAAGACCTTAGTTATAGGATGCATTTCTTTCTATATATGTATAAAAATTAAATATTCTGCTTGAGTCAAGCGTGCCAAACATTCATTACCCTCAATTCTATTCAAATATAAATGTGTTTCGTAAGCACACAATAAAAACGGAAACCTTCATCACATTGCTAGTTAAACACATACCAGAAGCTAATCAACATCTAAAATTATTTGCAACCCACAGGAAACTAGGGTGTGGCATTCTTCTACAATGTTTCTCCTAAAACCGCCAAATAAATTATCAAATAATTCAACGCCCTCTTTAACTTCGAACCCAAAAACACACACATTCAGATCCCCTTCGTCCGGTAACTCCTGCTGAAATTCTATAACTTCCTTCCCCTTAAATAAACAATAGAAAGAAAAAAAAAAGAATCTGACAGGGGAGATAAATTAAATCGTCCCCCTCCCCCAAAGTCTAACGGCATTAAAATCTCCAGATTTTACGCTCTGTCACTGGCCAGAAATCGCCAACCACGCGCCAAAAATAAACAGTATTTACAGTCGCCACGGGCTGTAAAATTTGACTGGTGAAGGAGTAGAACAGCACAACTCAATCTGCATAAGTCAGGTGGGCCCAGAACCCTAAATGAAACATTATATTTTATTACAGCTTCGCGTGAGGCCATTTTGGGGTGGAATTAACGACCAGAGGATTATTTAGGTTTACAAGTCCGAGTAGATTTATTGTAGTGGAATGGAATTATCGGGGTGTGTTACTGTCTCTAGGGACGTGCGAGTTGAGGTGTTTTCAATTGCCTTGTCAGCGGGAATAAAATGAAATGTTTCTTTTGAGGTAATTTTTGACTCAGGAAGGCATTTGTTTGTCGTCCGGTTTTTGGGGGAAGGTTTAGTTGTTCTGAAAATTAAATTTGTTTTAAGTACTCGCCATTACGCTGATGGCTTGGTGGTATTATTTATAATGAATGCTTTTATGTTTGCCTTTAATTGAAATTATATTTTGGTTCGTACAATTTTCTTTAATTCCAAATCTTTATTTTCATTTGGTGTAGACATTAAAGAAAATGTTTCCTTATCCGTAAATCAGAATTTGAAAGATCCTACATTATCTCCGAATTCTTACTGCAAATGTTTATATCATAATTGAATTTTTATTTAAAAAAAAATCCATTTGTTGTGTTCCAGATATTGTAAATTCTATAAAAATATTTCTAACAAGAAATTTAATTGATCTTTTAACATCTATGTAAATATACAAATATAAAAATGTTTTTAAATTCTGAAAAATATTAAAATCTAACAGAAGATTGAAACTCATATTTTTAACCAATTAATAGTTTTTTAAAGTTTAATTTGGTATTTAGATGTTTTTTAGAATGGAAGATATAAAGTTTAAAGTAAAAATTTATGTTATCATTTTAGCAACATAACAATTTTTTAAAATGTGCTTTGGCAAATATTAAATACTAGCCGCCTTTGGCGACCAACTGGTTCGCCATGAGTAATGCGTTCTAAAATTTTCAATTAAGTCACATATTCAGTAGCCAAAATTTAAGAAATAGTTAAAGTTAAAAGACTCAGTTATTAGTAGTTAAAGAGTCGGTAACTTTATTCGGAAAAACTTTTTGAATTTAATGCTCTAATAATTTATCGATTATGCTTCCAAAATATTAAAAAAATGTTTTTTTTTTTGGTGATATTGCCAAAATGTTAAATATATTGTTTAAAAAAAGCGAAAAAGGGAAAAAATTATTGAATTAATGATACAGATATTGTAAACGATGATAAAAATATGCCATCAAGTCGGGATTTCAATGCATATCCTGTCTAAATTCAATCAGGTTTACCGTAAATAAAGATAATTTATGGAATTAATGATATAGATATTGCAAACGATTATAAAAACCTTTGCTTTGCATTTACTTTTTTAGAAAATATCACATTTATATTTTTTTTTATTTTATCCAGTCACGTGCTAAAAGTTGCATATCTTTAGATTTGATTTGCGATGATAGTTGTCATTTTTTTATTTGAACTTCCGGCATTCTTTTCTTTTATTTTATCCAGTCACGTGCTAACAAAAACATTGTCAAAATATTTCTTTAAAAATTCGTTAAAAATAGAAGCTTGATTTATACATTAAAACACTGATACCATTAGAAAGCTATTTTTTTACATTTTAAATTGATGTAAAAATCATGTTTGTGCGATAATATTTTCGGAAGTTATAGCGGAAAAGCGTCGAAATTTCGCTTAAATTTTAATTATTTCAAATTCTAATTAAAAATTCGTAAAAAGTGCTCCAAGGTGCACATTCCCAACCTCCAAGGTATACATGTACCAAATTTGGTAGCTGTGAGTCCAACAGTTCGGCCTGTAGAGCGCCAACACACACACACACACACACACACACACACACACACACACACACACACATTGAGCTTTATTATAAGTATAGATATATATGATTATCAACGAATGCCAAAAGTAATATAAATATTATTGTATAATATTAAACTATACTCAAGAAAAATCGAAGTTTTCAAAAGTAGTCATTCAAATTTGAAAAATGAAATTGTTACACAAATCTTTAGTTATGCAACAATAATTTATTTTATAGTAGCTAGTAACCGGTGCGTTGCTGCCGCCGTAAAAAAAATATTAAGTGTAATCATTCAAGAATCTGGCAATGTTTTATCTATTTAAGATGAACGGTATGACAGTATATAGAATACGAACAAATAAATATTCTTTTCTATATATTAGATCTATGCATTCTTTCAGAATCGTAAAGCTTGGTGTTCTTTCAGAATGTTTATGAAAAAAAACTATTTATTGTATCTCGTGACTCCTTTAATACTCATTCAAAATTATCAAATTTAATTTTAGAAAATGGGATTAAAATATTTTCTTTCAAAATTGATTAAACATAGAAAATATATTTATATCAAAAAAGTCGTTAATATCGTTGAAGAGATAATTTTTGGAAATTAGAATGGTGCAAAATTATTGTACTACAATATTTTTGGTAGTTAACTGCGAAAAATGTTAAAATTTAATTGAAATTTAAAATGCTCAAATGGTGAATGTAAGGTGGTGAAATGGTGAATGTTGTCTCATCTTCATCTTAAGGAAATGGTGAATGTTGTCATTCAGAAATTTCTAATTTTTTTTTTTTTTTTTGGCTGTAGCCGTAACCGTGCGATCTGCAATTTTAAAATCCTCACTATTTCTGTAGCATACCTTGAATCAAAAATATCTGAAAGTTCATTTTGATTGGTTAAGACCGCTAGGTGTTTATAAATTATATAATATGAAGGGGGAACTGTTTTTCCTATTAGTGCATATTTTTTGCTTCCGTTTTACAAGTTTGAAGGCAATGGAAATTAAAATTTATTCTTTTTATTTTTATTTTTAAAACACTGTCAGTCCATAGGAATTATCATTTTTGTTAAAAGTAACTTAAAGGGGTGTAAAACTTAATGAATTAAAAGGATAAATGATCTTAGATATTACAAAACGGAACAAAAATAGTCCAATGAGGAAATTATTTCTTTTTTTTTTTTTTTTTTTTTGCATTTAGACCTTTCAAAAATACTTTCGATTTAAAACCATTTTAATGTAGACTATGCATTAACGGAACTCCATTAATATTGAGTACCATTAACTTTTCAATTCATTAATATGCGAAATTGAAAATCATCTTAAAATAAATAATTTTAAGTATATTTCTCTGTTATTTAAATCTCCCTTTAAATTTAAACTTCACAACATTTGATATTTAGACATTTTCTTCTCTTACATATTGCTACCCTTTTCTACATGTAATGTCTATAATGATTTAATATCTGCGATATAACATGTCATAAGACTTTATGACATCGCTCTCTAAAACTATTTTCGCTTTTAAAATGACACCGACAAAAAAAACTCTCTACGCGGAAACAAAACCATTCTACAAAGGCCTTAAAATTACCTTTTTTTTTTTCTTTTAGATCCTCCCTCCCTTACAAAAAAATCTCAGTTCTCCCATTTCGGTAAAAAGCTGTGGCGTTTTTATGACCGAAGAGCAACAACAACAGCAACAAAAAAAATCCGAAACGATAACAACAACAACAACACAAAACGGGCCTCAAAACTTCCAACTCCTTTTCACTTGTCAGTTACTCCGAAAGAAGTGAATGTCTTATCACAAAAACTGGATCCAGAACACCACATTTGCCATTTTTTTTCTTCTTTCTTGAATTTTTTTTATTATTTATTTATTTTACACCCCCTCCTAGCCTTTGTCTTGGCTAGGAGTCCCCGTTCCGTATTACATAAACAGCAGACGACTTATTTTTATGCAATATTCCAGAGAATTCGTTGCCTTCCACGTTTCCTTATTGATGCTGTTTTAAAAAGCCAATACAGCGCCATCTAGCGGACAACAGGAACGTCCTCTTAACTTTCAAATTCCTGAGAACAGTGTTTCAATACATTTAAATCGCTCCTTTGTGGATGTTTGAAGGATTTGGGGGGGGGGGGAGCTTCAATCCCGTTCCTCCACGGTTGCAGCTAGAGATATTTTCGGACCAGTATAATTTAACATCGGAAAGGAATATCCAATTTTATGTGTTATTTTCGGACTCTTCACAGGATACAAAGAGGCTTGTCCTTCGGAAAAGGATGTTGTTTCGGTGAAAATATCCTTGTAAGGATAACCGCCTTTGAAGTGTTTATAGAATAGCATTAATAATGCATCGTTTTAAGTAACAATGGGAAGAAGTAGATTTCCCTCTAAAACAGAGGTATACTCTGGTAAATAAAAGGAATTATTTTCTAAAATTATTTATATTTTTCATGGAAATTAATTAATGATATATAGAAAAATAAGTTTAATTAAATAAAGGAATATAATTTATGAAAGAAAATATCTTAGAATTTTAAATATTTATTATTTAATGTTAAATGTTTTCAAACGAGGGTATTTAGATTTGAATGAGATATCTGACTAGAGGCAAGATGTACATTTTATTGCAATAGCTATTTCTAAATTATGGATAAACGAAATATGAGGTATC
>JAPMOQ010066480.1:0-10250 GCA_026543055.1 Argiope trifasciata
TTTTTTTTTTTTTTTTTTTTTTTTTTTTTTTTTGAAATTGCAAGTCTTTCTTCTTTATGTGCATCAAAAAATGTCTTTTAATATTCTGACGGAGGAAGTTTTTGTTATCAGTGTTGTTTTAGTTTTTTTTTCTCTGTAACTCTGAAAGTTTTGGAGGTATCCATGTTAAAATTGGGCATAAAATTGATTTTGAAAATTTTATTACAATTATAAAAACAATTTAAACAGAATTAAAACTAAATAAACAAATTGAATGAAGTTTATATCAATGAAAGGGTTATATATATATTTATTATTAAATATAAAGTAGTTAAAAGTAGTTTTTTTTATAATAATTTGTGAGACAAAGCAGAAAAAGTAAAAATTTTATTGAATTTTTAAAAATTTTTTTGAGTTTTTATGTGAATTTTGATATCAGTTTTTCACGTATTTCTAAAAGCATATGCTGCATTTTTTTAAGGATGAACAAAAATCGTAGACATATAAACTCTCCCTACTCAAAGTTCTATATTCTTCTTAATTACACCATTTATTTATTTATTACGTCATAAAAGATCCAGATAAAAATATAACTTAATGGCAGTAGTTTTTAAATCATTATAAATAATCTTTAGAATTATTTAAAATTAATAAAAATGATTATCAAAAAATATTTGAAAAAATAAAAGGAAAAAAAAAGCTAGAATAAGTTAAATTTGAAAATCGTCTGCATGTATTAAATTAGTTATTAAACTTTTTAAAAAATCAACACAAATTGATGCAAGGAAATCACATACTAATCAAATACCGTTGATAAGATCATATGCTAATAGACTTTTAATGACTAAAGTATGATCTTATTCGTTAATCATACGTGTTAATTCGTATTTATCTGAAATTATTAAAATGAAAATATAAAATTTGATTTTTAAGATGGTTTTGAAATATTTGTGTGTGCTAATTTATTTAGAATTTATTATGGAAAAAAAGCAAAATTTTGGATAATTATTAATCAGCTGAATATTTGGTTAACTGTTGTTCTTTGGAAAATTGATAGTATTCTTTCACGGCTGAGTTATATTTTAATGTGTTTTTGAGTGTGCTGCCAATATGCTAACTCAAACAAGCATCCTTCTAGCAATCTTAATACTAATTCGTTTACTATTTTTTACACTTGTAGAGTATTGCATGAGTTAGAGTTAATACTTTATGAGTAGTGTTAAATTAAAAATAATCGACAAATAAATATCTATTAAACATATCGATATTTATTTCATCGATGTTGATAAATATTGATCAATTTGACACTGTTGAGATTCTTGGCGAGATAACCGGCATATTAAACTAGAATTGCATCTCTTAGGCAAAATTTGATTGAATTTCACCGAATTATTTTGAAGGAATGTTAAACATATACATACATATTTTATTATGTATGATTTATATGCGTTAAGATAATTCCTTATTAATTGATTTGAAATTTTAAATACCTTACCATTCCAATTCTGCAATTTCTTACCAAACAATTCGGCAATAAATCAGCGGGAGTCGCCTTGAAACTTTCTCGCATGCTATTTAATAAACGCTTCATAAAAAAGAACACCTTACAAGCCATTGGGATACAATAGTTACGTTTGTCATACGTTTTTTATAAACGCCAAACTATTTAATAAATGTTTCATAAACGCTTTTTAAACTATTTAATAAACGCTTCATGAAAAGAACATCTTACAAGCCATTGGGATACAATAGTTACGTTTGTCATACGTTTTTGAATTTAGGGTATTTACTGAATCTATCGTGTCATCCATGCCAAGTTATTTGGCGATTAAATCCTGCATGCGTTAATAATATCTAAAAAAGTATTAGTGTTTTAGTTATGTTTCTCTCAAACGATTAAAACACAATCTGATACAAAACTGCACTTGTATTTAATAGTCGTATACCGAATTTCCCACATACACTGATGGAAAAAAAATCCCAAGACCAAGAAAAAATTATTGTACAGTAATGAAATTTTAGGAATACATTTGTCTAGGTAGCATATTTAAATGATTAAAGTTTCAAGGTCACAGGTAGAGTCATTGGCGAGAACAGCCATTTCAAATGTGAAATGTTGGTGCATTAGTAACCGGTGTAACCGCCAGAAATTTGAATGCAAGCATGCAAACGTGCATGCATTGTGTCGTACAGGTGTCGGATATAAGTTTGTGCGATGGAGTTCCATGCCTGTTGCACTTGTACGGTCAATGCAGGAACGGTTAATGCTGGTTGTGGATGACGCTGGAGTTGTCGTCCAACGATGTCCTATACATGCTCGATTGGAGAAAGATCTGGTGATCTAGCAGGTCAAGGCAACATGTCGACACACTGTAGAGCATGTTGGGTTACAACAGCGGTACGAGGGTGAACGTTATCCTGTTGGAAAACACCCCCTTGAATGCTGTTCATGAATGGCAGCACAACAGGTTGTATCAGTAGACTGACGTACAAATTTGCAGTCAGGGTGCGTGGGATAACCGCGAGAGTGCTCCTGCTGTCATACGAAATTGCGTCCCAAACCATAACTCCAGGAGTAGTCCCTGTGTGTCTAGGCCGCAGACAGGTCACTAGCAGGCGTTCACCTGGCCTCCTTCTAACCAACAAACGGCTATCACTGCTACCAAGGCAGAACCGGCTTTCATCAGAAAACACAACAGATCTCCACTCCGTCCTCCAATGAGCTCTAGTTTGACTATACTCACGTCGCAAACGGCAGTGGTTTGGAGTCAGTGGAATGCACTGTACAGGGCGTCTGGCTCGGAGCTGTCCTTGAAGTAACCGATTTGTGTCACTGTGGTGCCAACTGCAGCTCGAATTTCAGCTGCAGACGCAGTACGATTAGCCACAGCCCTACGCCGAATACGACGGTCTTCCCTCTCAGCACTACCGCGTGGCCGCCCGGAACCTGGTCTTCTTGAGGCAGTACCTTCCCTTGACCACTGCCGCTAATACTCATGCACAGTGGATACATTCCTGCCAAGTCTTTCAGCAATATCGCGGAAAGAAAACCCACCTTCTCGTAGCCCTACAACACGACCTCGTTCAAACTCATTGAGCTGTTGATAATGGTTTCTTCGTCTTCTCAGAGGCATCCTTGACTAACATTAACCCACTATGTCAAATCTCAACTGTAAATAACGATCACTAACCTTACAGCGCTTATTTAAAGCAAACCTCATTTGCATGTTCATAGTTTCGCTACTAGCCCCACACTTACGCGCGTAGCTCAAAATTTGAATCGACGTCATCTTTCAGATGTATAAACACGCCTACCGAATTTCGTTTATCTAGCACAGCTCCTTCCTAGTGTTGGGATTTTTTTTTATCAGTGTATTTAAATCATATCATTTTTTAACTATCGCGTTTGCATGTATCTGAAAATACAGACCAGAAACAGTTAATCAATGGATTGATTTCGCTCAAAAATTTACAAGTTCTATACTTAGATGCCAAATCTGTTAACCGAATTTTATCTAGCTAGATAGCTAGTTTTGTACTTATCTTATTAACTCATATTCGAATAGTCGAAAGTATTTGTATTCCTCTAAACTGATTTTACTCAAACTCGGACAGATATCTAAAAATTTGGTGTTAAAACCGCATACCAAATTTCAACTATCGAACTCAATGAGTTTTTGAGATATCTTTATCACAGACAGACAGATGGACATTTTCCAGAAATGTATTTTTCGAACTCAGATAGGTCTAAACTTCAGTGATTCGTCAAAACTTCGAGTTCTATTTTTTTAAAATATTGCTATATTTTTTCTAAGAGAAGTAAACATACTAGCCAAAACTTGGGTATTGAAATTACTCTATTTGATTGTTTGGGTTACCTATTTGGCGATAAACTCAAAGGCACGTTAAAAAGAATTTCAACCTAAATTTGAATCTTCGACTTGGTAAATTTGGATCAGCAATAGAAATATAAAATCCTATTAGTTTGTCATGGCATATTTAGGCAGAGTGGATATATAGGTGAATTGATTTGCATCTTGTGCATTTACCACATGTCAGCGATTAACGATCAAAAATCGCCCTTTAGTAGACTCTTCCGTTTCTAATGCTCGCCTATGAATTGGCAATCGCAAGCAATGAACAACTAATTACCAATGAATACTAAAAATTAATTTCAATTTTTCTGAAAAATTCTTTAACGTATAAAAAAAATCTGCAGTTGAAATCTCAAATAACTATAAAATGATTCGGCATTCCTTAGTGAAATGGAAGTACCAGATTCCGCTTCCTTTTTGCAACTCTAAAAAACCTCAAAAGCTTTAAAAAAAGTTTCTGACCTTATACTTAGAATCCAATGCTCGTATAAGTTCCTGAGAAAATGCCCGCGATGTAACATCCACTTTTCCATCAAAACCAATCAGATTTTCAAGTTTTCGCATCTCTGCCTTCAATTCTTCTACCATTTTTAATCTGAATGTATTTACAGAAACTGGTTAGAAATTCAAATTCTACTATTTAATATTTCAATTGAAAGCTGTTTTATGTGTAAACAAAGTTCAAACAAATTTTCTTACATAAGAAGCGTAATGATGAATCAGTAAAATCTACTCAGTGTAACTTGTTTGCAAGTCGGCAAATAAAATAACCTCCACCGCTTTTTTTTTAATAATAAATAAATAAATATTAAACACGTGCATTATTCTGGCTAACAAAAAAAAGCAGCATTTTTCTTTACAAATTTATCTTTTTCAAAGAAAGAATTCTTTACAGAATTTTACCAGAATACAGTTATTTTTTTAAATACTCGTTTGCGTTGCGAAAGAAGAAAAAAATATCTGCTTTTTTAATAGTTGAGTATGTAAGAAAATAATAAATAAATATTTTTTGTGTCTCTTCTTCATCGAAGATGACTACTGCAATTTAATCCTTTTATAATCCAAATAATATCTGGGCATGGGAGATTTCCTACATATTTCCAAAGATTTGGAGGAACGCAGGAAAATAAAGGCATTTGTGGAGAAATGGGTACGGTTTACCCCTATTTAATATAGGAAGATATCAGAGATAAGGAAGGACCTGAAGATTGTCAATCATTATTTAAGTACAGTACTGATGGTACCAGGTAATCTCAAAACCCTGAAGGACATGATGTTAAAGGTGGATAGTTTCATTCCAACTGTTTGAAAGTGTGCAGGTAGGGAGAAAGACAACTATTTACTACCCCGAAAGGAATATTAGTTTGACTCTTCGGTCAATGTAAGGTTGGATAATACTTATTCAGCAGTCGACCACAACAAATTCTGTCGATATTGCTACGTTCAGTGGTGGTGGGGTGGTCGGCTGTATTCAAGAAGAAGAAGGCTTCTTTTATACTATCATTGCCTGGGATAAGCCCCTGCCGGGGCTCTTAACCCCGTCAACACATCTCATATTAAATATTTGTGTATCTGAGAAAAAAAATTAAATATTTTTACAATATTAAACACTAGGATTTCAGAATTTACTAAATTCGATTTTTCAGGATAGAAGTTAATTATATTGATATGATGAATCTTATAGGAATTTCAATAAACTGATTTCATTTGTAAATACCTTTTACTTGCATCAAAATTACAGCGCATTGTAAATACAATAAGTCTTATAATTAATTCTAAATGAAAAAATATCAAAAATCTTTGATTTAATAGAATTCAAATATTTGTTTAGTAATATGAGGGTTTCTAAAATAATGTTATCGATTAACTGAGATACAAAAAATTTATTATTTTTACTGTTAAAATGGATAAATTGGGAACAAACTAATAAACTGCCAATTTCTGTTCTCAAAAAATGAATTATTAGGAGCTAAAATAAACCGTCATCAAGGTAAGTACAGTAAATCGGTCTCGAAGATTGGTTCTTCAAAATGTAAACATTTTAAATCACGCGACTGTTATACAAACGTAACAAAAAGTGAAAGGTGAATCGGGCAAAATGAAAATTTTGTGCACGCGTTATGCAGTTGATATATATATATATATATTTTACTTTCTTGTTTACAAAGAATAAATCAGATAATTCTTTATAAAAATGGGCTTGAGATTCTGATGATTCAACACATTTTAATTTCACATTTCTGAAATTTATTAGTCTGCGAATATGATAATTTAAAAATGTTTTGGATTAGACGGGTAGATATGTTTTTTTACACCAAATTGGTAGATTTATATCTAATTTTGTACGAAATCCTGTTAGGGAAAGTCTGCCTGCCCAAGCGCATTATGATTATTAAATAAAGCAAAGAACAAGATGAATGAGATTTAGTGCAAAGATTTAATATCTAAAACGCAAGTTCGCGTCAAATTTTGAACCAAATATCTCCATTAAGATCTTCGATTTGTCTATTTATAATATGCATTTAGATGAAAACCCAATAACACAAAAAGGGAACGATTTAGATGAATGAAATTTCGTGCTTACTTTCGGAATCTAAAGTTTACATCCTAATCGAATTTTAAATTAAATCAATCAAAGGAGATTTTAGATTTGTGTGCCGCGTACGTTATATTTTTATAAATATAAATATGGGCAGGAATAGCCTAGTTGGAAGGATATTGGCTACTGGTGCATGTTTAAATCTGTCGTAGCCTCTGTAGAGATATTTGATGTTATGCAATGCATATGTCAGAATTAAGCAAGTTAAATCATTTGGTAGGTAAAATCCTATTTTATCCCACCTCTGGCGACTTTTTCAAAATCTCGCCAATTTTTCAAAATCTCACCAAATTGAAAGTATTTGAAGTATTCAGATGTTGTCAGGGTTGCCATTTTGGAATCATTATCGCTGATTTGGCGAGATTTTGAAAAAATCGCCACAGGTGGGCTAAAATAAGATCGACCCCATTTGGTATAACATCGACTCTACAAAACACAACAGCTTTATTAACAGAAACAAAAGTAAACATTAATTTAAAAAGCAATTTCTAGTTGCCAACTCGGAAAAACATATACGTAAAAATATTTAGATGCATCCTAAGAAAAAGTGCGGAAATACAGTGAGTCAGCGAGGATAATCCTTTAAAGTCCCAACTAATAAATCTTGTATTCCCACTGATGCACGTGATGCAAACGATTTAACTTGTCTGCATATGCATTGCAAAACATCAAATATCTTTACATTGGTAAACTGCACGTGATTCAAAAATACTTCAATGGATGAATGCGATCAGAATTCAGTCACCATACCTCAAAAGTCCTCCAAGTCGATACAATACCATTGTGGGAACTGGATCAGAGATTTTCATTTACTAATTCAGATTTAAAGTACGATCTGTGGGTGAGTGATTGAAAATGCTTGAATGAAGTACGTCCCGTGGAAAAGGTCTGACGCATGAATAGTTAAGACGTACTCTTTGCCCTAGATAGCGCTACTGAAACAAGAGATGCTAAACTCGGTTCTAAATCGCCGATTTCGTCAGTGGGCTTGTCTATGACAAGTGCCAAATGCAACAACAAATATAAATATGTTTTTAAGATTTAGAGAGATGTAAAACAGGAAGATTCATCAAAATCTCGAATTCGAGTCTTTTAACGCTTTTAATACTTTCTTATTATATACTTTTTATGCGAGAAATAAATAAAAAAATGGAAATATTGAGGGAACTGTGAACATGTGAAATAGAGGCTTAGCAAAGGAAGAAAATTTTGTTCTTGAATGAATGTTGATTTGTGATCATCACAAAAGCGATGATGTTATAATCTGAGGAGGTATATCTTTGAAAAATTGCAAGCAGTTATGAGGATATGAAACCCTGTATTTCTTGATAGTGTATGATAACGCCTCATACAAAGAATATTGAACTGGGCGTTGAAAATTCTTTCAAATTCATTGATAATTATGTCTGCTGTAGTCATTCAGCTTGTATTGATTTAATTTAAAATAAAGAGTTACATCAAATGAAGTAGTTACCCATTTAGTCCCAACGAACATGCAAGAGATGAGCATGAATATATTTAGAAGAGCTATGACAGGGTGAAATCCATTAATGCTTAACAAAAAACCAGGATGGAAAAATTTATCTCAAATTCTCTTAATTTAGGTCAATTCAGTTATATCAGCGTTTTGTTTTAAAGCAACACAAGGACTATTTTAGGGTGGACCTCATAATTTTGAACCATGAGCAGATAATCATCTGGCACCCCCTCTCCAAACTTCCACATTACATCAGCGAGAGGAGGTTTAACTCTTACGTATTTAACTTGCATTAGACCAGTTAACACAACTGTTCTTTGATCGGGTCTCGAGCTTGAAATCCTCCAGTTTCGAAACCGTAACCTTACCGCCAGGTCACCACGGCCGTCTAAAAATCCTTTAAATAATTTAGAAAGAATAAGTGCATTGGAAAACACAACATACATTTTAGATCGCTCACTTCTGATCCATTGGTTCCAAAATATGACACAGGTTTATTATTTATATAGAACAACATACAAAATTTCATTAATCTGGATAGTTATGGTTTTACATAATACTCATAAGCAATCGGCATGCGAACAGATATATAGTCGTTTATACCTTGAAGAATTCGGTCCAAATTTTTATGGCAGATTTATAATTTTTGTATTAAAATTTTTTTATTTGTCAAGTCAATTATACTGCAGAATCAGCAAATTCATATGCAATTAGAGGCCCAAATTTCTCAATAAGAGATTCCAACCAGAATTTGATAGAAGTTTATCAATTTAATATTAAGTTAACATATCAAAAACCACCTGAGGCTAGTTCCACTTTTGAGCTATCATATTCGCACACAAAATAAATAAATTAATCAAAATACCTTTTTGTGTGTGGGTTAAAGTCGAGATAATTTCTTTATTTTGAGGGAAATTACTATGTATTTTTTCCATACGATAAAAAAAGTAAAAAGAGAAAAATACAAATTACATTTGTATTTCTCCCTCTCTCTCTTCTAAATATGACACACGTCGTATTTTTGTTATAGCTTTTTACAACTTTCAGTTGAAGTGCAATACAACAGTTCTACAGATAAAAATCACACATATCACATCGTTTCAATAAATAAAAATCTTTATTCAACAGTGTATATAGATTCAACATAAAATAATATACTATCAACAATCAAATTATTATGAATATTATATTACAATAGCGTTTTTAAACAAAAATCAAGGACAATAAATAAAGATTTACATCTTGCTAGCAATGATGGTTCGAATACGGAGAAGGAATGTAAACGCAAAGGATAAATAACCTTTAGCACTACTTCTAAACTTTGAAGGTGGCATTAGAGGAAATAGGCACATTATGAGCTCTCTTTTAATAAACTGGTCAATTTAGCCTTCTATCTCAATAAATTTAATTTATTAATAATTTACTTTAAACTCTTTTTAAGTGTGTGTCATTGTTTTTTCTGTAACTGTGCGAAATGTTTTTATTTACTATGCTTCGTGACTAGTCGAGATCCATGTTACATTTTATCTAATGCTTATAAATTCTCTAATAAATAAATAAAAATGCAATTAATTATATTGACAAAACATTATTAATGTAATTATAATATACTAAAATTCATACAATTTATATTTTCCGCAAATTTATTCAGTTGTTCAAATTTATTCAGCAATATTATCGGAACAACCAATTGAGATTTCCCTCAGTCCAAGGCATTACGCAATAATTTAATCGAAAATTCACCTGCTTTAGCAGAGTTTGAACTTCAAAATTCTATCCTACAAATATCCTTTTATATAGGGCAGATCTAAAGCTTGCTAATTCGGATGTCTCGAGTCTAAGGTCCTTTTAATATTATGGCATGGCAGTTTGGAAATAAAAGTGACTATGATTTCAAACAATGAGGTGCATCTCAAAATAATCCTTGGGCCATTTCAAAAAATACAAGTACAATACATCAAGCAATGATATTAAAAATTAATTAACTAAATACATAAAAAATTTTAAAAATGTAGCCAGTTTTATAGATTTTTACCTTCAATAAAAAGAACCATCATTGCAGCAATGTCTAGTTTTTCAGGTAATACGGCTGGATTTGTAACTAAGACTGCACAAAACTACTTGCATTTTAATAAAAGAAAAAAAAAACTGTTGGAATATAAGCTCTTAGATAATAAGCAAAAGGTCTAAAATGCATAAATACTATATAATTTCAATATTCTTTTCCTTTAATTTCCCCCAAAATATCCATAAATTTATTAGATGTAATTTTGAAAAAAAGATCAACAAATAAAAAGCTTAGTTGATTCAAATATATAAT